>NMXI01000001.1:683872-1175742 GCA_002851675.1 Verticillium nubilum
AACCCCCCCCCCCCCCCCCGAAGCGGTTGTCAAGTGTTCGGCTCAAGTGAAGTGTTTGAACATGTTACCTCATAGGAAGTGCACCCCAAATGATCAATGCGATGTTATGAACAGTACTTCGAGCCTGGTCATACCAAGCGGCTGTATTCAGCTGTCTTCCTACTGGGTTCCTGTGCCGTCTCAGTCCTCAAGCCATCAACCCCGTCTGCCGACATCAGCTTGACGACGCATTTACCCCCTATGTATTTTGGGCGCAAGTGGTCTTTCTACTCCAATACATTCTTTTTACTGAGTATGCCAGCAGCGTTGATGGACTACGCGATCTCAGAGAGAGTACACGGAGACTGTCTGACTACTTAGGTTAGCGAAGCTGAAGAATAGCAGGGTGTATCCATACTGACATATTCTTTAAGAGTAAACAACCAAGGTGTTCACCAGATCAAGTTCGAGAGCCAGTTCTTGCGCCAGCCCATGACCTGATCCGTGAAGATGGAATCAGGGTCGTCCTCGAAGACAATGAGACAGCATTCACCATGGGCCTGGGCGGTTGCCTCAGCAGCCAG
This sequence comes from Verticillium nubilum, assembly GCA_002851675.1. NCBI lineage: Eukaryota > Fungi > Ascomycota > Sordariomycetes > Glomerellales > Plectosphaerellaceae > Verticillium > Verticillium nubilum. Next base: position 684,436 of record NMXI01000001.1, read on the forward strand.
CTGGTCAGCCTCTTCCTTCTTTGCCTTTGCTTTCTCTCTCCTTTTCTGTTTGCATCTTGCACTTCGAGCGCGCCTGTGCAGCATGGGCTCGGTAATGTCACTCTGAGCGACGTCAGACGTCTCTTCAATGGGGCCATTCTTCACTCCTTCTTTGGGGATTTCTCGTCTGGTGGCGTCTTCTTTGGTGTGAGGACCTCGTTGGGCTGAGTTCGCCATCTCTTTGTTGGTGTTCTCCATCTCGGCATGGCATACTTCAGTACCATCATTGCCAGTTTTGGTTTCTTTCTGCTCGTGCGATGTCGTGGCGTTTCTCTTGGCTCGCTGTTGTGTTTTCTTTCTAGCCTTCCGTGTCCGCGTGAGGTCGGAAATTTCATATTCAGCTTCGTGCAAAGCAAGTTTCTTCTTGTCTGAGGACGGTATGTCCACCCCATCCGGCTGAACAGTCTCGCGGTCGTTCGTGAAAAGCGCGATTTTGGTCTCCTCAGTCTCCTCGCCGTTGTCGGAAGATGTGCTATCGAGGGTGGAAGCCGCGTCGTTATCCACGAAAGCTGCCATTTCATCCTCGGAAGGACCAGGCACGTCTGACACGGAAGCCAGAGCATCAAGGACGGAAATTACGACACCATGCACGAAAATCGTGACTTTGTCAATCACTGCAGGAAAAGCACCTCTGGAACCTGTTCCGCAGTTCTTGCTTTGGTCATTTCCGTTCTTTGTGCACTCAGCGTGGAAGGCTTTCGAACGAACCTGCCTCTTCTTTTGGCGGTAAGCAGTGGAAAGGCGACCCATGGTGGTGTAGCGAACAACAAAGTGTTGCTAGTGGAAGGTGGTTATGCTGGGTGCAGAAGGGGTATAGGCTGAGATAGCGGCATGAGTTGTAGGTGATTTGCATAGTCCCGAAAGCCATTGATTCCTTGAACAAAATTCATCATAGTCACCAACGGCACCTTCCTTCAAATTTTCAGACAGACGTTCTTTCCGTGTTGCTTATTCCGTGTTGCCTATTGCTATGATAACAACATAGCCGTTCCAATGCACTATAACAAAAAGCATAAGGCTCACTTGCCCCCCTTCCCTGCGTCAGGGAAGGGGGACAGGCTGCTACAACTCCACGAGGCCCGAGTTATTGCAGAGCTTTGGAGGCTTCAGGATTCGAACGTGCGGTCTTTGGGGTTGCTTCATTCTTTGACCACTGGGCTAGTGGTATCTTGGGATGGAAATGCATTGTTTTGTTTATAAATAAAGTAAAGCTGTCGTTTTGGTTGTTGCCTGGGAGCGACTGTGTGTTTTACTGCGGGCTGTACACTGTGTGATGACCATACTCATTCATATCTACGCTGTTTCTCTATCAGGCTTCAGGACGAAGCCTTATAATATAATTATCTATAGCGGAATTTTCGATTAGTGCCTTGCTTGCCTCCTGGCCATGGTATTAAATATTTATTACAATACGTCCTTCACATATGAATACCCTGGTTTTATGTGTGACTGCTCACACAGATAGATCACAATCAAAGATGGTGATGACGCTGGTCTAACTTTGTGGCCTGTGTCGTTGGTTTCGTTATACACCAGTGCTCGATATCCCCCTAAAACAATAACCTAGATAACCATTCAAGCATGGTCAAAGCTTGATATAATGACAAGACACAGCTGACCTCCGAAGGCTTGTATACTTGTCGAGATTGGCTGTGGTTTTTTTAACAAACAGTAAAAGCAACACTTAACGTCCGAAATCGCACTGTCTTGTCATATACTTCCGTTGCCCTTAAGCTTATCAAGTTGCTCCCATTGACTTCAGACTAGTATAACTAAGAAAGTGATCGCCGACGGCAAAGAGAATGCCGCAAATGAGATCGACTTGACAGCCGGGGCTTCCGTGAGCTTGGCCTGAGGCGGTGTCGGTCCAGGTGAGGCAGAGATGCTCTTATTTCTTCGGGGTCCTCGGTGGGTTGGTGTGGTCGCATGGCAACCGCGATAGAGGTGAGTGGAGGCACTGTACGAGTAACGCAGCATGACGTCGCGACAAGCGCTTGGCAAAGGCAGCCACAGTTCGTACCAGGGCTTGACAGGGCAGACAGCACCCATTGGCGCCCATTCGCACCCATTCGTGACACCGAGACAGGTCCGCTATTCGTTGCCTGGGACACACAGTGGCGCAGCGTTACTGCCCTCTGGGGCCGCCTGGGCGCTTTTCGCTCTCTCACGGGCCACTAAGGAAGGAGCTTTGCGTCAGGTTCAAAGGCGGAGCTTGGCCGCACGTCAGCCTAGGATGCGTGCCCCCCCCCCCCCCCCCCCCCCCCCACCCCCCCCCCGACGCGTCTTCAGTGCTGGCGCAGGCACTGACGCTGGAGCAGCCCTGTAGCCGGTGCTTCCATTTCCACAGTGTCCCATCCCATCTCATCCGACAACCCAACCCAACGTAACTTTCTCTCCCCTTTCTGACCCGTTCTGCTTCCAACATTTCGACGACATTCGCTTCGCCTCTGCTCACCTTGCAAGACCATCTCCAACCCATTTTCGATCTTTCGACGAACACCTTGCACGACACGGAGCCTGGCTGTTTATCCCTTGGGCCTCTGCTGCCAACATCAACACTACTTAACCAGCTGAATCCAGATCCAAATCCAAAGGATACCCACCTATTTTTAGATCCACGTCCAGCGACATCGCAGAGCCTTACGTCTAGAAGGGGCAAACAACATCACAACCTCCCAAAATCGACTGCAAAACCTTCAATCCGCCCATCGACGCTCCTTCCATACGACTCCGAGGCAGTCCCTCGTCGCAATCATGTTCTCCAAGTTCGAGTGGGACCCGGAAAATGTCCCCATGCTCAAACTGGGCATACACGGTCTCCAGATCATCCTAGCCTTTGTTCTCTGGTGTTTGGAAATTGCTGTCTTCGTCAACGACAAGGCATCAGTAACAGGCAACAACGGCTGGACATTCGGAGTTGTACGTTTCTTGTCATTGTTTTTGACCTGGATCTGAAGTGTTTACGCAACATCACGCTGACCCAGCTCCCTGCAGTGCTTCCTCTCCATCCCAGCATGGCTCTACCTCATCATGACACCGCGATGGCCGAGGACACGCAAGCTTGCCGAACCTCACGCTATGCTTACCGTTGACGCCCTCTTCACCGTCATTTGGCTGTCTGCCTTCGCCAGCCAGGCTGCTTACAACACCGCCAACAAGTGCGGCACCGCCTGTGGGTTGAGCAAGGCCATCGTCGGACTCGGCGTCTTCATAACGTAAGGATCATGTTCGGTGCTTCAAAGACTTGAGCTAAACTTTTAAAGCCTTCTGTTTGCTGCCTCCACCGCAGTCAGCATCTACACCCTCCGCCACTACCGCTTCCACGGCGAGCTGCCGGGCTACGACAAGCAGCGGATCAAGAACGACAACATTGACCCTGACAAGGCTGCCTTTTCAATGGCGCCACACGACGAGGAGGCCTATGCGCCTGTCCAGATGGACGACCACCCCGAGCACCACACCGATACCGGTTACGGAGGTGGCGGCGGCTTCAACAATAACCCCTACAGGCCTGGTGGCGGCTCTGCCTATGGAGAGGACGACGACCCCAACCGATACGGCAGCCTGCCCTCTCGCCACAACGGCCCCATGTTCGACAGCGAGACGGAATACAACTCCCAGCAGCCCTCCACGGTGGGAGGACGCCAGCCTAGTCCCAACCCTTACGGAGGACCGCGGCAGCCCAGCCCCTATGCACCCCCGACGGCACACGACGACTATGATGATAATGCGCCTGCTCAATTCCCTTCGGCCAATTACGACCGCACATTGCGTTAAGGGGAGCCAAGCGATACCACGACAGCGAAGAAGAAGATGGCACGGCACGCACAAGATGCCCCGGAGCCCGATGCGGATGTTTGAGAAGGGCTGATTTTGGTTTTCACGGGTGTTGGCGGCGTCAACTGTACACTACACGAGGTAGTCCAGGGATACCACATGGTGAACTTTTCAGATCAGTATCGATAGATGGATGTACGGAAATGGAATGGATAACATGTTCTTTTTTTTCTTCGCGAGCAAGTCCTGAATTAACCAGAGCGTGAACCCAAACGCCAGACTCCCATATGCCCATGTGTAAAATGCTACATGCACTACGCTCCTCGGCATGAAATCCAACATTCTCACTGCTGCGTCTCCTCCTTCCACTTCTTCACCCTCCGCGCAATGTCCCGCTCCGTCTGCTGCATCTGGTTCAGCTTGCGGTCCCGTGCCATGGCCGCCGTGTTCTCTCCATGCTTCGCAACCAGCCTCTCGATCCACTCAGCTTCCTGCTGGCTCTGATGCCTGGGCTTCTTCTCCACCTCGCGGCTCGCCTCCTCCTCCAGCATGCGAATCACCTTCGGCCTGCTCTCCTCATCCCTCTCCTCAATGCCGCCCCACTCGCCGCCCTCCTCGCCCTCATCCTCAGAGTCCCTATCGAGCCCGTTCAGCGGGTCGTTCAGCGGGTTCGCGCGCACCTTCTTGCCCGCGTCGGCATAGTGGATCTTGATAATCTTGCCATCTGCGTCGCGCTCGACGCGCGCCTCGCTGATACCGGCCTTCTTGTCCGTCGTGGCGATGGCGAACGGGTCGATGGGGATCGGCTGGCGGGTTCCGGCCGCCGCGGCGCGGACCGACTTTTCGACACCGCCCGTGGGCGCCTTGAGGCGGGCCGTCAGGCCGAGGCGACGGTAGTTTTGCGTGAGAGTCTCGTTCTTGTTCCTGAAGGGGATGTGTCAACTTGTCTTTCTCGAGAGCGAGCGCAATGGAACGAGCGTACCAGTTCTGGGCGACGATGCTGTTGCCGCGGGGGTTGAGGGCCTTTTTAGGCTTGTTGGACTGGCGAATTGTGGACTTGGAGGAGCGTCGCTTCTTGTTCTGGCGCTGGGAGCCCATTGTGACGGTTTATCTGGGGATCGGGGGAGGGGTTGAGGCGGTGGGTTGCTGGTGAAGTCTTTGGCTGTTCCGGTTGCTGGACCTCGATCTTTGCGTCTCGCGGAGGGCCCTTAGAATTTTTGAGCCTTATCTTATCGGACTTTTTTACTCGGCTGGGCGAGGCACACGGAGGCACACCGAGGTAGCACCTGAGTCGGAGGATCCTGAAGATTGTGAAGATTAGGACCTGTAGAGAAGAACTCCTTTGCAGATTGCTTCTGTTGGGTATCAATACCGAGCACGACCCCTAGATTTGTTGATGGTTGGTTATGGAGCCCTAGTTTGCTCGATATTCCGCAAGTATTTTCACAACAGATTTTGCAGAGGATATGACTTTGTCAGAATCTTGCGCTTCCAACAACAAGCAACCTGCCTGCCCGGCTAGCTCAATCGGTAGAGCGTGAGACTCTTAATCTCAAGGTTGGGGGTTCGAGCCCCCCGTTGGGCTCAATTCCTGACGCATCTCGTACGAGATATTCCCTTCGACTTTTTGCCAGCTTGGATAATTGTCTATGAGGTTCCTTTGATTTCCCCATTGATTCTGGCATGTGTTACGAGCAATTTTGTCTTCCAATTTGCGAGTCTCCTCAAGTTGACCTTTATCAGAACATTCATTGTCGCCAAATACGTCATTTTCACTCTTCTCGATAAATCGGAAACATTAGGAGCAAATCATGTGGGATCAATCAATCTTGTCATCTCATTCATACATCGAAACATGAGGAGCAAGCCATGTGGATTCAATCTTGTCATCTCATTCATACATCGTCTACCGGGGGTATGTCTACACCAGCCTCAGCACGCCGTTCTCCTCCTCAATCCTAATGTCGCGGTTCTCGTCAATGCTGCGGCGGCCAGCCTCGAGGATGGCCGTCGTGGCAATCGTGTTCTTCAGCGTGGGCAGACCCTTCTTGTCGAGGTCCGCAGGCTTGAGGGCGCCGCTGTTGATCTGGCGGCAGCCGTCGACGAACTTCTCGATGGAGATGTAGCCGTAGCCCGTCTGGCCGTTGAAGTTGCCGTCCTCGTCGGGGGCGTAGCGCATGTAGAAGGGGTTGTACCACATGAGCTGGCCCTGCGAGTCGTCGGCGACGTCGTAGCCGCGCTTGGCCTGGTCGATGCGGATCTCGCCGTTCTGGGCGAGGTAGTGGAAGTATTGGTTCGAGTGGACGCCGGCGCGCTGGGGCGCGGTCCACGAGGCCGTGTAGACGCCCGTCGCGCGCTTGGAGGGGTCGTCCTTGCGGGCCCACTGGACGATGAGGGAGATGGTGTCCTCGGTGGCGGGGTCGCAGCCGAGGTCGGTGGCGACGCCCTTGGAGGCCGAGGCGGAGACCTTGACGGGGAGGTAGCCCTGCTGTGTGACCATGGAGTCGCAAATATCAATGTGGTGCGAGTTGAGGTAGTAGGAAATGTCCGAGTCGACACCGGCCCAGGCCTTGAAGGTCTCGAGCTGGGACTTGGGCTGGGACATGTAGGAGTAGAAGTAGTTGAAGTCGCCGAGGTTCTGAGCCTTGTGGCGGGCGTCCGAGTAGGCGGGGTCGAAGCGCTTGTGGTGCTCGACGAACACGTAGACGCCCTTCTCCTCGGCGGCCTTGATGAGCTGCTGGTGGTTCTCGAGGAGCTTGACGGCGGGTTTTGTGACGAGGACGTGGATGCCGCGCTCAATGGCGTAGAGGGCAATGGGGAAGTGAGTGGTGTCGGGGGTGAAGATGGTGACGGCGTCGCCGGGCGAAAGGGCGTCAATGGCGGTCTTGTAGGACTCGGCATCCTTGACGTCGTTGGCGGGGTACGAGTCGAAGGCGATGTCGAGGTTGTTGTAGACCTTGGAGATGTTCTTGTCGAGGTGCTCGCGAATGGCGGGGAACTTGGTACCGTTGGTACCGGCCATGGACAGCTTGTTGACCTTGCCGCGCCGCCTCAGGTCGAAGAGGGACAGACCGATGACACCGACCTTCTTGTCGGAGCCCGAGGCGCCACCACCAACGAAGCCGGTGGTGTACTCGCCGGTACCGATCTGCACTGTTAGTCTTATGGACCGACGAGGTTGATCTAGCTCAAGAGCAACTCACCATCAACACATTGAGTGGTTCGCCCATTGTGACTGTGTAACTGGGTGTTTGGTTGGAGAGGGGAGTGAGGGTGTGGGGGATGAGATGGTAAGTGAGGAGAAAGGTCAAGCTCGAGGAGAGAGAGGATGGCGCAGAGCCTTCTTTTAAACGGCAAGAGATGGTTCAGGGGGACAACTGGCAGCTTCGGGAGGCCAAGCCGACAGCAGGAGGTACAAGTTGCAAGAGGAAGGGCGGTTGCGACAAGATCAGGAAGCTAGGATATCGTCAATCTCACTTCACTCGAGGCTGCGACTCTGCATGGGACTCTTGAGACGGTCAGGGCCAAACGATGGATCACCGTAATATGGCGGAAGAATTGAGGGGCAGGAAGAGGGGAAAGCAATTGGAGGGATAAAGGCGCCCCGCGCTCCGTCACCGGGCAGTCGGCGCGAGGCCACGAGGGAGAGACTGCCAGCCTGCCTGTATTGTTCGTCTGCCAGCTTGACCCAGCAGCCAGCGCCCCAGGCCGCGGTCTTCCTAGTGTCAGGATGCGCTGGATTCAGGGGAGCACGCGCGGCCGTGACACCCGAGACTGGACGGCGAGACACGAAGATGGGGCAAAACGTGGAGCTGTTGCTCGGGCCGTGGAGCTGGAGGAATCGCGAAGCCGGTGGTATCTCTCTAGCTGGTGGACCACAGCATCAGCACATTGGGTCGTGAACACGCTTCGGATCTTGTCAACGTTATCTATTGACGGGCAATGGAAGCCCATCTAATCCAGACCCAGACCAGACAAGCGGATGCCACTGGGAGACGGTTACGGCGCCAGCAATCGATGCTCGAAATGCGCAAAACCCTCGGCGACAAAGACAAAGACCCCAGGCTCAGTGCGCATTGCCCCCCAACGAGGCGCACTCCCCGCCCCCACGTATGATTTCCCCGCGTGGTTGGGACATGGATGGTGAGGGTACTTGTACTTCCAAGGATCCAAGGATGATGGAGGAGGGGTTTGGGAGGGGTCGAGATTTGAAGGAGCAGATGCTGAAGAAGTCGACACCTTTGGTACTTCGAGATCTCCTGTCCAGTCCTTCCAATGATGCCACAGGGAAATGCGAGTCTCGTTGGTGTCCGCAGAACATTCTATAACGATCCATGTTCGAGAAGAGATGCTGAGTACCGGAACTTCGTCACCGCAGCCACAGGCTAAAGGCGGACGGATGTGAATTCGAGATGATGATGCAGGCAATCTCAGAATATTACAGGTTGATGCGGCTAAGGTACCTCAGGTCCTCCCTACCTTAGGTACGGTACCTAGGTACCGTCCCTACAGCACCTAGCCTTGAGCAACACCCTGGAAGGTCCAGCAAATGGAAGGTGACGGAGGGTTACATGGGGGGTCTTTTTCCTGTTGCAGTTCCTTGAACACCCCTCCACCATTGGTTACGTGGCTAGGCTCTGACTGGTCGCTGGGACACCTCGCGTCGCTCGACAATTATTCGACCTATCTCATTGGTGGATAATCTCAGTTTTGGTTTGTCCGCTCACCATGGCGAGTGTCACTTTCTCTCCAATCCTCTCCATCTCCCTACAGCCTAGGTAGGTACCTAGGTACCTAAGGTGTAGGTAAGGTACCGTCCCTGGCCGCATGTCATTCAATTCAGGATCCAGGATCCAGACATCACGAAATCGACGGCACGCAGTTGACACCCTGACCATTGGACCCTCACCATCACAACACGATCCAACCCGGAAATCTTTCGTACTCCTGCATAACGACCTCGAGATCAACATCAACATGCCTTGCTGGCCTGTCGTCGCCCAAATGCTCCGAAGGACGGACAAATTCCTTGCTGGGCGCTGACCAGAAGACTCCAAAGTCGAACCAGAAGCCGGCAACTGACCGGGAACAATACCTAGCCCCCGCAGTCACGGCCCGGTCTTCTCTCCATCAACTTGCTCTCGGCCCGCTGAATTTGGCTCTGCTCGAGCCGACGGCTGGCTGGTCAATGTCCTGAAAAACAAAAGCCAGCCCACCTGCCTCTCCTCCAACACAAGTACCTATGTACCTAAGTAGATACATCCTAGCCATATGCACCCCTCTACGCCTTCTCCACAACACTTTCTTCTCTTCTCTTCTCTTCTCCCCCCTCAAATCGGTGCGGCTACTTCCCCACGTACCGTCCGCTAGGTGCTTGCTCGCACCAACAATTTCCTCTTACGTTTGCCTGCGTCTTCAGCCCCCCCTGGATCCCACCATTGAAAACAACCCCCCGATCTCTTGTCCGCGTCCCGTGCCTCAGAAAAAAAGACCAGAACTGACACAAGGCCCAGCGGCCGGTCGCTATCCTCCGGAACCCATCGACGCCAGAGCAGAAAAGGGGGGGGGGGGGTGTTTTCGCCAAACCTGCTAGCGACGGGGGCTGGACTCTGTCGTTTCTTCCTAACCCGTCATTGTCACTGACTGGAGGGCTTATTCGAGGCCTGGGTACTGTTCTGGGCAAACTTTGAGTGGAGGGGGTGGATCGCTAGCTTGGCCGGTCTGGGGTCCGAGGAACACCACGACACCCGATCTCTCTGGCCTCGGACCAATGTCCTCACGAGCAAGTCGTCTTTTCATGCCAAATATTTATACCGCCGGACCCGTTTCCCCCACGCAGTCGGCTCCCCTGAAATGCTGGTCATGAGACATCTCCTGCGTCGCTTCCCTCCTGTCCGCTCATATAAGTAAAGCCGTCGGCACCTGGGTCTGCTCCTCTTTCACTCATTATACCCTTCCAGATCTCAATTCCTCCTCACTCTCTCAACTGTCTCACCCCTCCTCCCCACACACCAACCTTCACCATGACTGCCTCCAACGGAACCAACGGCCACTCGGCCCCCAGGCCGCTGCCTGTCGGCATCTACGCCCCGACCATGACCTTCTTCAACCCCGAGACCGAAGACCTCGACATCCCCGTCATCAAGAAGCACGCCGAGCGCCTGGCTCGCGCTGGCCTTGCCGGCCTCGTCACCATGGGCTCCAACGGCGAGGCTGCCCACTGCACCCGCGAGGAGAAGATTGCCGTCACCAAGGCCACCCGTGAGGCCCTCGACGCCGCCGGCTTCGAGCAGACCCCCATCATCCTCGGCGCCACCGAAGGCAGCGTCCGCGGAACCATTGAGCTCCTGAAGCTGGCCCCCGCCGCCGGCGCCGACTACGCCCTCATCCTCCCTCCCTCGTACTTCCGCGCCCAGATGGACGAGGCTGCCGTTCACGACTACTTCATCGCTGTCGCCGACGAGAGCCCCATCCCCCTGATCCTCTACAACTACCCCGGCGCCGTCTCCGGCATCGACATGGACAGCGATCTCCTCATCAAGCTCGCCGACCACAAGAACATCATCGGCACCAAGTTCACCTGCGGCAACAACGGCAAGCTGACCCGTGTCGCCCTGGCCACCGACGCCAAGACCCCCTGGGCCGAGGGCTCCGGCTACATGGCCTTTGGTGGCATGTGCGACTTCACAGTCCAGACCCTCGTCAGCGGCGGCAGCGGTATCATCGCCGGCGGCGCCAACGTCGCGCCCAAGGTTTGCGTCAAGGTGTGGAACCTCTACGCCGAGGGCAAGAAGGAGGAGGCCATTGAGCTGCAGAAGAAGCTCAGCAAGGGTGACTGGTACCTGACCAAGGCCGCCGTCCCCGGCACCAAGGGTGCGATCAACAGCTACTTCGGCTACGGTGGCTACGGCCGTCGTCCCCTGAAGCGCCTCGAGAAGGAGAGGACCCAGTACATCGCGGACGGCATCAAGGAGCTCATGGACATTGAGAACTCTCTGTAAATTTTCCCCATTCCGAGGAACTCGACCGCGTCACACGTCACGGCCTCCTCCGTCCCCAGGGCTGGGCGCGACGAGGCGCCAAGCCCAGCAATGGAGGGGTTGGCTCGGCACACTGACGACCGAAAGAGCGAGCTTCGCGCTACGCCAAAAGTCGTGGGCACCCCGCTAGTGGGGGCACTGCTCTAGGCCCCCCAACCCACACCCCCTTCCACCCGCTTCCACCCACTTACGTGGGGGTCCATTGATGACCCCACGGGCGAGGGGTCATGTCTCGGGACAGAGGCCGGCCAGGCGTTTCGCTCTCCCGGGAGAATTGCAGACGCATGAGAACGATCCTTCTTCATATTTTTAAAACCTTTTTCTTTTCCCTACATCGGAGTTGCACATGGAGAAATAGCATCTTGATTGGATTTGGAATCGCGCGCGTATTAGTGTCAAAATTCGGGCGGGTCTTCACATTGAATGAGAGGGACTGAAGGTTGCCACGAGACATAGGGTGGGACGAGCGAGTGTCGGTGCCGTACAATGGCGCATCAATAGAGATACCGTTATGACTGAATCTGATGGCATGTGGAACTTTCTTCGTGTCAGTGTTGGTGTCGTATCGTGAAGTCGAGCTACCTGTTCATAATCCGGGGAGATCCGTCGGGAGGGAGGTAGAGGCAGACCCAAGTGGAGCCATGTCTGGACCGACGGCTATTAGTCCTGGGCTCTCTACAGTGCAACTGGAGGACATTCGCCTTCAAAGTGCTGAATTCCAGAGAGCCTCTATCAAAAGGACTTAAAGAGTCTTCCAAACTAACCATGCCATGCGCCATTCTTGTGTTCCGCTTCGTCTCGTCCCGTCTCGTCTCGTCTCGTCTCGTCTCGTCTTGTCTCATAAAATCCTCACACGCGGCTATACCGCCTAGGATCCATCTCGCTGATATCAGAACTGCTCGTCTTCCCATCAAAAACATACTCAGCCATGAGCTTGCCCGTCGCCGGCCCATTCTGTATCCCCCAGCACGTATGCCCAGCCGCGACCCACAGCCCCGGCGTCGACGTCGCGCCGATCAGCGGCCCGCCCTCGCGCTGCGGAAGGTAGCACGCCTGCTTCGCCTTGACCTTCGCGGCCGCCAGCTGCGGGCTGAACGTGGCGATGTAGGCGAGCAGGTCGTCGCAGTTTGCCTCGTCGACGCGGACAAGGTCCGCCGTGTCGGGAAGGGGGTCGGTGCGGTCGGGCTCACCGCAGGCGTAGACTTCGCCAAAGGGGCGGGCGTAGATCTCCGGGTCGACGACGCGCTTGTGCTTGCGCTTCTGGCCCTTGACGGCGCGGTGGGCGGGGATGTAGTCCTCGGGCAGGAGGACGCGGGTGAAGACTGCGTAGGGCGAGACGGTGGCGTCGTAGACGACGCTGTGCGCGCGGAGGCCTTCGACTTTGGACTTGGGGAGGAGCTTTCCCGTCCAGGGACCGGCGGTCACGATGATGTCTGTGATGTCGGAGAGGGTGTGGGTTTCGTTCGTGTCGCGGTCGAGGTATTCTACCGATTCGACGCCGGTGGGAGATGAGTTGATCTCTGTGAGCTTGGCGCGGGTACGTATGTCGACGCCCTTCTCTGCCGCGAGGGCGGCCATGGAGGTCGTAAAGTGGAAGGGGTGGACCTGTGCGGTTTCCGTGGCGCCGGGGGTGCCCATCTCCTGATATGAGTCGATGACCTCGCGGTCGACCCAACCGAGGTCCTTGGGAACCACAGAGTCTTCTAGCAGGGCTTCCGCCGCGCCGTCTTGTTTCGGGAGCCGCTCCCACCCCTTCTCCTCCTCGCCTTCGTTAGCACCGGGCGCGGCGGCTGCCCGGGCGGCCGAAGCCTGCTCTACGGCGTCGAGCTTCGCGCGGCTGACCGTCGCGTCGAAGCTGCCGCACTCTACCCTTCTGTAGCCCCAGCGCTCGGCGCCGCCATGCTCGGCTGCTAACTCGGCATGAAGACGATAGGAGAGCGGTACCAGTGGCTGTGGGTAGGCCCAGAGCGCGAGGAGGCCACCAGCCTTGCCTGATGCGCCGGCCGCGATGGAGGTGGCTTCGAGGAGGGTGATCTTATGCAGGGCGGGGTTGAACTTGGCGTGTCGGGAGAGAAAGTAAGCCGTTGTCGAACCAATGATACCACCGCCTGGTGGGTGTCGTCAGAGCATGAACCATGGTTGCCTTGGGTGCAGGGTGATGGCAACACATACCGACGATGACAATGTTCTTCTTTGATTGGGGATCCATGGCTTGTAGTTCGGTGAACGCGGCTGCTGTGGCTTGTGGATGCAAGGCTCTCAAAGCCTGGGTAGCCTTCTTCTTCTTTTTCACGCCGTTGCCCATTACGTCGGCTGGGTGGCGATGACGAGGGGCAGATTGAAATGCTGGAGCTCGAATGGCGGGGTCAAGCTCTTATCGATAAGCCGGCGGTCTTTGACGGGCCGGCGCGTGAATCGCCAGAGGATCGAGGTCAAAGCCGATCCAGACAGCCATAATCGCCGAAAAGTGACGAAGGAGAAGTCCGATGATGCATTGCTCTCGTGTTTCGGCGTGATGATGATTGGTTGAGAATGATGATATGTGGCTTACTAATGACCTTTGCACCTCGGCTCAGAAGTCGGACGCGGAAGAACATGTGCACCGGTCGCCCCATCCTACCCAATTGGTGGTGTCCGGTGGCCGGCAGACCCGGATTCAGGACCCTTGCCCAGCCAGCAGCCAGGGTCGTCTGGTCCACCACAGCTCATGTTTCGTCCCACCTTGCAGAACAGCTTCACGCACCTTCGATGGCGGAAAACTAGACCAAAACAACTCTGTCCCCGGTCATGACATGCCCTCGGTTCGCGTCGCAACCTTTTCGCCAATTCACCTCCGGACCCCGCCTTGATAGCAAATCTGTCCGCGCTGTTGCCCGTCTGCAAACTTGCTCCATACAACAACAGCATCACATTCAACACCAGCGTCGCCCGATCCTACGTGTGACATCGAGATATACCCCGCCTTACGACCAGATACGAACACGAGCAACCATGGCGTCCGCTACCAGCTTCTACGACTTCAAGCCGCTTGACAGTATGTGTCGCATCCCACGAGCGCCCTTGAACGGAGCATCCATCCACTAACATGCGAATCAGAGCGTGGCCAGGAGACTTCCACCGCCGACTACAAGGGAAAGGTCGTCCTGATCGTCAACACGGCTTCCAAGTGCGGCTTCACCCCGCAGTTTGAGGGCCTCGAGAAGCTCTACAAGTCCGTCAAGGAGAAGCACGGTGATGATTTCGTCATTCTCGGCTTCCCCTGCAACCAGTTCGCCAGCCAGGACCCCGGCACCGACGACGACATCCAGAGCTTCTGCCAGCTCAACTATGGCGTCACCTTCCCCATCATGGCAAAGTCCGACGTCAACGGCGACGCCGCCAACCCCCTCTTCACCTGGCTCAAGGACGAGAAGCCCGGCATCATGGGCCTCAAGCGCATCAAGTGGAACTTTGAGAAGTTCCTCGTCGGCCGCGACGGCAAGGTCAAGGGCCGCTGGGCCAGCACCACCAAGCCCGAGGCCCTTGAGAAGCCCGTTCTCGACGAGCTCGCCAAGGCCGCACCTACCGACGCTGCTCCTGCTCCCAAGCCCGAGTAAGCTCGCGACTGTGGAACGGACACGATTCGTGTGTTGGGTCGCGTCTCAAAAGCGACCTCTTTTTTCCGTACACGAAACTCGCCCTTCAGCCAGCCGTCTTTATCTTTGCTCATTATCTCGAGAGTCTATATATCCCTGTTGCGACCAATTGATGATTTTTCCTCCATCACCTTGAACCTTGATCAATGCAAACTCCAGGTCGCGACAAGTGACCGGCCTCGCAGCATGTGTTTGTTGTCGTCCGCTGTGACATTCGCGGTGCCAACGTCAGTTTTCCCTTATGCTGAAGCTTTGCAATTAACACTACATTGCAACATCTCAGCTACCTTGATCCCCGCCACAGCATCCTCCATCAATCGCATTTGCAATTCTTGATTTGTAAGCAGCATCGGCGTATGATGCCACTGTCATACAGCAGGCTTGGTCGGCCTTTAACGCCCAGTTCAGATCGAATCGTGGCACAGAACCCCCATTACCTGGGCAAGCGACACAATCGAAAATCGGTCGAACTACAGGCGCAAACACGGTAGGCGGCCGAGATAGCCCCCCCGCGACCCCTGATTGAGGTCCTCCATTGCTTAATTGACAAAAATAAACCACAGGGCTGAGGGCGCGAAGCTGTCCAAGTTTGCCAAGTTTATCCAGGATCTAAGGTTGCAATTAGAGTCAAGATCGGCGTGGCAATTGCAGTTGACGATATGGGGTTGCATTTCCATCCAACGACAAAAGTTCCTTGCAGGTCGCAGGCCCGACTTGAACCCTTTTCGAAATACTCCACAACTTTCAGGAGAAGAGCTGCTCGATTTAGACTTGGAGCAGGCCCATGACTTCTGCGGCAAACACTCACAGCTGGCTGGGAACAACACACTCGAGAGTGTAAGCCGAGGTCAAGTCCTCTTCTACGCATGGTTTGCACCCTTATCGACCGTGCCGCAATGACGGATCTCGTCGCCACCGTATTCTCTGTGCCGCTGGGACTCTTCAAGAACCCTGGATTCAGTATCCTGAATTAGTACCTGCATGTTCAGCTTGCAGGCAAGTCCAATTGCCACTTTGTTTCCATCATGATGTTGTGCCATGTCTTGGGAATTTGCTTCTTCAAAGATGCATAGCTGTTGCTCTGCGATGCGTCTGAGAAATATAAATACAGAGCCGCCATCTTGTAGTCGGAAGTATTCAAAATCATCTCGACTACAACTTCCAACCAAACCTCCACCTATTTCCTATATGATTTCCTTCATCTCATCTCTTTCATTTTACGGTCCATTTCAACAAAATGTATTCGACCACCTTGCTTCTTGGGCTCGCAATATCGACAAGAGCATCCCCATTGTATGACAGCAAGCAATTCAGCAAACGTCAGGACGAACCCTTCAACGACAAACAAAGGCTATGTGCCCCCTACGACCTAGCAACTGCCGAGGGGGCCAAAGCCGCTTGGGAAGATACTGGGGCTGCTGTTTTCCTCGACAACTTCATTACTAAAGATAAAAGTAGGCTCTCATTCGCAGGGCTTTCATTATTCCTGTATGC
The DNA here is from genome assembly GCA_002851675.1 of Verticillium nubilum. Classification (NCBI taxonomy): domain Eukaryota; kingdom Fungi; phylum Ascomycota; class Sordariomycetes; order Glomerellales; family Plectosphaerellaceae; genus Verticillium; species Verticillium nubilum. Next base: position 700,421 of record NMXI01000001.1, read on the forward strand.
TAATCTCGAACTTTGTCGATCAGATGGCGATCCAGCCTCTTGGGTTAAGGGACTTGAGAAAGTCATCACCTCTGACCCGGGTACAGACGCGGACGGATGTTCCGATGCACAGAACGAATGCAGCCCGGGAATCGGCAGGGACTGCTCCGGATACTTCGATACCCTGAACGAGTATCCCAACCAGCGTCTCGGCTATTGGGTCTTCATGGCCGTGGAGAGACTGCACTCGAAACTCAAAGTTCTCCATAATGAGCTTTTCCAAAAGACGGTCCTCAACACCATGGTGATTCCGACCATGGCTGAGAAGCTCGGCGGCAACTCGGGGTCTGGTTCGGACGTCTTGAAATGGCTTACTGCCGCTGCGGGAGCCGGCGGCGCCATAGCTGGAGCAACACCTCACGTATGTGCCGCCCGTCCTCAAGACTACAGAGCCAAGGTCCGAGACTGACATCTTTCACAGGGAGCCATTTCTGCAGGTGGCCTCGGCTTTCTGGCCGCCATGTTCGGTGCTGCTGCTGGTGATGAGGTGGATTTGGTCGACGACATTGGCGCCGCCATGGCAGCCGCTTTCGAAAACTAGTGCACAGATCACGAAGGCACTTGCGGCTGCCGTGGGTCAGGCGGCTGCTCCTGGAGATTATGACGCTCTTCCGATGGGCCCTGGGTCGGAAGCTTACCAGAGCAGAATCGCTAAGTTCTTCAGCGGCGGTTGGTGGCTTCTAGAGGATGACTCTGCCTCAGTGACTGGGGCTCTCAGATCCACCGTTGATGCCGTCAAAATGAAGGTTGTCGACCAGATCCTGCAGACTATTGCATGTACCTTGCCAAGGTCGGGATGGGCTTGGGCAGCTTCGAAGAAGCGCCGGCAGAGGTCTACGAGGGCATGGCCGAGTATGGACTGGGAAACCGTATGGGATACTACCGAAATATCCTCGACTGCGCTCTTAATGGTGCTGAAGACTCATCTGTCAGGGTTGATAGCCTGGTTTCTGGGCAAGTCCCGCTGTGCTACTTCAACATGAAGGCGGTATTTTTCGACTTGGAGGGCTGCGTCACGGAAAGCGATGGTTTCGAAAGTTGCCAAGGCTGGACGACTGAGGATATCAAATGATCAATGTTGGGAAAAGATCCTAGGCAAGAAGTATGTGCTGGTTAGCCCTCTCTATCAATACTTTTATGTGCGCTGTCTCACACGTGGGTTCGAAACAGTTCATACCAATGATATCTTGCCGACCACTGAGGAAGAGGTCAGTTTCATTGGCTACCTAGGACATGTAAACACGACGTAGGTTGCAGGCGCAAACTTCGCGGACTTGCAGTGCTCGTCGTCTGATATTGGGATACCCAAGGCATGTCCTGGGCGACAGATTAGGGCACTCAATTTTTGAGTGTTCGAAAGACCTGGTGCCCACAAAAGTATCCTGTGATCTGATCTCGACTCATTGCCACACAATGCCCATTTTGGCGGACATGAAGGTCTCAGCCTCAGAATGCCAAGACGTGCCGCTTCTAATAGGAACGCTCCGTTGGAGGTTGCCACTCAGCCTTGTTGAGAACCTGCATCTCAAAACGGTATTTTCCATTTTGTAGAACTCTGACAATACCCCTCACAATCCATCTCGAATCCGGGCGGCGGGATGCTTTTCCTTATTGCTTCTGAGGGAAAGGCATGGTCTGGTCGCTGCCCACCAGCCTCCGACAGCTGAGCCCCCCAAATCATGAGTACCAAGCGAATCAACTTGTCGACAGGCCGAAGTTTATTTCTTCGAAATGCATGTGTCAGTCGGCGTCCCGCGTTCATGAGACTTGTCTGATCGTTTAGCCTGGTAATCGTCGGGCGCCTAAGTCTGGGGTAAGACAAAACTTTACCAAGATGGCTTAGACGTGTTCTCGTCTCATTCATTGTTAGCCTGACTGGCGTCCTCAGCCCCAGAGTATGTGACCTAGATCATCGGACTGGATATTCAGCTGGACTTTGCCTACCACCAGACCCAATGCCTCATCTGGCTCTTCACCTTTTTCGTTTGCGGCCCGCGGACCACTACTACAGATGCTGCCAAGTCCTTGCCGGCCCAACCTTGGAAAGATTGGGTCAATTTATAGTTCATGGTGGCTTGTAGGCTGTGGTGTTTGTCCCGCGTCCCGTACCATTCTCACTTCGGCAGACCCAAGCAACATGGTCTGTCACATATGTAGAATGATAAAATATCTTGGGATCGGCCGCTTCCAGGACCAATATACTTGCCATCATCGTAGTGGCCCAAAAGTCCTTGCAAAACGGCATCAACCCCTCTGATTTCGTACTGGCCATCCTGCTGTCCTGATCACGAGAATGAAACATTTCCTTACGTCGACTCTTTGGATTGCTCTGCTGGTGGGCACGAGGATTGCGGGTGCCCAATCCGATGTAAACGCTCCCAGCGCAGTTATACCTACCGAGGATGGTCCTGGCCCGGTTGAACCACCAGCAACTTCGGCTGCTCCTCCGGAGCCCCCTGGTACGCCTCCTAGTGACGCTCCTCTGGAACCTCCTCCCGTACCCGAGAGCCTTGCGCCGGCACCGTCCGTTCCACCGCCGGACCCCATCCAAGGCGTGATCACTGACACCGCTTCTCCGACAGAATTCGAACCAACTCCCAGCGCACCGCCCGACAACCCTGAAGCACCGGGATCGCTACCAGTAGAGGGACCTCCAGGCTCTTCGGTTGCAGAGGGTATCTTGCCACCCCCACCGACTTCTCAATCTGCCGCTGAGGTCCCGGTCTCGTCATTGCCAGATGTTGATCCCAGTACGTCGGAAACTACGGCTGCGCTTGCGCCAGGGGCGACCTCTGACACACCTTCATCGGCAGGTCCTCCAGCTTCCACACTACCAGGAGGATCCCTCGAGTCAGCTCCGCCAGAGGCAGAGGGATCTAATACCAGAAACATAGTTCAACAATCTGTTTCAAGCCCACAGCCCACAGCTACAACAGCTAATGGTCCTGGAGGTGGCGGCGGAGCAAGCCAAAGTACTACGAGCCCCTCAGGTGAAGATTCGGGCAGCTCTGCTGACGATGGGGCAGGCGAGCCGGCTGCCACAGACGAAGCCTCCCCAAGTAACGGGTCTCCCGACACTACGGATGGCAGCCCGAACTCCAATGACGAAAGGCCGAGTCCCACCGACGGCCAAGATTCGAGTCTCACCGACGATCAAGATTCGAGTCCCACCGGCGGCTCTTCTTTCAACTCTCGCGAGGCCAACGAAGGTGCGACTACCGAGGATGGAGCTGCTACGAGCACCAGATCCAGGGGTACGGCCTCCCCGCAAGAAACATCGAGCGATACAGGGGCCTCTGCTGATACCACCGGTTCAGCAGACAGGTCACAAGAGGGCTCACAGGCTACAAGATCCTCATCCTCACCCACTCCCTTGTCTACTGCGAAGCCCAGTGATGGAACTGGATTTCTGGGAGTCGACCTGTCAGGAGGAACAGAGTCCACTGAAGAGACTCCGCCTGACATCACTACACCTGAACAACACAATGCTGAGGCCGAGGCGAACCTTCCTTTCACGGAGATTTCCGCTGCAGATGCACAAGATGTTGCCATTCTGGAAGCCGCCATGTTCGAATACTTTGTCGAAAACGACGCTCAAATCGGCGACGACATACAGGTCACAATTCCAGCCGTGGCGTCAAATTGCGATGTCGGCCTGACTAGACGAGACTTGGTGGAAGAAAATAAATGGTCAGGTCGATTCCGATCTCATGCTGCCAAGAGACAGGCCAATTGTAAGATCGTGACGAGCCTGGACTTTGATCTATACTTCCACTACATGCTGCCGACTCAAAGTTCTGAGCGCCCTAACCAGCTATCGGAAAGAATTACAGCTAGTGTAAGTTCGAAATACGCCTTCCGTACTTTGGATCATTTTTGAGTCGCTGCTGATGTTCGAAAGGTTGGCTACTTACAATCCGTCTTTGGGCTTCGGAACATGACCTTCACTTACGTGGGGGTGAACTTCTATACCCCTGACAAAGATGACGAGGACTGGACAACAGTCCGATACAAGGAAGACAAGCTCGAGACTTGGATGAAAGAGACACGTAAAGGCGACAAAATGTCATTGAATGTCTGGTTGATCACCGACCTCAAGAAGGGCGAGGGGGATGATGAGGTGGACATCAATGAGGTGCGTGCTTGATTCGCCGCTATCAAATTCCAATACATGTCGACGCAACGACTGACTGCCTGGCAACAGTACGCTACCTTTCCAGAAGACAATAGCGGCCCCATCGATGGCATCGTCATGAGACAGGCTCATATCAACGACGTCTCACCGACTTTGGTCCACAACATCGGTCATTGGCTGGGCTTGCGGCATACGTTCAGCTCGCAAATTGAAGACGGCGAAGAAGACTGCATCGCAGATACTGGACTCCTCTCCGCGAGTCAGACAAGTGGTTCGAAGAACGTAATGTACAACTGTTCTCAAGTGCCCTGTTTCGAGACCACATCTCGGAACATCACAAATTTCATGAGCGTGAGTCCAGCCCCGTGTTTATTTCGGAAATTTTTGGCAGGATCACTGACGCCATCACCAGTTCTCGAGCTGCAGAGGCGACACTACCGGGGGAGGTTTCGGCATCGACCAGAAAGCAGCCATTTGGGCTCGAGTAATTCAATTTCGGCGCACGAATGCTGAAGACGAGTGCCGACCGTCGGACTCCTCTGCAACCAAGTCTGCTATTGAGAAGCGCTCTTCCATGCAGGACTTGGTCGATGGGAAGTGCCCAGATATCGCGGCTGAAGTGGACCGAATTCAGAATCAGCCGGTAAACGGTGCTTCTACACTGGTGGCTTTGAGCCCATGGGCATGGTGTTTATTGTGGCTTGCCAGCATAATGGCTGCAGCCATGTAGGTAGAAAGTCGTCAAAACTTCGCCATGGACTTCGGCGTTTGGTCGGAATCTCCTTTCATTCTTCTGAACATCGACGCTGTCGCCAGGTGTTCGTTGTTCACGAAATGCCAGCAAAGATTCCCATTGTCGTACGACCGATTTCAGCTTTTCGTTTCCGCGTTCAGGATCTTTTGGTCCGCCTGCGGCGCGCCGCTGAGTTCTAGAATCGGCTGGCTCGGTGTGTGAGATGAATCGAACCACACTGGCCTGCCCACGAAGCGGCAGAACGCTTCTCTGCTGGCTCAAGGTGGAAGCTGAACAAGAGTGAAACGGTCACAAGCCGCCAAACTCAAAATCCGTGGGCTGTGAGTTTAGGCCACCTTCATTACCAATTGTATGATTTTGAGCGTGTGATTCAGCCTTGCGGGCTCAAGCCACAAGTACTACTAGTGTTCAAGCTCATCTACTGAATGGGTTGTGCGATGTACTTACGTGAAATCGCCGTTCTGGGTTACAAGCAACGACTCGAGGAACCCAAGCTCAACCTTAACCTGGAAGCCATGGCAACTAGCGGGTCAGCCTCACCATATCCGTGATGAAGCATTTCCGATCACATGGGTAAATCTTGAGTGACAATAGTGTCCGCTACTTGGGCAGCCATGTCTGAGCTGTGCTGTCGAGTCCCGGTCCGCGGAAGACGATAGGTGCCCGCCTTATCATGGTTGGGCGTCCACTCAGTCTCCATGGATCCCATCATCATTTCTCCCGATCACTCGACATTCTTGGAAAAGCTGTCTTTTTACAGGAAACGTCAATCCAAATGGCAAGACTGGTGATAGCCCTCGTCATAGGCCTGACCATGCAGGCCGTGGCTGGTCAGATCCCTCCCATCATGACATCAGCCGCCGACGAGTTACGAAGGCATCAAGAAGCACCTGCACCAACACCTCCTATCCGTGGACTTGCCAAACGCCAGGCAGACGATGCTGGCCGAACATACACACGAACCATTGCTCCAGACTCCGTATGCGGCTATCTATCAGCATCACCTGGAAACGATATCGTCTGCGAGAACGGCGAGCGCTGCAACTGGGTTAAAGCCAACGGGCTGAACGCAGTATTCTGTGGGATTAACAAAAATGTCACTGCAAAGGTGAAATGCTACGAACGGGACGAAATGGCAGCGGACCCTGGTTTGTGCGACGATGTCTGCCAGAGCAATAAGTTCAATCTGCAGTGGTCCGTTTTCCCCGGTTCGCCTTTTGAATCTTTTATTTGAGGTGACGCTGACGATTTGAACTCCCAGCACCGATGAAGCCGCACCATACTGCCGCACCTACGCATACCCTGAAGGCATTCGCGATTACAGATGTGCTCCGACGCCCATTACTGTGGCACAGAGTGCCGACTTTACATATGAAGGGCAGATAGGCCGTTCTTTTGAAACAACAGTCATCTCGAACCTCATGAGAACAACTACGGAATCTTCCGGCAATGGATTGACTGCAGCATCAGCGTCTTCGAGGTCAGGGTCTACGCCCATCTCAACCTTGACCTCTGGGGCGCCATCAGACGAATCAAAAGGGAACAGTGTACCCATCGGTGCAATAGTTGGCGGTGTCATTGGCGGCATTGCCGTCATCGCTCTCATTGCCTTTGCCATTTTCTTCTTGCGCAGGAGATCGGCACGAAAATATGCTTCGCCCCCGCAGGGAACTGACGGCGGCGATCCTCCGGTCCAGGAAGTGTATGTCAGTTCTGACCAACAAGTTTATCCCCTACCGTCGCCTCGTAGCGAGCTCTATGGCTCGAAGAGCGGAATGATTTCGCCTGTTCAGTCGACCGACTACGGGCGGCCCGTTTCATCGGCCTATGATGGACAAACGGTCAGTGATATCAACCGACCGTACTCGCCCGGGACCCAGTCTGGCTTTCAACAGCCCATGGCATATGAAATGGATCCGGAAGGGAGCAATCCCAGGGGTCAGTTGCATGAGATGGGTTAAAGTGGTTATTCTGCTGGGGGACGTTCAAGTGGCACATGCCACAATAGTTCGGTCATTCCGCAGGTTGAACTTAGTTGAGTCTCGCACAACGCCATTGCATTGAAAATTATCGCCGTGCTAGCTTGAGTGGGCAGAAGAAAGAATGATCAGTCTCGGGAGAAACTTTTAAACAAATGGTGAGGATGATGGGGTGCTACTCAAGACTTTTAAGAAGTCTTTACAAATAGGTCAACTTCGCCTCGACCTGCTCCTGGGTCTCGTCAAAAGGGCAACTAACATAAGGTAGTTTTAGGAAAGCCAGCATAAATTTGTCTCCCTCGACATTCCTCCTAGCTTCAGATAGCTTGCCTGGTCCTCAATCTGCCTATTCTGGTTCGCAGTAATGCACCCCGATTAAATCTAATAAGTCAAATCATTAAACAACCAAACAAATAACCCATTTTCCTATAGTCAAATAGCCAAATACATGGATTTATAATATTTAGATGTTTGGCAAACGTTTAAACAGATATCGAGACTCGAGACCTATAAAAAAAGAGTAACTAAGCTAATTAAAACTTTATATTACCTATTATAAACAGAAGTTTATAATAGGCAATATAAACGCTAATACTAGGAATCGAACCTAGACCCTCTATAATAAAGTAGAGACCCTAACTAATTAGGCTATTAACTACTATTACTAATAGGGGAAAAGACCTATATATATTAATCTACTAATTAGCTAGTTTCGTCTCCTACCCTAAAAATTACCGAGGCGTAAATCCCCTACTAAAGTAGTAATTCCACTAACGGAACTATCTATAACGTTGCCTACCTATAACGTTACTATAATACTACCTACGCTATTAAAGCTATCGCTACTACTACTACTATTATCGATATATCTATAACGGTCTTTAGGGCGCGTCTACTAGACTTAATTCGAACCTAACTTTTACGCCTAATATAGTCTAATTCCGACCTCTCTATAGCGATTTACTACGGCTAGCGCTTTACTCTCGACGCGATTATTACGAGGAAGGGCTCTAGAGGCCGTATAAGCTAGATCAGGGATTATAGGATCTTTATAACTAAGCTACTTAATACAGTAAATACTGCTAGCGATAGCTTCTAGGTCTATAGTCTCTATAATAAGAGACGAGATCTAACGCTCTTTAAGGCCTCTACTACGACCTCTATAGGTCTTTATCTTAGGAAGAAGTATAGGATATTCGAGAATTCTTCTATTAAAGACTCCTCTCTAAGCTTATCTAATATACCTCTCCCTCTATAATAGCATTCTATTACTATTCTAAGAGCTTAGTCAGAGGTACTTAAAGAGCTCGCTCTTAGCTTCGTTATTACTATAAACTAGGCGTTTAACGTATTTAATAACCCGTTTATACGTCGATTACTCTCGAAGCTAAATCCTTAAGTATCCGATAACCTACTCTAGAGTCGGAATAGTCTACGAAAGAGACTAAGTAGCGTCTTTATTAGTAAGAAGAGATAGGTATAGGCTAAGCTACGAGTATCTCTTACGAAGATTCACCTCTCCTACGACTACTAGACCTCTCCGAATTGAATTATAATCCTCGTAGTATCTATATACTATATTAACGAACGTAGATAACTATAATAACGCCTTCTTATACTCTACGAGTAACCTAGTACCTATATAGGTAATATTACGGCTAATACTATTATAGAGGTCGTAAGAGATTAGGATATCGTCGACCTCGTTAGCGTTATAGTATCCGATAACGCGTTAATAAACGACGTATATTCCTATAACCTCTTCTAACTTCTATAACCTAAGCTACGCTATAAGGATATTACCGAGTAGCGGATATACTATTATAGTTATATCTTAAACCTTATCGGTCGCGCGTTCTTATATAGTAATAATAGCGAGACCTTTAAATAAGAGTCTTAGTCTCTCGATAATATAGATAATCTCGATAGCGTTCTTTAACTCTAGTAGAAGAAGGGACCTATTAGAAAGCTTTATAATATCGTTCGGTAAGTAAGATCTTCTCTATAGCGAAGCTAGTACTTCTAACGTATTATAATAGAAGTAGCTTAAGAAGGAGACTTTCTCCTTTATTAATAAATAGTAATAGAACTTAAGTTAGTACTTAATAATAATACTCGATAGAATTCGACGTACCTTATACTTAACCGAGCTCTAAAGAAGAAGGGCGATATCTAAAGCTTTCTTATACGGAATATAGGCGAAGTCGATCTATATAAGCGAGTTCCTATCGAAGACTACCTCTAACCCGAAGATTAGCGCCTCCTAACGGAACTCTATATTACCCTTAAACCCCTCTATTAATAAATAATAAGGACGTAAGGATAGAATAAGTAGGGGAGCTACGGCGCGCTCTAGGAAGTTCTCGTTAGGATAGAATATATCCTCGAGAGAATAGAGGAATAGAAGACGTTCTTCGATAATATAGATAATAGTAGTTAATAGTAGAGAAGCTAAGACTCTTTAAGGTCTCGCTAGTATACGTAAAGGTAGTAGAATTAACGATATTTATTACCTCTATCTATTTAAGTACTTCTAGACTATATCTATAGCGAATATACCGATATCCTATAGTATATTAACGCCCTTAGCGAAGACTTATACTACTACTTCCGTCTCTCTATTACTAACGTATAGTAGAAGCTTAACTAATACTATATAAAGCTTAGAGAGTCTCCTCTCTATATAGCTACTATTATCCTCTACCCTAGCCTCGGTATCTAGTAGCTTAAAGCGTAGTAGTCGAGCCTTAAATAGCTTATCTAGGTTTATAACGCACGCGTAGGCTTATATTATTAATAGGAATACTAATATTATTATTCTTCTACTTCCGCTTCGTTAGATTACCCCTAAGGTTAAGAATAAAACGGATTCAGCTAGCTCCGAATACTTTAACCTATAACGCCTTTATTAAATTTCGACGACTAAGTATAGAATAGGCGTTAGAGAGCTATAATACCTAACTCTAAGCTCGATCGATACTTTCGACTCGATCTATTATAAGAGTCTAGTATTAAGGATCCTATTACTTAGTAGAACGGGCGCTAGGAGACGTATCCTACTATTAGTAAGCTCGCTCTCGATATCTTAGCGATACCTATAATATCGGCAGACTACGAGAGGGCGTTTAGTCTCGCGAAGTTAACGATAACGTTATAGAGGGCTAGAATAGCTCTAGAGACGTTAGAAGAGCTTTAGTACCTTAATAACTAGCTTCGTCGAGGGGCTATTTAATTAGGAGGGCTATATTAGGGTATTAACGGCGTTAATACTAACGATTCTAGGTAATAGGTGAGTCCCTGACTATTATAAGGGCTTTATTATCTAATAAATAAGTTAAATATTTGTAAATAGAGTTAAATAAACAAATACGTCGATTTCAGCGAGCTAAATAGTTAAATACGAACGCTATATTTAACTTATTTAATCGAGGTGCAACACTGCTGGTTCGGTTCCGTTGATCTCCGTAATAGTGTTTGCTGATATTATGCTATGAGGCAGTTGCATAAAGATGGCTCCACGAAGAATTCCCAACCACCCCTCACATTCACATTGAAACTTGCTTGGTATTGTTGCATCCTCCGGGAAGCGGTCTTAAACTATTGAACGGGGTTTCCGGCCGGTTTCATCCGCTGATTTTGCCGTGGTGAGTGGATTTGAGTCTTTCACGTCACCGAAGATCTCGTGCACCAACTACCCAGTCATTCTACAATCACGTCACTCATACCGGAATATTGTGAACCCGAGACTTTTCCATATACATTTTCAATGTACTGTAAGTCTCGACTCTTGTCATATACGTTTCGCTATCGAATCATTTCTCACTGCGGTTCAGCGGTCATGGATCAACAACAGCCCCTCCGCAGCGGACATGAACAGGTACTCAGCTCTAACAATTATCGTCATTCCTTGGCCAACTATCAGCCTGGAAACGCGTGGTCTTGGGCTTTTAATATTTCTCATAAGGATCCATACAGAATTCTTCTTATTACATACAACAAGAAGCTAGTTGCCAAAGATCGTATTATTTTCTGCTCGATGTCGGAAACATAGGGGCCAGCCAGTCCCCATCCTCTTCACTTTTCCAATATATCAACAAACAATCACATTGCCTCTCTCTGTTATTATCACCTCATCTAGAGATGAAGGAAAAACTGAGGGTCACCTACTTCAGAGTCCAGCTTGGCCACCTTGGCTACTGCTGTGCCACACGTGCCTGGCGAAATCGTCAAGGATGCCATCAAGAATCGCCAGCGCTTTCGTGAGGTATGTCGCACTTGTGAAAACGGCACTCGAGGAGCTTGGTACTGCGCCTCGATCGCATATTCCTTTGGCGTCAAGAGAGCCTGCTGAGCTGCACCTCAAAGGTGGCGACTCTTCTTTCCTTCCGCACAGTAAGTCGCTTCGCGAGCTAGAGCAGCGTTCGACTCGACTCATTCATAGCGAATCGTAGGGACACTATACAGACAGTCTCACTTGGCAATTCTATGGTCACATAGCGAATGGAAAGTTGTCTGGGTTAAGGCGGTGGTTCGGACAATGTTCCCTGAAAGCTAGGCCGTTGCGTTTCTGAGTCGCGGAGGTTCGAGCTGAAACTCCTGAATAGGCTGTCTGATAACAATTTCCATATCCAGCAGGCGATTGAATGACACATACGATTGCGTTGGAATTGTTCGCCATGGATGAATCACATCGGAAAACTAGATCGGCACCCGATACGGTGGATGCATGATTAGTACCACTGTTGAACTAAATATCCCCTACACATCTACTGCGGTCATCAATTCTATAAGCTGCCATTCGGCCCTGCATCAAGGCCTTTTTGCACAGTCTGGCGTTCTGAATATCTGAGTTTCGTACTCACATCTTCTTCGAGACTCGACAAGATCATATCGGCGTGCAGGAAGCAAATCAAGATCGTGCACCTTGACCAGCATCGTGTTTTTTCGGGTTGAAAGAACGAACTTGCTTTGTTCCCGACATATCCTCAGCAGCAAAGGCCTCAGCATCAGGAGCCAAGGACCAAGAGGAGCGAATGGAGGCTCGCCGCGATATACGACTGTTCGGTCCTTGCAATGCTGTCGCTGCTCCTGGAAATTGACTTACGAATATTAATGTACCTCGAAATTGACGTACGTATATGTCTAGCCGCGCTATCAGGGACATACTTGGGTTTCTTTTGAGCAGAGTCGGGCCATCTAAAGCCGAGGCTCCCCTCGACATGGAGATACAACCATGTTGTGACCAGACGCAGTTCATCAAACTTATCCAGAAGAGCAGTCGAACACGGATAGGTGTCTATTCGGAAGATGAGCCACGGCACATTCATACCGGGTTTCTCGTGGAGGTTTCTCGGAGTTTAGACTTCCCCAAACGGCGTATGCCTCAAGTGATGCTTTGTCCTCGGTTCTAGTGACGTTCACCTCGCATTCTCAGCGTCTTCGACTCACTGTTCCCGCATATACCAAGGATGCTCCTTTCTTTGACGAGTACTTTGGATAGTGGAAAGAAGGATATCCCTATATACGTGTTGTGTTGTCCGGGTTTCATGGTCCCACCTCTTTTCTACCTTCGTTCGGACAGCTCGAGCTGAGGCTTCAGCCGTCACGAATACATCCATCGGCAGCCAGACCGAAGAGTTTACGGCATTGTGCGGAATTCTATCGCTGCCGCTATGGGTGTTTCAGCAGCGAAAAGAAGCCTTGTGTTAGCCTCGTTAGACACATTCGAGATGATGTTCAACTTCATCTCAAAAGGGTAATTGCTGAGCAAATATGACTCAACACTGATTCCAGGAACAGAAGCCATGTTGCAGATATTGATGCCTTCTCCAGCTCATACTGATGGAAGACCGAGATACTGAGGCCAATGGCCAACACTCATGGTACAAGATGTATCTTGCAGTGAGAGTGGTACGGTCACGATCTCCAATCATCCGAATCTCTCAAGAAGACGGCGCTGGGGTCTCACATAGTTGATGGCAAGCAAAAGGAGATCACTCAGGAGTCAGAAGGTTAAAGAAACACTGGAAATGATTATTAAACGCTCAGGACCCCAAGGCACTGTGTTGACATTAACGCACAAGGAGCACCAACGCAAGGCTGCTGCTATGTTAGGCACTGAGTTACTGCCAAAGTCGAAGGCTCTCGCGTCCAGGGGTCAGGACAGAGGTTCGATTGTCGAGGTCTGGTAAGATGGACGTGCTATCACGAAATTCCATGTATATGAGTCTAGATACGTTTGTGCGTACCGGTAAGGAGCTCTCGGAAACGCCTGGAAATATCGTCAATGTACCTGAATAGCAACACCAAAGGTCACAATACACACAGCAAATACCGGAGGGAAGAAAGGGGCTCAGAACCGTGCGTCCGTACAGTTTCACTCGCACGCGTTCTGCTGCTACCAAACTCAACAGCGGCAGATTGACTGGGCTGAACGCTTGAACATTATGGGAACACGTTTCCTCAAACCACCCTGAGGCTTCTCGCAAGTTCAAAGCCTCTCTGTACCACCTCGGCCAACATGACGAGGAGATCCAGATAAGACAAGCCGTGACCCCTCGACAGCACCAGTGCCATCCCCCTTCCTCCTTCGCAATCCCAAAACACCCACAGAGTCTCACGCCACGAACCGCGGCCACAAACAGACCAGACACCTCAGGAAATTACCGCATAAGCTTTGCACGCCCTGCATAAGCTCCAGCTTCCTCTCGTCAACCTCAAGCTACCTCCCCCCAAGCTACCGCCTCCCCCCCGCAGCGCAAAGAGGCGAACTAACACCTCGCCCCTCCCGATCCCCCCTATCGCCATCCTCCTCTCCATCTGCGCAAGTTGTTGAGAGACCAAAGCCTTCCCGCAGCCTTCCCGGATTCGAGGCAGCGCCCCGAGGATTGGGGCCACGCCACAGCCCCTCCTCGCCTACAAGAGGAGGAAGGGTTGATCACCGATAATATCACCGACGACAGCAAAGCATATCACTAGGGCATATCGCCGACAAGCGGGTAAGTGAAGAGCTGATCGACAGGTTCAAGACGAACAGCATCCCCCTAAAGGCAACAACATCCGCGGTCTTGCCGCCCCCTCCCTCTCTGTTCCCCCCCCCCCCCCCCCTTCCTCCCGAAAGACCCAGGCGCGTGTGGCAGCCTACCTCACCTCACCTGTTCGAGGCGACTACAGTACGCGCCAGACACCCACTCCGCGCCCCGAAACCCAAATTAACGAGACCAAGCCTGATGTCACGCATGCTCGACGTTCTCCAAGAAGGGGGGGGGGGGGGGGCCGATGGGCCCAAAAAAATGTAACGAAGGGGGGCGGGAAGCTGCAAGCTGGCAAGGGTTCTGGGCCCGGCGTGAAACAGATACCCCCGCGGCGCGGCGTGCCTAGAGCTTCATCCGGGGTTGGCAGCTCTGGCGGGAAGAACGGTACCAGGAGGAAGAGGGAGGAGAGGGAGAACGGGTTGGCTCCTCAACAGTTTGACAGTTCGCGGGGTATTCTGACTGCATCGTTTCGCCCCTCGCGGCAGGACAGCTGTTCAAGCTTCCATGTCGTGACTATCCTCATCATACGCCCTACTAGCTTGGACCTCGTCTGCCGTTGATGACGCCGTCGCAGGCATGGCGGTCTGAGACCTCCCAGGTCCCCTTGACGGTCGTCAAAGGCAGCTTCCCCTTTGGAGCTCGTCAGGCACGCTCATGCAACCACCATCACCAGCCTTAGCTATGATAGCTCAGGAGATAGGGCGTCGTCGTTGACAACCCGTAGCCGCATGACGCCTCCTTTTCCACGAGCCTTCCAAGGAAGCTTCTATGCCGACCAAAACCGCATCAACGCGGGCGAAGTCATCGAAGCTGTCGACGCCAGGCACCGCGATAAGGGCAACACGTTGTGTCTCAGGGCAAGCCGGCGGCGCCTTTCGGGCGAGGGGGGTCAACCAGGGCTGGATATCGTCGGCCCAATTCAGGGCGATTGAAGGAATCAGCCAGGAACAACCTCTCCCCCCCACGCATGAGAGCCAGCATAAGAAGTCAATGGGCTGCCGCCGGCGTGAGCCCAGCGGCGCGGCGTCGAACGCCCCAACCACTCGGAACAAGAGGGTTGGACAATATGCAGAGCCATCTCTTGAATTATCCGACTATTGAAATCGACATGGGATGAAGAAGGGGGGGAAAGGAGCTTAGGCAGTGTGATGAAGACTGCTTCTACCTACCGCGATGGAAGGTGTGTGACTGCTGCGCCTCTCTACGTTTTGTGACGATGGCGCTCT
Organism: Verticillium nubilum; assembly: GCA_002851675.1. NCBI lineage: Eukaryota > Fungi > Ascomycota > Sordariomycetes > Glomerellales > Plectosphaerellaceae > Verticillium > Verticillium nubilum. The sequence continues at coordinate 715,588 of NMXI01000001.1, forward strand.
GTTAGCCGGCTTCGAGAAGCTCGAGGGAAGACTAGGTGCAGAGAGTCTCACTGCAACCCATCATCCCCTTCATCGCGTCGCCTCAAGCGCCGAGTCGACAAGGCAGCATGCGATGCCCTGTCTACATATGCGCCGTGCGGTGGCAGCAGCAACAGCTCTTTCAAGCTCTCGCACCCCATCCCATCCCATCTCTTGTCATTTCATCCCACGGACGACGCCGGGGGAGTGGTGCTCCAGGCGTTTGGCTCCCAGCTCTCCGAGACAAAAGGGGGCATTTCTGCCCCGGGACGTTTTCCTACACGGCAGTCGTTTAGAAAAGGAGGGGGGGAGGGTCGTTTTCACAAGCCAAAAACAAAAGCCAGCCGCCACTGGTACTCGGCATCGCAACCACAAGAGCCAGCCTGGTCGGGGAAAAGACCAGATACGTGGAAAACGTCCGGCGTCGTCCCAAACCCTGTGCCCCGCCCAAGCTCCCCCCCCTGCAAACAGGCTCGCTCACTCTCTTGTGGTGGCGGCGGCGTGCGGCGTTTGGCGAGGATGAACTCCCCAACCCAGAGCTCAAGGTCAAGGTCCAGGGGGAGGGATGGAGCATTGAGTTTTGCGCTGTGAAAATCCGTTCACCCCTGAGCTGGTTTGGGTGACCAACTAGCATATGAATTGCGATAGCTTTTCGGAGCTTCTTCGAAGGCGACAAGTTAAGATCGACGCAAGGAGAAAAAACTCAATCGTGCCGAGGTGCGCGAGTTCGTCGATTATTGAAAATCAAGGTCTCACAGGTACTTGTTAGCGCTCGCTCGCTTTCGTGACGACCTGTCGCTGGTGGCCTGGTTGAAGAGTGAACCCCAGATTGCCTCCCTCTCCCAGGACCCGAGCCTCCACTCGGAAATCGCCTACAGCCCGAGCTGGGGCCGGCCATCAGACACTGACAGAAACCCCAACGTAGAGTGGTCCCAAGAATGGTGATGAAGCAGTCGAGTGCCTCAAACTCCCATGGGCCAAAGCAGAACCGGTCCATCAAAACCTTGTCGTAACCATTGTGCAGAACACGGGGTAGCATGAGCCATGCTTCCTAGGTCTTACCCCAGGTTCAGGTCTGGGGAAACGGGCGACTTGGTCGGGTTGGCGCGCGGCATGCCGGCGTTTGGAACTCTGGGGAGAACTGGGGATTCACGCCCCGTGCCATTGTTTTCGCCCGTCAAAGATGCATCATGCCCCCGTTTCCCCGTTGTTCAGTACGTAATAAAACTCGATCCAACATGACCGCTCGCGACACCTCTTGTTGCTAGCACTTTGCTTTGCGGAGAAGCTGGGGACCGCAGTTGGCGTTGCCTAATACCAGCGTCTCTATTAGTCACTGGCGTATCTTGGGTGACCCTTGGGGTATCATGGTGGTGTTGCGACGGAGGGGAGGCGCATATGCCAGCAAAGCCCGGCAAGATAGGGTTTTGCGGGGTGAGGCCGACACACACGAACAGGGGAAAGTCGTTTTGTCGTTTGTCGTCCATTGACCAGTGAGTGACCATCATCCGTAGCAGATCTGCTTCTGGCGAGAGGGAAGCGGCCGACACGGGCGAGGGCCGAGGGTCAATGTCGATCGCTGTCGGTGAGCGGTGCGCGCTGCTGCAGGAACTTCGCCCGTGGGCTGTCAGCATCAGACCAGCGCCTCGCCGTATCTGTCTTGGGGCGCGCCCCGGCTCCCTCCCTTCCCCAGCTGGCTTGGGTTGTCATCCGGCCTCCTTACCGCGCCGGTGCGCTATTGTCGCTTCTCATCCTCATCCTGTTCACATCGGACGAACGTTACCGGTACTTTCCTGTTTAGCAGATGCAAATAACCATACTGACGTCGTCGCGACCACGCCGGCGCTGCTAGACTAGCCACCGCTTCGCGCCTCAGCCGGCCACTAAGTCAGCACGTACTCACAGTAGAACGATACTTGCGAGCCTAGTGGTGAAGCCAGTTCAAGGCCGCCCGGGAGGCTTCGTCCTGTTCCTGTGTCGTCCTGGCCCGCGATTCGCGGGAGATTCGCCGGAGGAGGAGCGAAGGGGGGCGCTGTGGCTAGATACCTCGCCGCTTCGCCGCCTATTATGCATGTGTGCGCACCACGCCGGACGCACGCGCTGCTTCGGCTTAGGTCCTGATGCTGCAACGTTGCAGCGCCAGCTCTCGAGGCCAATCAAGCCGCTGATCTCATGGTCGAGAACCCCCAATCGATCCAGGCGCAGGAGGAAAACTTGCGGAGATTAACTAACTACTGCTCCCCTTCGAGGGGGGTTCTCTCCATCGCCGTTGCGCTGAACCAGCTGAAGCGCGAAAAGGGGTGAGTGAGATGAGGCAAATGGTGCGCTTTCTTCGCTTTTCGCCCGTGCGGGCTGCGGCGCAGCTGGCCATCTTCCAGTTTCCGGATTCCGGTGCAGTGCGGGTGCGGTCTGCGGGAGCCAAATGGGGGCCAAGGGTTCATTGCCGGCTGACAAGTCCTGACATGTCAAGATCCAGAACTTTGAATCGCCATGTCGAGTCGTGAAGGCCCCGATATGCCCTGTTGTCCTGTTGCCCCAGTCTCCTGCCAGCCAGTCATTGCTCCCGGCTGTGCGCCTTTGCCTGTTCCAACCCCGGCTCGGTTCCGTACTGGGCAGGCTTTTGATCGTGTGCCCGCCGTCGTCAGAGTTCCCCAATGGCCAAGCCAAAGGCCTCGCAATGCGATTTTGACGATGGCGGCGGGCCGTCCACTTCACTGGCTGCGACATGGAAGGGCTCTCCAGCAGCCATCGCGCTAGGTGCTGGCTCAAGCAAATCTCCGGCAGGGGCAGCGCCGGAGCCTTGGCTTCTGACAGGACAGCTCGGTGAAGATGCTCCAAACGGTGAGCTTGTGGCGCTGACCGTCATGCTTGTGCGGCAGGGGGTCGGATTTCATTAAACTAGCCACCGCAGCGTGCGCTTGGCCGTGGGTACTCTTCCCCCTCTTTGCGTGCCTGTATCACGATTCGTAGGCGGGACTGCACCGCTGCCCTACCCTTGTCATATCGCTGTAAACACAAAGTGGGGAGAGGCAAGGGGGTTGTGATACCATATTGTTCAAGGATGGGGGTCACCTTGGGATCGATCAACTTGGGGTTCACCTCCTCACGAGCGAGCCCCTTATCCCATCCCGCGCACGCGCAAATCCCTCCCGCATTCCAGCAGTGGCGGGTGGCTTCGCTTGCCTGGGCGTTTTTGTCTTTTTGTCGTCGCCAATGACTTGCAGCAAGTCGATGGAGATCGAACGGAGTCGTTGACCGCAGTGCAAGCCACATTGTCTTGATATCTCCCCCACTGACGCCAGTGATCGTCAGTCAGAGAAGACCTCGATTCTCCTTGGGCACAGACAGAGCAGCCAGGGGTATGGGTATCGATATTAACTCGTTGGCCTGAGTGCCAGCGCCCACAGCTGCCAATCACTCGTCGTGGACACTGCTCCAAAATGTGCTGGCATCAAGGGTGGAGCTCGTGAGCTCGGGGCATCATCATGTGCATGCGCGACACCAAGTATGCCCACATCATCCGCCGCCCGTCAAAACGATAAAGAATGGTTCTTGAGAACGTAATGAAGTGACGACATGGAGCGCCGTCGACTGCGCTGTGGCTCGCAAGCAAGTGCCGTATCAGAGCCGAACACCACAACCACTCCGTTTCCTGCTGTCTGCGTCGCATCGCGAGGCCCTCATCAACCCTGGTCCCCTGTCAGGTTGGTCTAGCGCTACTCGGATGTGAATGAAGAAAAGAGGCGTTCTGTCGAGCTTCTACGCAGGCTTCTGAGCAACTTCTAGCGCCAGGCGTACATGCGGTGAATCTTACACTAGCCCAGCCCTCGTAGAGTGTCTCACCTCACTCACCCACCCTGCCCATTACATGACCTGCCCTGTCCTGCCAGCCACCCCCTGGCCGTCGTAGCGGGCTGCAAGCCTGCGGGCGTGTGAACGTTCATGGTCGCAGTGGTCGTGGGAAGCACACCAGCGCCATGCATAGCAGTCTTGTTATAAGTCGTAACGAAAGTCTTGGAAAGGGAACCGACCGGAAGGCAGGCAGCAACGTAGAGGCATGTGCCTGGCAGTCGGCAGGCTGAACTGACGGCAGACTGCATCGATCGTCGTTGGGCGGCGTGGGGAGCGCGGGTGGGAGGTAAGAGGGCTCTTGGAAGGAAGGATGACTGGTCTGCCAGGACGTTGAGTACCCCGTATCTATCATTGGGTGAGCCTGTGGCCATGGTCGTCTTGACATGCAATATCGTCTGACCCGCTGTTCACACTTGCGCAATCGACGCGAACAATTAGCCGCTCAGCCTGGTAGCCCTGCCCCGCGGTGTCACTGAATGATTCCGGTGGTTCTGGCGCCGGAAAATCAGAGCCTGTGTTCCATCGCGAGGTGGTGAGCCAGATGGAGCACTTAACACTTAACCCTCAACTCGGTTCATTCAAAGCCCGACGGACTGTTGTGTGCCCTAGCGCAGTGGACTGAGTGCCCACAGGTGTTTTGTGGTGGGGGGGGGGGGGGGGGGGGGGGCTTGGCGGCAGCGGAAGGAAGCGTTGGATTGCCGGCCATGGAGAGCTTCCAGTTGGTCGGTGCTGCTGTCGATCGCTCAGCTCGCGACGGGCGAGGCGTGCGCCTGTCGGCAGGGTCCGAAACGGAGTTGCGCGATGCCTCGGGAGCTTCGGACTGTGGGTTCGAGACACTCTGACGGCGCGCAAAAAGCAAGCTCACACGTGAAAAGATCGACGAATCTATCGTGTCTCTGAAAATCGCCGTGAATCACGACAAGCTGTCTCATCAAGGGAGGGTTGGCTGGAGGAGGCCCCAAGCCGTGACGCCACGCGATGAGGATTTGCTTCTTCCTGCCTGCCCTGCCCGTTGGCCTCGGCTCGCAGGCTTGTGATCGCAATGGCATCTTCAAATCGATTCGCTCTCGCGTGCAGAAGCGTGGGAGAGCATGGTGAGAAACGACGGCACTGCCCGCCAATGGCGCAAAGCCTTACGAGTTAACATTGGTGATGGCAATGAAACACATTCGGCGGCAATTGTTGCAACCCTGTGGCCTGTCGGCGACCGCCACGGCGCATTCCTGGCATCTGCAGTGATGGCATAATCGCTGATGACGGCACCTTGCAACCTTGCAACTGCAACTGCAACAGGGTCGATAGGGAAGGGCCATAGACATAAACGGTGCCTGATGAGGGAACACTGGTAGGTGCATCGACGAGAAGAGACGAGGGCGCGGACGAGGCGGGTGAGCTGCGGGTTCCCTGCACGAAAAAGTCGGTCGAGTTGGGCATCGGAACGGCCCAAATAAGAGTCGTGGCCGAGGGAGGTGATCAATGAGAGGCTGCGCGTTGAAGCTGGACCGGGCTGTAGCTGGCAGCCACTGGAGCTGAGAGATAACGCCATCGGTGGAAGGACTGTCGAAGGCTGCATGGAAGCTCGGAGCCAGCCACCATTTCCGACGTCCAAGACAACAACGACATCTGATGCCGCCGCATGCACAGCGATTGCGCTTTCAAGGATTCCCAGCATCCAGTATCTGTTGCTGCAAGACAAAACCGAGGAGGGAGAACGACAATGGCGGCGGCGGCAGCTTCCAAGCCTGTAGCGTCAGTGGGACCTTGACGCGAAGGAGTCGGCCATGTCTAGATGACCTGGCAAGCGCCATCCGCTTGTTTGCCTTGTGTGCATGCGTGTTGATAATATCGCATGCAGATGCAGAGTTGAGACCAGGTCACGATGAAGCCCGTGCTGAGCTTGAAAGCAGGTTGTCTACTAGGCAGCTCATGCGCTCGGTTGCGTCGCCTGGGGATCTCCCTGGGAGTGTCTACCGCGGCCCCTCGTCCATTGTTGTTCCGCCACGGTGGGTGATGTGCCGCCATATCATCCGCTCGTCATCCGAACTGGTGGTCCCAGGTGGTAAGGACAGACCGCGAACCAGAAACCACGGTACCTTTCGTTGGCTGTGGATAAGCTGTATGTTTCTGGTAGACTAGGAGCAGAGGCCGTGGGGCGTAGTACGTACGTACGTATGATACGGCCTTGGACGGCACGAGAAGCTGTAGACGACACCCATGCTCCTGGCCATCCTCGAGTTCACCACCCAAGCACAGCACACGGCTAGTACAATCGCGATGCTCTTTTCCTCAACATTTTCAGGAAAATCAATGGCCATCGCAAGGGGTGGGGGAGGCAGGGAGGGAGAAAGAGACGTAGACCAGTGGAATGATAGCTCTGTGGGAACCACAGAAGAGAGTGTCCGGGACCTAGGAGCTACCCACTAGTCTGGCTTGCCTGCTAGTACAATAGCATATCGTGGGTCTCATTGCCCTCAAGAGCATATGTTTCGCCGGGGTACAAGGCTGGGGAAAAGCGGCGACGACCGATGATTAAGCAGCGGTCTTTCTGGGTCCGTGAAGCACCCGAGGATAGCGCTGTCGATGTGTCTGTGCCTGGAGATTGCCGCGGATGGTGGCCATTGGCAACGCCCAGGTGTTATCATGATGGTCACGATGATTATACGGACTGATTGTCAGGAGCTTTGCTTGGGTCAGTCCAGGCAAGTTGAAGATCTCGATTGATACTGCTGATGCTGCTGGACCTCCTGCTGCTGAATTGCTCCCACAGGGAGTGCCAGTGCCGGACGGAGACGACGATTTGGCGGCGGCAGATGTAGAATGACATGGTCCGCGAACGTGTGGCACGGACAGGGGAACGATCGATGCGATGCCCTCGATGGCTGTCAGGTATGGTCCACTGCTGATGTTCGAGTCGTTCTTTAAATTGGCAGTCCGGGCTGGAGTGGCCTGGGCCAGGACGACCCCTGCAATCTCTGTCCTTCTAAACGAGGGAAATGGTGTGGGAGTCAATAGCGTATCGGTCAATACTCAGGCAGTGTGTCGCCGGGGATACCTGTGCGTGATGTGGTAAACTATGTTTGGAGAGTTGCTGTGTAGGATGGATGGTCGCGCCAGAATGGTCACCGGGATGATCGCCAGGATGTGATGGGTTGGTCGCCAGGCAGAAGGCGATAGTTAGGGAAAGAAGCAGCGACATAGAGTGTCAAAAGAGGGGAAGGGTACCTACCTTGGAGAGCAACGCCTCACTAGGCTCATATCACTAGCCTCCTAGCATTCCCCTTCTTATTACTGCTTTGCTTGTGTTTGACCTTGGGTTGGATCTTACCTCAGTAGAGGGCTGTGACAGTCAAGCCTCAGGCCTCTAGGTACCTGGACCCCACTTGCAGTGGACACACGGGATGGCTTCTACGGCTTCTAAGTGGCTTGAACTGATGCACGGAAGCCCCGAGTCTGGCAGATGAAGAACCCTGCGCCGATACTTGTAAACGCATACGCGGGTACTCTCCGCTCCGAGACATAGCGTCCCCCAGCCCAAAAGACCCCCTCCTATTTCGTCTTCTTCGTCCTTTCCATCATCAATCAAGTCCCACGGACATCCGCCCCCTCCCCAAAAAGGTCTCACCTACCCACCCATCCACACGAAAGAGACGGCTCCCAGCACCTATGACGAGCTGGCTGAAGCCCTCCCGCTCTCCGTCTGCCCTGACGAATACACAGGCACATCGCCTCCCCGTCATCCCATTTGTTCGCCATCACATTGGCATCGGCACCTGGACATGGAGCAGGGCGGCTGTGGCACAGCGAAAGCCATCACATGGACCTGGCAGTTGAGACATTGCATCAACCCCGCCCCCTCCACTTGCCCCCAGTTCGCCTTCTTCCTCGTTGTCGCCGTCATGGCCTGGGGTTTTCGTGCTAGGACGATATCCTTCTGCAGGAGACCTCGCTTGGAGCCGATCCCCCTCCTCCTGGTCCTCTAAGGTTGAAGCGACGATCCGGACGACCAGACCAGATCAGAACATCACACCTTCAATCACAGGGACCATACTCCGCTACTGTTGCGAGAACCAGGACAGGCCCAGAGGCATACCGATGTCGAACGGCGGTCGGGAACGACTTTGGATCATGCAATGCAGGCAGAAAGACCATCCCTGCAATCCCACAACCCTGTCCGCTCACATCTCCATCGTCCGGCCACATCTCGTTGGCCAACCTAAAATCGCGACCATCCATCCCAGAACAGGGAAGGGCAGAGGAGGACCTTGACAGGGGTCAAGGTGCAGGGGTTCATGGCTCAACGCCAGGCGATGGAACCCACCCCTGGCGGGCCCCAGAAGCCCAGCATACCCTGGACCGACAGTACGAACCTCCCCTGTTTTGTCCGACTTCTTGCCTGGCGAATGGCTCAGTGCGCGGCTGGGCTGGCTCCTTCTTTGCTGCTGATCGACGCTGGCGGGTTTGTTCAGTTTGACGTTGGAGGGACTGTTGCTCACTTGCCTCACATCACTTGCACCTTTGCAAGCATCCTTCTCAGCATCCAGCGTCCCCTCTCTGCGACCCCCCTTTTCCGGTTCAAAATAGGTACATGTACCTTTTGTCAGGAGACCGCAAAGACGATCTCCAAGCGCACACCACAAACAGGATCCAGACCAGACCAGACCTGAAGAGCTCCTCGCCTCAATACCTAGAGCTCAGTGACCCCACGTCTCTCATGATAGGGTCGAGGCGAGTCGAGGCGTAACGAGTCTGGAAGTACCTCTGAAGTATTCCAAGAGCCTTGAGCCAAGATATCCCTACCCTGCCATTACTTGCCTCTCCTTACCTTGCCTAGGTAACCAACCCTCTGGCCCGCCACTTCTGTTTCTTCGGATTCTCTTGTTGCTCGACCAGGCTTTGTCGGTTCTCTCTCTCTCTGTCTCGTCAACTGTCGACCTTGGTTCTCGCCCCTGTGGGCGGTATCTCTGGTCTCCCCAAGCGCCCCCCACCCCCGTGCCTACCAGACCCTCTTCTCCGTACCAACCCAAGATACTCGACCAGGCATACCGAGCACGAAGCAGCACAGAGCACGGAGCACGGAGCACGGATCAGAGGAGCAGAGAGCGAACGGACTCTGGTACCTACCTAGCGTATCTCTCGCCCTGGTACCGTCGACCCCTCCTCCATGCAAGCCCTGGTCCCACGGCGGGGAGGCTAAAAAAACGGTTCACTCCATTCGCGCTACTTTCCCCAGAGCCTTGGTCTCCCTTCCCGACATCCTACCCACCACACAACCTGTACATTGTACCTACCTACACATTAAGGTGCGGGTGCGGTACTGAGGACTAGACCAGAGACCAAGCAAGGCCAGGACTAGGACTCGGACCAGACCCAGATCTGACCCTGTACTCATCCCATCGTACCCTTCCCTCTGTACCCTCGCCTCGCCGCTATCTTCTTTCTTAATAGGACCTCCATCCTATCCACCGTCCTCCCGTCCCATATCACTGCCCTTTTGCCCCCCTCCCTATCTCAAACGATATCCCGCCTCTTGCTCGTCATTCACTATCCTCGTCCTCAACCTCGTCCTACTCCTACACTGTACCACTCATACTTCGATCTTCACGACCATACCAACTTGTTACTTCTTCACACGTCGTCTCAGCTCTCAACATAGTCACCATGACAGCTCCATCCTCTATCCAAATACCCCAGCAGCAACCTCAGTCGCAACAAACAACACCAACACAGTCTCAGCCGGCTCAACAACCACCTCCCTCCAAGGAAGCTGCCGCCGCAGTTCGCAAGCGCAGGAGACGCGCCCCGGCTGGCGGTGCCACGGATGACTGCTTCACTTGCTCCAAGAGGAGCGTGAAGTGTGACAGGAGACGGCCCTACTGCTCGCAGTGTCTCGAGATCGGCAACGACTGCTCGGGATACAAGACGCAATTGACCTGGGGTGTTGGTGTGGCGAGCCGAGGCAAGCTGCGAGGCCTGTCTCTCCCCATTGCGAAAGCACCTCCTGTTGCTGGCAGCGTCAAGAAGACGTCGATAAGCCGGGCGAGAACAAACTCGACCGCCACCACCGCCAGCACATGGAGCGATACCGATGAGGCTTCACGCCGGCTTGACCGCGGCAGTGTCGACCTTTCACCGGAGCACATTGTCGGTTCGGCTCCCACAACTCCCTACCCCCACGGCTACGACATGCTCTCCATGTCCCATCCCGAGAACACCCCCCCTCTGCCAGCAGGCCACTGGGGCAGCTTGTCTTACTCGAGCAGTGTGCCTAATGAGGGACCCAGCTATCGAAAGCTGGGAGCTCACCTTGGGCCGCTCGCCATCCCGGAATCACTCTCCTCGGGGGTCAGCGACGTTGATTACATGTCGCCCATCAGCCACTCCTATCCCCGCGACGACATCCCTTTCCTTCACAGCCCCAACGTCATGTACGACAACTACAGCAGCCATGGTTCTCCCATTCCCCAGAGTCCCGGCTCAGGCATCCTCATGGACCAGAGAGCCGCGCCCACGTCCTGTCCAGGTCTCGTCTACGCCACTTCTGAGCAGAGTTCAAGTCTCACGTCCCACATGGACAGCTTTGAGGCCCAGATGAGCCAGAAGCTGATGCGAGACTGCGACGGTTTGAGTGAGCCTCCCAACCACCCTGACCTGCCCTGAAGACGCTCACTGTACTGACTGCATGACAAAAGACGTTCCTGAGATGGATGCCTACGGCACCAGCTGCAACTCTACCGGCTCAATATGGCCATCTCCTCCCCCTGAGGAGATGTCGCCGCGCCAGACCGAGCCCACACCCGCCCACTGGCCAACGGTGATGGAGCCACAGCCAATGCACGTGAGCCCAGAGCTTATTGCGAAGATGCCCTTCTTCATGGACTACTACAAGAACACCATGTGCCAGTCCATGGTCTTCATTGACGGCCCCAGCAATCCATACAGGGATCACATCCTTCAGCTCGCCCAAGCCAGTCAGAGCCTGCAGCATGCCATCTGCGCCCTGTCGGCGTGCAACCTACGCATGAAGAGGCGGCTCAGCCTGGGCCAGGACACCCGCGAGCTGTCTGAGAAGCTGATGGCTGAAAAGTCAGCGGCCGACGGCATGGCTGACGCCCAGCCTGAGGACCAGTCTCTTTCCGAGGAGTACCAGCACCGCAACCTCGCGGTGCACCTGTTGAACCAGCAGCTCAACGACCCTGTCAAGTCCAGCCACGACTCGGTCCTCGCAACGATCCTCCTCTTGTGTCACTACCGCATGGTGGAATCGGGCATTGCCAAATTCCACACTCAATTCGCCGGCGTCAAGAAGATCCTGGCTATCCGTCGCAGGTCGCAACAGTACGCGCCGTCGCGCGACTCGGCGTGGATGGAGGCCATCTTCACCTACTTTGACGCCATTTCGGCCAGCATCAACGACCGCGAAGCGCAGCTCACGGGCTTCTTCGGTGTCATGCCTGACGCTCCTCTTCTACCGCCGGGAGCGGAGAATATCGTGGGTTGTGACCGTGAGCTCTTCAAGACCATCAGCAGGCTTGGCCGCCTCAACCTCCTCTCACAGCACCGCCCCGTCCAAAACAGCCCGAGCAGCACCCTCCCGCGGAACGTGCCGTCGCGCTCCCAGTCGCCGCTCGGTTCTCCCTTGGGCCACGCCTACAAGGGCAGCATCGGCAACCTGCACCAGCAGCAGCTCGGCGACATGTACAACCTCGGCGGCGGCCACCGCTTCGACGGCAACGGCTTCGGCACGACGCTTGATGATGACGAGCTCCTCAACTCAGCCGTCTGCTCCTCTGCGTCGTACGATGAGCAGCGCAACACTTTCTGGTGCGAATGGAAGGAGGCGCGTCTCGCGCTGCAGTCGTGGGAATTCGACGCCTCCCGCATCCAGGCCTCGCTCCCGTCGCCGGTGACCCCCTCACAGGTACGCGACCTTGGTTCTCTCTCAGAGGCGTTCCGCTACGCGGCTCTGCTCTACACGGAGCGCCTGGCGTCTCCCAACGTGCCGTCGAACCACAGCAACTTCCAGAACCTGGTCTCGCAGGTGGTGTACTACGCGACGTCGCTCGAGGCGGGCTCCTCGGCGGAGAAGTTCTTGCTCTGGCCGCTCTTCGTCGCGGGCAGCGAGTGCGTCAACGAGCTTCAGCAGAACATTGTGCGCAGCAAGTGCCGAGACATCATGACACGGTCGGGCTACATGAACAACCTCGCGGCGCTGGACGTGCTCGAGCGCCTCTGGGCAGGCGACTGGAAGGAAGGACTCGAGGCGCGAAGCCCCGGCGCCGCGCGCGTCGAGGCCATGCGCCGGGGTCCTTTCAACTGGACGCGGTGCATTGGCGGGGCTGGCGTCGAGGTCGAGTGGATCATGTTCTGAGACAGCAACGCTCCGGACGGATGGATGGGGTTGGGATCTTCGATCGGCACTTGCTGTACATGAACCGGATCATCATCACGAGGCAAAGACAACTCGCGAATCAGCATCAGGGAGTGGATGTCCGAATTTTCCTTTGACGGCTATGGGAATGATGGGGGGTTGGAAAAGCGAACAAGCGAGCGGATGACTCGAGAAGGCTTCTTCGAGTCCAGGGAAACGCGAAAAAGTCAAACATTCTAGCTGCTACTCTGGTCACACCTTGACTTATGTTACGAACGAAACACGGTCACGCTCACGGCCGCGATAATGTACCATCACCACGATGAATTTCTTGCTTTCACACCTTGGCTCCTGCTCGCGGTCGTGCTCGTGCTCGTGCTCGTGCTGCTCTGCAAAGAAAAATGTGACAAAAAACTCGTATAACTCGCAATGATGCCATTCCGAATCTGATGTTGCAACATACAGAGACTTGCTGTTTCCCCTGCCTCGGTGCTCGCCTCTGGGCATACCGTCCCGCCATTTCCGTGGCCCCATCTGGCCTCACGGTCGGTCGCGAGATTCCCAACACTACGACTCGCCGCACACATGTGAACAGCACTTGGCACAAGCACCAGCCCTCAATCGTATTCCCGTACCACAGACCGACCCATCCTCATATCAGGGACCTCCTAAGGTCGACCTTACCAGGAAGCAGCTTGCACGCTCAGCCCAGCCCCGAAACCCGTCGGAGCACCGCCCGAATATCACCCGAGCCCTCTTGACCGATTTCACAGCCTCGGCCCCATTGTCCTCCCCCCATTTGATTCGGTCGGACCCCAGAACTACTCAGCGCCCGGATCACCCGCCCGAAAACGAGGGGGGAGGAGGAGGGAAGGGAAGAGGGATCGAAAACCAACTCCCCACCCGCCCCTGATCCTGGCCCTGGCACTGGCATTTTAGCACTGCCTCTGCTTCTGCCTCTCTTGTCGTCTGCCACAGCATTCAGCGCCAAGAAAAGCGCCCGGCACGCCCGCCGCTGACCGCCCCACAAGCGGTGATAACGATACCTTTTAGGCTGAGAGGGGGGAGAGACAGAGAGGAGGGGGATGTTCTAGAAGGCCTAGCAGGCTGCGATACGGCGCAGATTGGGCGCTTCCATTTCCGATGATGGCGCTTTTCTGGCAGGACAGGGGGGGGGGGGATCTTCGCTACAGCAGCCGTTGCGTGTGGCCTGTAGGTGAGGACCAGACAAAGACAGGGGTTGGCCCCAAGACCATCGGGGCGCCAGGATGCGGCGCCTGCACAGAAGTTCGCTTCTCTAAGAGGAGCTGGGCTCCGGCGGTGCTGATAAGGCGTGCTTGGATAGGGCCCCAGAGGGATTGGGCATCTCCACCTCCAAGGGGACGCTCACTGCGAGGGGTGAATTGCTAGATGCAGGTACCGGGGCGGAGGACGTTCCATCGACGTGTTTGTTCGTCGTGGCGGTTCGGCCGGAGCACGTCACGACGCCCGCAGGAGGGGGGGTGATTGAGTGGGATGGGCCAGCGGGTGGGGGTGACCTAAGGTCAATGTAGGCAAGGCACTTTGACCTTCCTGTTGTTTTGTTTTGTTCTCGTGTTCGGCGGGACATGGGACATGGAGTGGACATGGGGAGAATAAGCTTGAATGACGAGGGAGGGGCAACAACAGGATAAGGAATAGAGCGAGCGGGTGTGGGAAATGGCCTGACTTTCTTCGAGGGGCCTCACCGACTGGCCTGGCCTGGCCTGGTTCAACAGCTGCGGGCAAGTTGGGCAATGGTGCCGACAATGACGGTGATGATTTGATTAATCCATGACGAGTGTCGAGATCGCTCCCTTCCTAATGGGTTGCCATGCCTTTGCCCCCCTTCTTTTGACCCCTTCTGGCCTCTTCTGACCCCTTCTTTTCGACCCCTCCAGAGTCGATCACAACCTCCTGAAGACCCGATGCCGTCCATCTCGCCTCACCCCTGCCACTTGAACCGGCTCTGCCTCAGCATGCCCATCATGCCCATCGGCAGGAGACCCTGACTGGTTCTGCAGGCCCAGCCGCCAAGCGAAAGAGTCTTCAAACCACATTGCCCGAAAGGTTTCAGCCCCTATAGCGGCTTGTTCTCTTGATTGACACTTAGGACGTCGGTCCTCGTACGCGAAACTGCAGACTTATCCGTTGAGCTCTTTAGAAGAGACTTATCGGGGCTCTTCGATGACCGGTCAGTCCGATTGACTGTCCGTAAAGGCAAATCCTCAGATATGGTTGGGAGTTGGCGATGAGTTTTCTTTGTGACCCTAAACTGATCCTTGATTTGATCCAAGCGAATAATCTCTTGTTCCATGTCGAAAAGATCGTCATCAAAGTGAGCCATCAACTCAGGATGCGCTGCCGCGCCGCTCATGGAAGCCAGGACGCAGTTTGCCCACTGGGTGTCAATGCATAGCTTGAAAAGCTGCAGGTCCTCAGCTGGAACCCATACTATAATCAGACGCCCCGAAACAACAGGCTGTGCCGACTGAACGTTCGCAAAGACTGAGTTTCCGCGCTCCATGCCAGCCGAGTTAAGCATCTGGAACCCATCGCAAATATCGATAATATCCTTGGGGATATCCGCGGCGTCGTTTGGGTCCTTTTCTCTTAGAGGGAGCCACCGAAACTGCAACGTACAAGCAATGTCCTCTTTGTCTTTGACTTCTTGTTCTCCCTTTCGCTGAAACCCAAAGAACCCTCGGCTCCACCATTGGTGGAGTGTACGGTTGAGAGGTAGGAGATTAGCTGCTCTTTCAAAGGAACACTCTGACTTTTGCCGTATGAATCTATCAGCGCTACGGCCGATGAGAGCTTTGAGTGGCTTGAGAGTTCGAGAGACGACCTGGAGCTTCGTGCCGTCGTTTGTTGCGGAGAATGGGATAATGTGGCAGACTTCGGGACCCTTAGTTCCTGTGACGATGCAGACATTTCCATTTCGTTCAAGACACTAGTTCACAGTTTTTTATTAGTTTCATCAAGGACCGGCGGTGGCTACTTTGCGCCAGGTATAGAGGCTTACCTTTCTCCTCTCTAAGTGACTGCGTCGAATTGGCTGAGGTACGTATTCAGAGGCAGCGGATTGTGAGCTCGATGCTTCCGTTGTCACAGTCGCTCCACTATCAGAGCTAACGCTGGGCTTCTTTTCTGAAATCGTTGGCTTCTTAGACGACCTCATGAGATACCTGAACTCTTCTTCATCGCTGGTATACGAGCGCTTCGCGGGGAGAGAAACCTTTTTAATGATATCCTTTTGTTCGGCCGTTCCAATGGTGTGCTGGACTGGAGATTGTGTTAGTTGGATGGGAGATTGTGTTATGTGGATGTTCAGTGAAGAGACTGTGCACTGACAGGTACGAAGCATCGGCCCAAGCATCTCAAAAAACTCCGCCATCTGTGTGACATGGTCCAGAAGCTCATCTGCGTCGTCATGTCCGCCTGTTTTCGATAAAAGTCCTGTGCCAGATAGGCTCGATAAAGGTGCAATCATAATGGCGGCAAGGTGAAACTGAGTGAATCGAAACTCGTCGCGACGAGTGGATCGAAATTCATCATGATACTTGGCCAATTGTTTTTGGATCCTTTCCGCATGGTCCTTGCGAATTGCGATCTCTTCGATCTGCATGATGTCGACAGGTGCGTCCCAGGGGGCCCGATCGGTCAAAAACGACTCGAGACTGCTGAGGAGCTCGCTTTGTGTGCCTTCGTATTCGACAACAAAATCATTGAGCATGTTGTGAAGCTTTTGCATGCGCGTGCTTAGCCTTTGGCTGGTTGATTCGGCCATTGCGAGTGAGAGAATAGTTGATGCTGAAAGGAGAGGTGATGTTTTGCTGGTGGCGATGAGTTGTTGAAGAGATTGAGATGCAAAATGGGTGGGAGGGGAGGAGCCTGGTAATTATACTTTGGAAGGCAACTACTACTGAGCTGGTGCCTGCTTTGGCAACTAGCCATGAAGTTGTGGCTTAATATGCGGAACCTTTGTGAGGTAGGTAGGTACGCGAGGTACGTGTACCTTAAATTCAGCAACTACTCAACCTCTCCTTGCCCTTTGAACCCAGTCTTCTGCTTGTCGAGGCTGATCGCGCTTCACATTAGTGACGGAGTGAAGAGTTTGCGACAGGATCTCAGAGGACACCATTGTAGGCAGTGAATGAGGTGTCGAGCGGGAATGAGAGGGAAAGAGGCGATGTGTCGATATCTTGGAGAATTGTGAGGCGAGCAGATGTTTCACCATGAAGAGCATGGAGGGGTCGTGTTGCCTCTAATATATCGATCACTATTTCATTTGGGGCCTACTTGCAAGCGGGCGATCAGCGTAATCTGCGAAGCGGCCTCATCGGTTGTGTGGTTGTTTCTGTGAGGCCTCAGCCGTCCGTCGCATGTTCCGGATTTGACCTCGGCTGCCCTCCACCATTCGAGCCCGGCCGGTGGGCCATGGCGGTCAGTGTGGTTTGATGACCGGTGTGATTCATCAGCCACTTGGGCTTAGAGTCGACGAGATGATAGTGGTTGGGGTTAGACATCAGCTCGGTCTTTTGTCAGTGGCATTGGAAAGGATCTCGTCGTGGACCTTTAACGTCAGTAATATCGTTAGCTTAATGATTAATTATTACCAAGGTCCATTCGAAAAATACCTAGCTCTTGTCTAATGATAATAGATGGGACATCGAGTCTGGTGAGGTTTGATGACCGGTGTGAATTATCTGCCATTTGGGCCTAGAGTCGACGACATACTAATGGTTGGCGTTAGACATTAGCTCGATCTCTTGTCCGTGGCATTGAAGAATCCAGTCATGAGCCTTTGACGTCAGGAATGCCGTTACAAGGTTGCTTGATGATGAGCTATAACCAAGGTCCGTTCGAAAAATACCCAGCTAATGTCTCATGATGGTAGATGAGATGGATATCAACTTTGGTGAGATATAAAGCCCGGTGTGATCCAGCTGTAATGTTTGGCTTGGAGCCGATGATGGAATTGGCTGTCGGTTTTGTTGAACTTCACTTGAAGGATGTTTCTGACTGCGATATCGGAGGTAGGCGACTACAGGGGTTCCTTCCTGTTGAGTCTGACTTGGGGGAAGAAATGTATGGCATGGTTGGTTGAATCATCATCCAAACATGCTGATGATTCACAGGGTCCAGAGTCGGGCTGGTGAATCAACGTGATTTCGACGCAGAGGGTGTGTGGGGGATGAGAAGAAACCCTTGGTCAGGGAATGTAGAAGTGATCATGCTACCTTTATCGATTCCTCTTCTCGGACCATCAAGGTTGTCATGTCATGTCAACGCAGGGCGTGGTCGCAAAGGCGCAAGCCACACTTTGACTCGACCCTCCCACTGTCTTATGTAAGCTGGTCCTAACCCTGGATGCCGTCATCGGCCTCTAACTTTCTTGGGAAGTCCCGCTCCTAACCGCGATGCCTGCTCCTTCTCCATTCTGGAGACCATTGAGATCCTTACCTTGAACCTCACAGCCTCGATCTCGAGGCCTCGCACACGCAAGCTTCACAATGGCCGACGACATCAGGCCTGCGGCGGCCGAGCCTATTGAGAGCTCTGAGACGACTCCTCTGCTCACCGAGCCCAGACGCAGACCTACTGGATTCGGCCCTTCAGAGACGGACTCTATCCCCGAGCCAGAACTGCCAGATCAGGACCGCGAGACGACTGTCATCGCCGACGGCGTTTCTTCTACCCGGTTGACTTTCATTCTTGGTGCCGCCTATCTTGGCGTCTTCCTCGGTGCTATTGATTCCACCATTATCGCTACATTATCTGCCCCCATCTCCAGCGAGTTCAAATCTCTCAGCCTCCTTTCATGGCTCGCAACCGCCTACCTCATCTCCAACGCTGCCTGCCAGCCTCTCTCAGGCCGTCTCACCGACATCTTCGGCCGTGGGCCTGGCCTCATCTTTAGCAACATTTTCTTCGCCGCCGGAAACCTCATCTGCGGGCTGGCCCGGGATGAGCACGTCATGATCCTTGGCCGGGTCATTGCTGGCATTGGTGGCGGCGGCCTCATGTCCATCTCGACTTTCCTTGCCTCCGATCTAGTGCCTCTGCGAAAACGCGGCATCATCCAAGGCGTCGGTAACATCGCGTACGGCGCTGGTGCCATGCTGGGCGGTGTCTTTGGCGGCCTCATCAACGACCACACGGCATGGGGTTGGAGGCTGGCCTTTCTGATTCAGGTCCCGCCCGTCATCGTCTCGGCCATCATCGTCGCCGTGCTCGTCCGCGTACCCCCCAAGGCATCTGATAAGTCGTATCTCGCTCGCATCGACTTCATCGGCGCCTTCTTGACCATCTCGTTCCTTGTCCTCCTGCTGCTAGGTCTCAACGCCGGAGGCAACATTGTGCCCTGGCTTCACCCCTTGCCACTGACGACCATCCCCCTCTCCGTTGTCGCCTTCGTCGCCTTCATCGTCTGGGAGAGCAGGGCCAAGCAGCCCATCATTCCTGTCAAGCTCCTCATGCACCGCACCGTCATCACAGCTTGCCTTTGTAACTTCCTCAGCACAATGGTCATCATGATGGCCCTCTTCTACGTGCCCCTCTACCTCCAGGTCATCGGCCTCTCCCCCACCGAGGCCGGCCTCCGCCTCCTCCCCTCGCCGCTCGGCATCTCCGTCTTCTCCCTCGGCTGCGGCTATCTCATGAAGAAGACGGGCCGCTACCTCCTCCTCGGCACCGCCGTCCTCATCCTCCTCACCGTCGCCGTCGCCGTCCTCTGCTCCTTCGACGACAAGACACCCACGTGGGCCGGCGGCCTCGTCTTCTTCATGGCCGGCGGCGGCTACGGCGGCATGCTCACCATTACGCTCCTCGCCTGCATCGCGGCCGTTGATCACTCCCAGCAAGCCGTCATCACGTCCGCGACATGTACGTTCCCCGTCCCCCTGGCCCCGACCCCCTCATGGTATATCTACTAACACCAGACAGACCTAGCCCGCAGCTGCGGCGGCACAATCGGCGTAACAGTCGGCTCAGCCGTCTACCAGAATCTCCTCAAGGCCAACCTCTGGGCCCGCTTCGGCGACTACCCCCACGCCGCCGACATCATCGCCCGTATCAGGGACGATCTCGACGAACTGCACCACCTGCCCCCCGGCTGGAAGGAGGGCGTAGTGGAAGCCTTCATGGGCGCCTTCCGCGGCGTGTGGCTCACAATGCTGGGCCTGTCGATCCTGGCGTTGATTTGCATCTCGCTGATGAGGCAGCACACGCTGCATGCGACGCTGGAGAGGCGGTGAGCCCGATCTGAAGGGAGGAGGTCGAGTTTGCCGTACTTTAGGATATCTACCCCCCTCGAGCCATGCAGATATCACAATCAGATGATTTCTAAGCGAAGCCTTGAATGTCCATTGCATTATTGACATGTCTAGAGTCGAGACCCACAGACTAGATCGAATCTAAAGGGCTGAATCAAGTATACTACGTCGTGACCTTCCCGAGCCAGCAATGCCGCTTTCGGATCACGCAACTTTCGCATGCTTTAAACATAAGCCACCGTGTTGTCATCGCTCATCCTGCCGGACACGCCGAGCGCGGCTTCACCACCAGCCACCGATGGGCCACGAACAATGATCTGGAACAAGTCAACTAGAGCAATCGGCAAAGCAGAGGGTAGAACTGACCTGTCCCTGAGACGCATCATCCGTCGTCTTGAGATCCGCCGTATCCCGGAGGAGAACCTCGGTGCTCGTCACAGGCGGACCAAAGTGAGAGCGCTGGCTGTCCTGGCCATGTACCCTGTAGTCGTAGTACCCAGTCTGCGTGACGGCACCAGCAACCTTCGAAGCCGTCAGGGCGTAGATGACCCGCGCACTCAGGAAGACGCGGAGGTCCGAGAGTTCCCGTGGGGATAGAGGGACAGAGTGTGCGCCGGTCCTCTCAGCGGTGTAGACGAGACGGAGCTTGCCGGGCGTGGTACCAATGGCAGGCAGGTAGGCGTCACCAAAACTGGTGGCGACCGAGGCGACGGGCATGATGCCGTAGTCGACGAGGCTGCGGGACTTGAACCAATATGAAAGCTTGGCGAGAGCCGAGGTAAGCTTGCTGGTGGTCTCACGGTGCGTCTTCAGCAAGGTCTCCGGCGAGGCGACCACGACGGTAGGGGCGATCCCTTGCGTCGAGAGGATGAGTTCGGCCGACTTACCCGCGACCGAGCTGAAGGCAACAGAAGCGTTGGAGAAGAGAGCGGCCAAGGTCAGAACCAGAGTGTAGGTGTTTGTCAGGGAGTCGACGGGGAGGAAGAGGTCAGAGGGGCCCAGGCGCTGAGAGACGGGGAGCGCGGCAAGCTGCGCGGCGATGCCGGCAACGATGTTGGCTTGCGAAAATCGCACCATTTCCTCCATAGCGCCAGGCCGCGACTGCCAGAAAACGATGACGTCCGCGGGCTCGTGTTGTCCAGCCACGGGGGGCAGCTCGAGGCCTGCGGCGGCCGGAGCTTCCTGAACAATCTCTTGCCAAGTTGCAACGTTGACGGAGCCGCCCATGCCTTCGGGCACCTCGTTCCAGTCCATGTGCTTGCTACCTTCATCAACAACCCAGATCAGCTGGCGCAGTGACGGGTAAGCCTTGACAACAGCGTCGAAGGGAAAAGCTCCGGGAGCGGTAATGACGGTATCGGCTGCGGAGCGGCGGAGCATCGAGATGAGTTCTTCATCAGAGACATCAAAGGGGATCAGGATGGCGGTCAGGTTGGAGTAGAAGCTGCAGGCGAAGAGAGCGGCGACCAGCTCAATCGAGTTAGGGAGGTAGATGGCTACTCGGATCCCGCCTTGCTCGTGGATATGCTGGCCGATGAGGTTGATCTGTCGCGTCACGTCGTCTATACTGGTTTAGTCCAAGCACTGCGATAGCAAGAAGCGACCGTACTGACCGATCTCAGCCTCGACAACTTTGCGCGCGCCATGAACTGTAAGAAGACGGCCCTTGCCGGAAGCGGGCTTGCCGTCTTCATCGGGAGTGCCGCTGGCAGCCCTCCTCCAGACGTCGCGTAGATCACCGTCTCTTCCCCTCGACCACTTCGAGGCTCCCGCATCCTTGACATTCAGACCACTATTGAGAGGCATGCCATGCGGCGAAGCGTGGGAACGGTAGACGGGGGACTCGCCCTCTTGTCGGACCGGCGAGCCCTGCGCCTGGCGGGCGAGCAACATTGGGTGCGTGTCGGGCTCTTGACTGGCGGCAATCCGGTAAGAGACAATGATGACCAAGAAGGTCACCATGGCCGTCGTGTAGCCGTTCCATTGCCCAAAAAGGCCAGTCACGCTCTGGTCGAGGCTGACCAGAAGGTTATCGATTGTGCCCATGGCAGGAGAAGCTCGAGGTGTGTGCCCCTTGTTGGTGTCTTTTGAGAGATTCAAGGTTGGAAGTCGAGGTCGGAGGTCGAGGTCGATTTATGAGAAGACTATCTCGAGTAGCTGCTTCGTGTTTCTAGCAGCTGTGAGACGGTCCTGCGTCAGTACTCATTCCAGTCGACGAGGGGAAACCGGGGCTTTCTATGTCGGGTATTGGGTGTTGGATGTTTTGAGGTGGGCTGTGGACGTCAGCTCCCTCACGCAATCGAGCTGTGGCTGATCCTATTGTCCGTCCAGTAAGCTGTGGCGGACAAGCAATAGCGCCCGGCACGGCCGCTAGGCCTGCCCCTGCGCCTTGGAGCACAATCCCTGCAGGCTGCTGCTGGGCTCCTGCTCTGAAAGCGTAAGGAACTGACTGGTAGGCCTGGGCAGCAGGTTACTGGGGGATTGTTTTCGCGGCGCAACAGCCAATTCATCACCAACGTCAACAAACTTCCTGCCCAGCATCGCATCTTGACAAACGGCGATACGGAGCAGCGCCTCGACGAGCTCGGCCGACAGGCTGAAGATTACTAACCCAGCAGGAAAATTATACGACTCCGTCAGTACCACCACGTCTTATTCTTTCAATCGTGGCTCGTGACTTGGCTAACCTCTCAGGCAGGCCATCCTTCACCTACCTCAGTTCAACATTGACCGATCCCCAGCAGCCTTGACGGCATACATCCAAAATACCCCTACACAATGTCGACGCCCATGATGAGTAGGGTTGCTACCAGGACGCCTGCCAAGTCAACGCCTCAAGCCCAGAGCTCCACGCCCATGGTCGACAGCCCTGGCACCTGGAGACATCCGCGAATCGATGAGATTTCCAGGCGGCGCAACGCAACGACATTCTCCGAGAAGAACGTAAGAAAGATCGCTCAGAATGTGGCCTTTTTCGTCGCTCTCTGGGTAGTCCAGGCGTTGGTCCAGCGCTACATCAGCCATACGCTGTCCGTATTCTCATCTCGAAGAAGCCCAGCCGCACAGATACTAACCATTGGCAGCGTTTCCGAGTCGACTAGATCGATCCTCAGCTGGGCCTACCTCGTCTTGAAGACAATTCCGATCGCCAACTCTGTTTCTGCCGTGCTTCCGCTGTTCCGAACCACCGATGACCTCAGCGATATCCCCCTTTCCGCCGCCCAACGCCAGCTCCTCGGCCTGCCACCTGGCCCGAAGGTCGCCGCACCCAACGCCGTCTACAGCACGCCGCCACGATACTCGAGGACCCCATCACTTGCGGGGTCGCCAGCGAGCAACCGCAGCTATGCTAGCTCGCCGCTGTCGGGACGCGGAAGCCCTGCTTTTGGGGGCAACCTCAACGGGTCGCCATTCTCGACGGCCAGCAGCCCTTCCAAGTTCGCCGGTGGGCTGAATGACAACCGCCGGTCGTCTTTCGGATCGCCCAGCCCTCTGCCAACTAATGGCTCGACTGGCCTCTTCGCCGACCCCACGTCGCCCAGCCCTTCAGCCGGCAAGCGCACGAGTGTCGGCCTTAACAACAAGTGGCTGTACGAACGTGGAAGGAGGTCCTCGACTTCGCTTAGGTGACCGAGGCGAGGGACGGGCTGGGTTTCAGGATGATAAACGACAGATGGTGATGAACTTGGCTTGACGAAGGACACGCTGTCATTGCTTCACAGGTGTATAATGAATGGTGGCTCATGCACCGACCGCGAGGTCACGGCGCTTGGTCATGAGCCGGGAACACAGTGTAATAGATATGTAAGTGTTCTGAATTCATGTCTGATATGATGCTGCTCTTTGGGGCGCGGGCGTGCAGCTGTGCTTGTTGTGTTCGGTGAAATGAAGTGAATTGAAGTCCCCATGGAAACTGTACAGAGGGACGCTCGGTCCTAAGTTTACATATGCTAGGGGACACAGAAGAGGAATATCTAGCCGCCGCTTGAATACTTGTCCAGCCATCATCTTGGGTGGACCTTAATTGGGGTCACAAGGAACAATCGAACTGGGTTCACATCATCGCCATATAGATCGCCCATGGGGAACAAGGCAATTTGTTCATGTACAGGTGTACGTATTTTGTTCATGTACAGGTGTACGTATTAATACAAATACAAGGCTTAGAGCCACTTTCAGGCAGTACAGTAGTCTACACCTGCTGTTATCAGTAGTTTTGCGTAGCATTGGTGCAAGAATATCTCGACAGAGCCTAGGGCCGGACGGTCATTTACCGCGGGCCCTGTAGTTGCCACGATGCATTCGAGCCTGAAAATAGCCAACTGTCGATCTTGATCCAGGTCGACTCGTAGATTGATGACTGTGTCCATTTCGTGTGTTTCATCCGGTGACTTTCTGGGTGACTGCCCTCCTTGCAGTAAGATTGATGATGCTGACTTGTGTATGACAATAAAATCATCTGCGATGATGTTCCCTGTGTTTTTGGGATCAGAAGCGAATATGGGGAGACGAATGGGCTGAGCTAGCTCTTACCGACGTTGAAACCACTTTGACTGATTTCATTTTCCTCCCACAAGTCGGATGAATTCGCATCATTCTTGCGGAAACTCTTCATAAGATTACGCTGAATACGATAGGCTGAGACTCGATAGGCCGCCATTAGCCACGTCTGTTCATGTCAAGTTCTCAGATCAGTTTTAGTCATACCGTGTCGACCGAATACTCCTCCAGAGAATCTTTCCACAAGCGCCGTCCCCCCAGAAAGCGCATCTTGCAGCAGTGCGGGCTCGAGGTCCTGGAAAGGAAGCTCCCGAACACAGCTATCGCCGAATTTGGGCTTCCCTGCGAGACGTAGCGACCCCAGGCTCGGGTGACGCACCATAGACTGCGTGATAGCGTCATAAGGTTCGAAATAGGACGGCTTCGTCCATTGTTGCAAGCCGACGAGACCTGTACTGGTGCCCGCAGAGGCGGTCACCGCGAGCGAGGCTAGGGTGACCCGTAGTCCACGGCTGCGAAAGAATGACATGCTAAAAAGGAGCGAATAAATACGGACAAGAGTGACAGTATTGGGATTCGCGAAGGGCTTGAAGACTGATTATCTAAGAGGCCCACGATCATCATCGAAGAGTCGAGGCGACTCGTAGCTTCGATCATGTTGGACCCACGTCCCACTCCTGGTATGCATTGAGAATCCAAATCGGGGCTCAGAAGATGCATTGAATTACAGAAAATCGAACCCTTGTTGAACTTGACGAGGATCTGAGAGGACGAGCAAATGGCAAAAACTGACATTTTAGTGAGCAACATTATCAAGGTCCTGGATCACTATTGCTGATGAGGCTCTGGCACGAAGTGGAGCCCACGATGCTGACTAACCCACACATGCGTCACGCGTGACCGAATGACATGGCCACAATGACCTTACGTAACCCCGCCTTCCTATCAAGCTCCATCTGGGGACGGACGCCCATGCGACCTCCAGCTCCAGGTCATCCACATCCACTACACCAACCGACACCTAAACTCACTGATAGACCGTGGTCTAGATTGCGCCCGCTCGCCAAATCACCTCCCGCAAGCTCTCTACCTATCCACCTCCACTATTTGTCCAAGAACCATCAGAAACGACACTGGGCTCGACCCGGTTGTCATGATAACGTCCCAACAACATGGGAGCTAGCGACTCGAAGCTTGTCTTCAAGAAGGGCATCTTCAGACTCTCCGAAGAACGTCACATACCCGCCGACGACTCTTATTGGACTTCGGTGGGTGATAGCCAAGACGCTCTCGTATCCTAGAGCCATGCTGACTCTCTTGCAGTTTTGGGAGCTACCAGAAACCGCCGAGGATGTCTTCAGCCTCTTCTCCCCCGCCGACATTCGACGAACGCGCGACAATGCCCTCGAGAACCTCGAAACCCTGATTCTTGTTGTCACATCACGACTCTTCATCTTGCGACATCACCCTTCTTTTCCCGACCCCGAGATCGCTCCGGAGCGAGACGCCCTCAACTGCATACGAGTCCTTACACGTGTCTTGCCCTTCCTTTATGAAGCCGAACCGTTACAGTCATGGGAGGAGACATTCTTCTGGGGGGCACGCCGCAAGCGAACGCGAAAGTCATCCCTCGCCGCCGAGGTTTTGTTCGACGAGGCGCAAGAGGATCTGCCGCCTGTCAAGAAGGACGCACAGGAAGATTTTGAGGATGCGAAGCCCCTCGCCGAGGAACTTCTCGACACCCTCATTGACCTGCTCTTCTTCTCAGATCTGACCGTGCCCAAACAAATGCACGGCAAGCCCAAGGTGTCGTATGCCATCTGGCAGAGCGGCGTGGGATGCAACACTGCAGTGCCGACGACAAAGGAGCACGAGAGCAACCGCTGCGAGATTCTGCGTTTGCTCCTCACCTTGGCCGGCCAGAGCATGTACCTATCGCCCAGCGCGCTTCCCCAGCACGGAGTCCGAGCATTGACACATATTTGCTCCTGTCCGGATAAGCAGGTCGTGCTGTCGGTTTTATGCTCGCTACTAAATACTGTAAGCTGTGCCCACTAGTCGACTTGTTGCATGGTACTGACATTTGCAGACATTGAAATGGAACCCCGCTACGTGGAGGGTGCCTTACAATACGTTGGTGTTCAGAGACGAGAAGTCTATTTTGGTGACCTATACTCTGCAGCTCCTACTGGTGCTGGTTCTCTACCCAATTCCGGAAGGGAGTGGTGGTGAAAGCCAGAAGAACTACTTCCGCCACTTCTTGGGCCGGCTCCATAGGCCGCAGGACTTCCAGTTCATCGTTGACGGCATGACTCGAATCCTCAACCAGCCTCTGCAGGAGAAGAGCTCCTACATCCCTTCGGCGCAGTCCCCCGCCAAATTTGCGCCCGAGATGATGATGCTGTTTTGGGAGATAACCCAGTGCAACAAGAGGTTCCGTTCCTTCATTGTGGACACGGAAAGGGCTCATGACTTTGTCATTCTGACACTCTTTTATGCTCTCGAGTACAAGTCTGATGCTTCGAAGCAGGGGGTTGTGCGCATGTGTGCCTTCCTGCTCCAGACGATTAGTGTCGAGAAGAACTTCGGCGTGAACCTCAATAAAGACTTCACGGGACAGGAAAGCCTGCCGCTGGCGATACGGCTGCCTGGGTTCAGGGGCACATACGCAGACTTCCTCATCCACGTAAGAAGCATCCCAAGAACGGGCCATCTTACACAATGCTGACCACATCGCAGTCCATTTACAACCTCATTACGACCAGTCAGGGCAAACTGACGGCGATATACCCGGCTCTTCTCGCTGTCATCAACAACATCGCAGCTCACCTGGAGGGCATCAATCATGTCACGGCCTCCAAGCTGTTGCAGCTCTTCTCTTCCATGTCTTCTCCCTCATTCCTCCTCGCGAACGACACCAATTATACCCTTCTCAGGTCACTCCTTGAGTCCATCAACTCGATGATTGAGCATCAGTACAAGAGTAAGTGTCACCCTGCAGCCTCGATGGTCTGCCTTTGGATGTTTCGAGGACGTGACTAACGACGCGGCAGAAAACCCTGAGCTCATCTTCGCGATTGTACGGAACAAGAAGAAGATCGAGGCTCTGCGAAGTTTCACGCTAGAGTCTGGTCAGGAAGAGATCGAGAGGAGGAATCGCAGACGAAAGGAAGCTGCAGGGAGCGGCGACGGGCTGGAGCCAAGCTCGGTCAGAAGCTCGGTGGACAGCATCCAGAGCCCCACGACGTCGCAGGCGCAGCATCCCTCCCTCAGCAACGTGCCGGAAGAAGACGACACGTTCGCCATCGGAGATGACGAAGACGACAGCGACGACGATCACCAGCCGACGCCTGCCCGATCAACGACCAGCGACAGCATGTCAATGACATCGTCACAAGCTTCAAATGTCGAGGATGCCGTGCCGACACAAGTGCGCGGCATGTCGGAGAAGGCCCGGGGCAAGATGCCAGCTGGCATGGGTAACTTTTCAAGACAGAACAGCACCACAAGCCTCGGGGGCTACTCGGCCAGCGGCGGGTCTGCCAGCGGCGGGTTCGAGCCCACGCCGCACTGGATCGAGAGCTGGCTGCCGGAGCTGCCACTGCACACAATTCTCACGGTGATCCAGCAGGTGTCCGCCCTGCTGCCACGCCAGACGATTGCCAACGAGTCAGCCTCGACGGAGACACTGCAAAGGATTCAGGAAATCCAGCTCGTGGGCGTCGACCCAACGCCTGTCCGGGTTCACTCGTTCGAGTGGTCTCAAATGGCGCTCGGCTGGTACGAGTCGCTGGTGTGGAGTTTTGTTTTCAGCAGCGAGATCCAGGTGGCCCGAGGAACCGCGGGCGTCTGGAATGGTACGGCGATCAAGCTGTTCCGAGTGCAGGAGACGGCAGCGGAAGGTCCTACTCTGACCTCGCCGCGAGGTGCGGTCGATGCCGTGGGGAGCAACATCGTGTCTCGTATTGGGGCAATGAATATCCGCGGCGGCGCTGCGGGTGCCGCAGGTGTGGGCACTGGCGGCAACGGTCAGACCAGTCCACCTCCGAGGGGTGCTTGAATGGGGTCGTGGTGGGCACAGCAAGTAGATAGAGGGCGAGATGATGGGAGAGACACAGTATACCAATGAGGCCAGCTGGGCAGAAATGAAGACAATAAGAGCGACGATTTACCTTGCAACCTTGGAAGGAACCAGAGCATACCAACTCGTTCCCATTTTCCACGATTTCTCAACGATATGCGATGAAGCAGGTAAGATGTTCGTTTCTGGCCGGAGTAGGTTGGTTCTACGCGTGGGCCTCAGTCCCTTGCTCTGCTCGGGCCCTCGAGCCCTTGGGGCCTTCAGTGAGATCAATCCATGACAAGTCCACTCTGCATTGAGCGGCCTTGGCGGCCTCCGATGTAACGGCTCCATGGTTGTTCATTGAGGCCATCTCCTCTACAGGATACCGCCCATCAGCTTTCCACCTTGACGCCACACCGCTCGAGCCACTTGGCCAGCTACCAATTCAAGATGGGGCTGATGAAATCAGTGGCGGAAACGACATCAACGCGGGCCACGAAGCTTGCTTACAGTCCAATAGCCACAGTGAACGTTTGTCTGGGCTGACCGAATAGTTGGCACGCTGCAACCTCAAGTGCAACTCAATGCAACAAATTCTGGGCAGTGATTCGTCGCTTGGAAGCATCTTGTACGCTGTACAAGGTGGCGTCGAGAAGATCATTTCCCGTCGCGCTAGGGCGCTTGCGCACCGCCACACGCCTCGGATCCTCATCCAAGGGTCCAGATCAAGCCCTGGCGTGGCGGGGGTGAGCTTGAGGGTATCTCATTGGCCAAGAAGCTGATCTGGACCCGTAACGGTGCCGACTTGAAACGGAGGGTTGAGCCACATCATCAGCACTGACGCGCGGTCAAGCCACACCAACTGTTCCTGGCGTGTCCACTTGGCGCCCGGATCCTCGCGACATGGGACATGGGACATTGGACATGGGACAAGGGGACATTGAACTCATCATTTTATCAAGCAAACATGCATCCATTGGCGGCCCTTCCCTTCTGTTAATTACCCCGGACCTTTGGCCTCGGATGGTCGGCCGTGTGTTTGTTTTGTCGCGAACCCTTCATCTTTCTCGGTCTGTCCTGCAGGAAATGAAAGTCAGGACCAAATGATTGTTTGACGCGACACGATCTTGTTACGACTGAACGGCCGGGTACACGAACGACATGACGGATACGGCGGAAACTTCCGGAGGCGCTGTCGACGAAGACATCAAGCCCTATCGCATCCACGTACGTCGAGGGACTCGCGCCACAACCTTGAGCTCTGGCTCTGGACTGACGATGGCCTCCTCCTCCAGGTGTCTAGCAAGTATCTCGAGCTTACCAAGCGCAAGCTTGAGCTCACGAGACTTCCTCATGAGGTCCCCAAGCCTACCTCGGCGGATTGGTGGGAGCCCAAACCGCAGGTTGAGCCTTTGATCGACTTTTGGTGGGTGACTTCGCCAGTAAAGTGTCTGGCCTTTCCCAACTGACCAGGTTCCCCCCCCCTTCTAGGATGGAGCAGTATTCATGGAGGCAAAAGGAAGATGAGCTGAACGACAAGCTCCCTCAGTTCCGCATCAACATTGAAGTGGCCGGCGCAGAGGGGCCGGTGAGAATTCACTTCATCCACGTACGCTCGCCAAGATCCGGCGCCGTCCCTCTCCTCCTGCTTCCGCCCTTCCCTTTCACGAACCTCTCGCTCGGCCACCTCACAAAGCTCTTCACGGAGCCCGAGGACGCGGAAAACGGTCAGCCCTTCCACCTCGTCATCCCCGCCCTGCCGGGCCTCGGCTTCAGCGACGCCCTCCCCAGTTCCGCCTCAGCCATCCCGACGACGACCGAGATCCTCAACGTCCTCATGACACGCCTCGCCTACCCGCACTACCTCGTCTCGAACACGGGCTCCGCCTCCTCCAGCCCGGCAGAGATAGACTGGCAGCTCGCCGACCACATGGCAACCAACTACCCCTCCTCCTGCCTCGGCACCCACCTCATCAACCCGCCCCTCGCAGCGCCCAAGCCCCAGTCCGCCCCCTGGGAGTGGGCAAAGTGGAAGACGGCCAACTTCTTCCACGCTCCCATCCTAGGCTACGAGAAATCCGACTTTGCCGCCCTCACTCGCCGCGCCGCATCCTCACGTGCCACGGACGCCGGCGCGACGACAACGACAACAACAACAACAACGACAACAACAACGCCGTCCCAGTTCGGCCTGCACAAGGTTGGCGTCCTCGAGCCCAACACCCTCGCCTACGCCCTCTGCGACTCCCCCGTCGGCCTCCTCGTCTTCGCCCTCAAGAGCCTGCGCACGCTGGGGCCCCGCGCGGACTTGTCGCCCGCGGACATCGTCACGCTGGCCATGCTCGCGTGGCTTCCCGGGCCGGAGGCGGCGCTGCGCTACTGGGCGCATTGCGTGGCGCGGGGCAGCGCTCGGCCGTCGGGGGCGAGGCCCAGGGTCGCGGTCACGGTGTTCCTCGGGGATGAGAGGGCGAAGGGAAGTCGGCAGGGGCATGTTGAGATGGCGGACATGCCTCGCCCGGCTGTCAGTGCGTATGCTTGTCCCGGGTGGGCGAACTCGGGGTATGCCGTGGTGCACACGAACCGCGCGAGCGGCGAGCCCGGTTTGCTGGCGTGGGAGAGGCCTGAGATCATCGTCAGTGGAGTTACGGGGCTGGCGAAGCGGATCCTCGCGCAGGATGCCCGGTTGAGGCCCGTGGACGAGCGGGAGACGGCTCCTCTGGACAGGGTCGTCGTTGACAGAGAGGCGGATGCGGGTGCGGCACAGGGAGACGAGGCCGCGAAGACGCAGACTGCGGCCCCTGAACCACAGAAACCCGACACGATTCCACTGAGCGAGCTTCTGAAGCCGCCTGGGCCGACGCAGGGGTTCGCAGGGTCGTCGCGACGGTCCTCCGAGGGAAAGGATGGCGGGCTCGATCTGGACAGCGCGACCAGCCCGGACACGCTTGTCGTGACGCCGCCTGAGGGCTTCGCAAAGGCGCTGACGCCTGATGGGGAGGGAAAAAAGTAGACGACGCCCCTGTGATTGAAGAAACGGACGAATGAGTCTGAAGGATGTTCCACCTTCGATTTGCTTCGGCTGGCTTTCAGAAGGGGGTTGACTGTCTTAACACTCATTTTTGAGCTCTTCTTGTGGCCTTGGGTTTCTCTTACCAATATATACCCCGACGTGACTGCCATGTCATACTTTTACTTTCCGCACACAGATACCACTTATGATTACCATTTAAATTTCCCCGCTCACTTTTGACCTGAGGTGATATCGGCGTTATGTTGTGTCCGAATTCGCGACTAGACTTGTAGAAGGCGGGAGTTTGGCCGTCAGTCGGAGTACAATAGCATCTGTTCCTCTATTCCGATGCCAACATCAAATGGTTCAGTTCAGTTGGGTGGTCTCGTCGATGATGTCTCTAAAATGTGCTCGTCGAAATATCTGCCTACGGCGTCGAGGGACGGCTCAAAGTAAGGCCACAGTTGACACACTTTATTATCAAACGTCACAATCAGCATGCGTCGGCCCGGATCCGGTCGCCGTCCCCGGGCCGCTTCGCGTCCGAAGACTCGGCTGCCTCCGCCTTGTTCTCGGCGATGCTGCAGACCCACAACGGCCGGAATGGCGTCTGTCGCACCGTTCGGCCGGGTACAGCCAAAGTCAGGTGTGTTGCACGAAAGCCACCAGCTTCCACCTCCCAGCTTCCACCTCCCAGCTCCTAGCCCCCAACTCCATGAAGACCAGCCCAGGTTGAGACTTTCCGACGCAGGAGCATAGGTGGCCGTGACACTTGTCCCCTGTGCGACTCAAAGTGACGACCTCGAGCTTCTTCACCCGGTTCAATGTGAACGCGGTGTGCCTCGTGAAATGGCCGAGTCAGCAGCCAAATCGCCAGGGAAGCCGCATAGCTGCCCGAGCTGCGACGAAGACCCGATTCCATGACAGCGTGCAAGATGGACGGCGCATCCAACTTCCAACTGCAGTTAACTTTGCCGCCAATCGGTAAGTAACACTGCGCGCGAGGTGACCCGAGCGGCCACATCGGAAGAGCCGACGCAGGGTCACACACACGGCTGGCAGCAGAACGGTGCCCGAGCCCAAAGCCCAAAGCCACCAACCAACAAACCCTGATCCATCTCACCAATTCCTGGCCGTTCGGCATACCCTGCTGCTTTCCGGCTGCCGGAGGAAACTTCATACGCACCCTGGCGCCTTGAGCCTTGCCCTCGGATTATGATCGAGTTCGACGGGCGGGCACACAGATGAGACCCGTCCCAGGCGGCCCGAAACACGCCAAGCCGCGTTCCGTGTCTTCCGTCCCGGAGTCAGCGCCGTCAGGTGGGGGGGGGGGGGAAAGGTGAGAGAGAGTACGACCTCGGCTCGGGAAGGGGGGGGGGGGGGGGGCCGCCCGTCTTCACCTTCGACGGTGCCCTCCTTGCGAAACAGACTCGTGAGGAATAAAGTGTCAGAGCCCGAGAATGTCGTCGAAGTGGTCTGATTCGACTCGTGGCTAAATATTTTGGTAATCATATGCGTCTCTTTAAGCATACCTACCACAACTGCCAAAGATCTGGTGTGCCTGTATGGTGCAGCAACAAACTGGACGGACGGTTCCAGGCGAATAAGGCGCACCATATTACAGACCCCAGACCCAAGGGCAGACGAGTATTACGTCGTATGAGCCATAGATCACTCCAGAGGGTATGCCAATAGAATGGGCTCCAAGTCAGAACGACCGCAAGAAACGTCTGTCCAGACTGGTAGACCACTTCTTTTGCATCCTGCATGGAAGAACACCATGTTTATCCATCTTCGGAGAGAAGCGGCCCCTCCGTCCTGTATAAGCCGACTTGACGCACATGCAAAGGTGCATATCCTGCACCCCGCCTGATCACCATCGAGCCGGCCTCAGCCGAGCCCAGCACACACACACACACACACCCCTTTCCAGTAAACCACCCACCACCCTCTGAAGGACCTATACACCGCCCACCTACTCCACCAGTCATCCTCTCTCAAGATACTCCAGAGTCAAAGACAACCTGTGATGGAACACCCCGCCCGGCAACCCCCTTCCAAATTTCTCCGACCCCAGAAGTCCTCCCCTGTCCACATCATCGTGTCTGCTCCCCCTCGATCCGGCATGCACGCCATGCACTCCGCAGCCAACCCAAAGCAAACAGTACCCTCTCCCTGAACCTTCGAAGCGCCGTACCTCAACAACTCCAGCGCGCCTCACCCGCCAGCTCAGCTAGGGTAGCTCGCGATCCAACAACCACCCCCCCCCCCCCCCCCCCCCCCCCCCCCCCTTTCCGGCCAGACCTCGGACCGCCTCCTATCAGCCCCAACGAACCACGGTTCCATGAAAAGGGACGAGAACCTCACGATGCCGTTCGTATCACACCACTCACTCACCCCTCCGTAGTCCGTCTGTGACCCGTCCATGGCGTCCCTGTTCATCTGGCTACCCGCCCACGGGCACACACATTCCGCCCACAACCAACCTTCTGAACCCAGCCCGCCAGCCCGCCAGCCCGCCAGCCCGCCACCTACCCATCCTTTCGTCCTATCCTCCCGTCTCGCGGGAGCACAAAGGCGAAAACGAGGCCAAG
This sequence comes from Verticillium nubilum, assembly GCA_002851675.1. Lineage (NCBI taxonomy): Eukaryota > Fungi > Ascomycota > Sordariomycetes > Glomerellales > Plectosphaerellaceae > Verticillium > Verticillium nubilum. The sequence goes on from NMXI01000001.1 coordinate 749,288, forward strand.
ACAAAGTAGCAAGGCCAAGTATAGATCCGGGGCGCGACCCCCCACCGAGTAACCCCCCCTTGCCAATAAAGGGGCAACCACGCAACGTAAGCCTCCGGGTCCCGAACACGGACACCCGGAGCGTCATCCCGCGCCCCGGCACCACCCCCAGAATCTCCCAACGACCAACCTAAAGACAGTCCGTGCTGCCTGTCAGTCCTGCAATGCACCCTAAAAGATAAAGTAAAGAAGAAGAAACATGGAAAAAGAAGAAAAAAAAAAAGAGACAGCGTTCACAGCCAAGAGGTAGCATCCTGCGGGGTCTGACGCATAGACAGTCCTCCCCCTGACTACCGACGCACGAACGAGTCACGAGCGCCTTGAACATGCAGCTTTCACAGGAAGGAAAAAATAAACGGAGGAGGCCTTGGAAATTGAAGTAGGCAAGAACGAAGAGTAAGATATTCACAGTGACAAGGGCCCTTTTCTCTCCGCCAGCCCCCCCCCCCCCGCCCCCGACACGCGCGCGCTGCGCAGAGTAGCGGTCAGGCAAGGCCCTGCCGAAAGCAGCCCTGGGCGGGCATCAAACCTATGTACAGCTTTTCGAGGTCGGCCGCTGCGACCTCTGATCCGCCCAGTCTGCTGCTCCGCTTCTCACCTTTCCCGAATGCGTTGGATTCCCTTTGCCCAGTACCAAACCCAATTCCCAATCCCAATCCCATGTCGCTCGTAGGCAGACCCCAGGTGAGCGAGCCCAAATGCGGAGCCGGAGGGCTGAACAGTAGGGAGGAAGAACAACAAGGAGAGAAACCAAAGCACGCACGCCCGCCCAAGTGGAGATTCGCAATAGCAGTGCTTCCATGTCCGGTTTTCATTTTTGTCGCCCTTCCTGTCCGTCCCGTGTCTCCTTCGATGCCGTCCTTCGAAAACTCCAAACAGAAAACAACGCTCTTGCTTGCGGCTGGCCCATGCGCTGCAGCGAAAAAAAAAATGATGAACATGATGGAAATGCATGGCAGGGCTGGTCCTGATCCTGAAAGATCCCATAAAAGCCAAAAGAAAGGGGCCCTGACCCCTGAACCATGCCGCCCTCAAAAGCACTCCGGGTCATGTTGCCGAATCCATATATCGAAAATTCCCTTCCAGAAAAGTTGAAAAGAAAAGATGGCGCGAGTCCAAGGCGGATGTAGATATGTGCAGTAGTAGAAGTGAAGTTCAGCGAACATTGATGCCAGTCCGAGTCTGGTTCCGTGTTGGTCGTTGGGTTTCGATTCGCCAACGGCTCGCTCGACCGTTGCTCCATCAAGTCGGGCTGCCGTACGCTCCTGAGCGAGGAGCCGGCCCACCACCAGGCATGGTAAAACTCCTCTTCCTCTTCAAGGCTGACCCTGAACCAAAGTCAGCGCCGTACTCCCCCCGTTGTTCGGTCGCTTGGTGCCCGCTGGAGAAAGTGTCTCGCATCGGGGTCCTCGCGCTGGCTCCATGGAATGCCTGTGCAAAGTCGTGTGGAGGCGCGATCGGTGCGCTCATCTGAGGCATCGAATAGTCATGAACGCCCGATCGGGGGCCGGCGGTTGCGCTGCCGGGGGTGCGGGGAAGGGCGAAGTCCATGGGCGCAGTCAGGGGTGCGGACGGGTAGCTGGCCGTGTAGCTCGGTGCAGAGGTGCCGCTAAAATGCGACGTGGCCGAGGAGAGGTCACGGCTGCTGGCAGAGTGGAGCGAGGATGATCGGTACTGGTTGCGAAGGTCGAGTCCCAACGGGAACGTGGCCGACGAGGCTCTGTTTCGCAGTCTGTTTTGGGTAGACTGCAGGTTGGAGGGTTGGTAGCTGGAGTAGTTGATGTTGGGCGGGGACTGAGAGGCGTGGCCTGCGCGATAGAGCGTTAGCACACATTGCAGGTGATATCGATGGAGCCAGTAACGGGCTTACTAGAATACGAGGCTGAATCGTAGCCAAGGCTGCCGCCCCCTGAAGTGCTGCTACCCAGTTGCTCAGCCTGGTAAAGAGACTGCTGACGACCGCTCATCTGTGGGCTCGTGCTGCCTCCTGGGTAAGATGTGTAATCGATGGAGTCTCCTTTCCACGACATGCCAGATCGAAGAGGCGACTGCAAGTTGTCTGATCGTGACCTCGACAGAGTTTCGCGGAGATGAAGCGGCTGGAGGGGGCGCGCGTGTTGCCGGCTGTGCATCATTGACTGGTCCAGACTGGTTTGTCGGCCAAATGTACTCGTTGGTCGGTGGCCGGCGCTCGTTGGCGACATATGGCTGCCGTACCCGTATCGGTGGTCATTGGCCGCAGGCGACATGGGAGATAGAATGTCAGGATTGTTCAGCGAAGCCGACGCGTTGAAACCAATGTTTCCAAACGCTGGGCTCAGACCTGTTGGCGACATGTGGTCCTCTGCCTCGCTTCGTCGCACGTCCACCATCAAAGGCCTCATCATATGATCCGCATAGGCCGATGATCCGAATTCGACAGGCGAAGCCATAGGGGCACCGAGCCCGTGGACCGCACCGTATGGCGAGTGGAGCGCTTGGACGTTGTCGAAGTCGTCAGGCACCGCTCGCATCTTGATCATGCGGTCACGGTCATCCGCCGTGAGTCGCTTAATCTTGGCACGCCTGACAGAGGTCAGTGGGAAGGACAGGGCGTGACGGGAGAGTGGAATGCCCTACCGGTTCTGGAACCAGACCTGGACCTGTCGAGGACTCAGTCCGGGAATCTCTCGGGAGAGGCGTTCCCTGTGGGCTGCGTCGGGGTGTGGCTGTTTAGCAAACTCGCTCATCAGGAAACGAGTTTGCTGATGAGTAAGGCTGTTCCGTGTCAGCAGTTGCCGATGAGGATTGTGCAAACATTGTCGCTTCCTACCGAAATCGCTTCATCTTCCTCCGTTGCGCGGTCCGCTCTGCTGCTGTCTGTGGCTGGCCGGACGGGTTCTCATCGCCATCCATGTCATCATCATCAAAGACGTCGTCGTCTTCCTCCTTGAGCATGGCAGTCTCTTCTTCCGTGACATGGGCCGGAGAGTTGCCCGGCTGTGCACCCGCTTGGGCCGCGGAGCGTGACTGCGTCGATGCCATGGCGAAGACGGATGTCTCTCTGGCTGATAGAGTATCCTCCTGTGCTCGCGGTCCCGATGCTGTGGGCGTCAAAGTCTCGTCTTGGCGCTGTCCAGGCTGCTCTACAGAGGGAGACCCTTGTTTGAGGACTGGCGTTAGAGACGCCGGACTCCTCCGCTGAACCTCGGGCGAGCTTGCGTCCAGCTTGACGGAAACGTCTAGCTGACCAGGCCCGCCGGCGGTAGATCGAGGCTGCGAAGGATCCGCGCTCTCATTTCTGGCTTCGTATGGTTGGGAGAAAATGCTGCTTTCGGGAGCCAGGTATGAATACTGCCCCTGCCAGTCAGGTTGCGTCGACAATGGTGTGTCGAGGTGGTTCGACATGCGTGAGGAGCTGCGAGACGGCTTCTGGGAGGTGGTCTCAAACTTGTTGAAGGACCAGTGGCTCGTTTCGGTATCAAGGTGCCTGGTAACCAGCATTGGGAGAGCGGTGGGATGCTTGAGGTGTGGTGTCTTGCTGGTTAGGTGGGACCGCTCGTCGGTGGGCAAACTCAAGCGAGTGACAGAACACTAGGATAGGCTGTTGAAGGAGCGGCAGGAAAACCAGACGTGGTACTCAGAATTCAGAACGATATGGCTAGGCGCAGGTCCCTTGAGCCGGATAGGGCACCCTCTACCTCTGCGACGTGTGATTTCGAGGAAGAAGGAAGAAGAAGGAACAGGACGGAGCAAGCCTCGTGAGAGGGACGAAGTCAGATGCCTCCGAGATCGTAGAAGAGGAGGGAGAAGGCGGCTAGTGCTCGGTTCGACCGTGGATGCAGCGAGACAAATCACTCAGTTGCGCGGGCTTCGTTGTTGACCCAAACAGGCAGAGAGGTACGGGTAGGCGGGTAGTTCTCCGAAGGCTCCAGACCCAAGACGGCCTATGCACGATGTAGAGCGGAGGATGGTGTAAGGACAGTTGTAGTCCGGGTCGATCCGCGGGGAGAGATCAAAAAGGGAAGTGCCGTGGTCGAAGTGCCGGTGTCCTGGAGGGATAGGATATGTTCAGGAAGAGTGTGTAGTTGTAAAGGAGAGATGCTGTCAACGTGAAGGAGTGCCACTGATGAGTTGAGAGAGAGAGGTAGGACTTGGCGACCCCAGGTTCCACGAGGCAGGATGTTATAATGTAGAAATTCGAGGGTGTGCCAGAGGACGGTATGCGGGGGGTCGATCGACCAGAGGCGTCCTACATCTGGAAAGTGTCAGACCGCCCGTCCAGGATCCCAGAGTCTGAAAGGCGACAAGCCGCAAGGACCGTCGTTCAGGAACCCCCTGTTTTTAGAATGACGGAGGTGGGATCAATACCGACGGGGTGCCGCTGTTCCTCGCGGAGAAAAGTCGAGGCAGGATCCGACGAGGCGTGCAGGGCATGCACAGGGCAGGGACTCTGGCGCAGTGATGGACCTTGTCAGTCGCAATGGGGTCGTATGGGGGTACCCGGTACATGGATGAGGTTTTGGAAATACGCTTGTAGCATATCAGATCTCTGCTCCGAATCATGGCAGGCAGGCAAAGCACACGCAGAGTAATCTGTGCGCTACTCCTTCATCTTTTTTACCATTGCTTCTTGCGAGACAAACCGGCGCCCCGAGCACCCATGAAGACACCGTACAAACGGCGGGCGACCGACCTGCCAGCGTCACTTCGTCTTCAGATCGCTCAAAGGTACGTATGAGTGAGCGCGCGGCCGTTCAGTCTCCCCCTCCCGGCTGAATGGCTAATGCCGTGCCATGGTGGCATGGGACCCGATGAGTGACTGCGGCCAGCAGCGCGCAGCAGCGAGACATAGAGCCTGGTCCGTGTTGACAAGAGATGGCCAGACCAGAACAGGGGTGACAAGATGGCGAATGTTCTTGGGAAAGTGGCAGTGGTTGTCGCGACGTCAGTCCACGAAGGGTAAGCCTTGCTTGTGAGCGTTGAGAGAGATTCGATCCCCACCTGGCCAGGATATGGCGAGACTGAAGCACTGAGCCTGATTCAAGAGCGGGAGCGCGTTCCCACCCCCCTTCCCCCAGGCAGTCCTCCGAGGATGGTTTCAAAAGGCTCGCGGGCACCATGCTGCCCTCCGTCCAGTGCAGGTTGGGTGCCGCGAATCGGCGGCTTCTGACGTGTATGCCGCCGGCGCATGGTCGAGGCAGGTCATCCCTTCGGAGGATGGGTGAAGGACGAAAGACCTGGCCCGGAGCAGATGGCCTACTGAGTCTTGGGCTGTCCGGCTGGGACCTGCCACGAGAGACCTTCATTGGCCTCGAAGACATTAGCTCTGTGTCGACATCCACGGATGAACGCATGACCGTTGTCAAAGAGCGGACGCGACAGGGGGCCATTTGGGAAGATCGACGGGTCTGGAGGGTGTGGCTCTCCAGAGAGTCTGTGGGCAGGGTGTGCAGGTTGGGACCGGAGGGGAGGGGTGCGGGCATTTCGGCGGCAGCCATGAAAGGACAAGGGTTGTATGGCTGGCGGAAAGACGAGACAACAGAAGGCTCCACGACTGGAGAGGGCCAAGAGAACGGCGATTCCTGACCCCTGGCAGAACAAGTGCAAGGACGTGGGTGACAGGGGACGAGCACGGGGCAGATCACCAAGGTTTCTAGTCAGATCTCTGGCTCCAGCGCTGTGTCTCGCCATGAAATTGCCTTGCGATAGAAGGTCGAATAGAGGGTCCGCAACGGTTGGCTGGACCTGAAAGGCTTGCCTCGTCCCTGCGATCCGTGGAAACGACTTCGGAGTGAGCGTCGCCACGGTCGTACCCGTGCAGTACTGGAATAGCAGCCGCGTGTGTGCGGCCTGGTTGACGGGAAAGACACGTGTGGAATGCGTGAGCTAGCCTACCCACACTGTTCCCCTCCAGCAGATATGTTCATCTTGTTCCCGACTGTGAGCGATTCGAGTTGCTCATTCTGGCGCGGTGCCGCATGACGGACGGCACGAAAGGTGACCCCACCCACTTGTGCAGGTCCATGGCGGGCCAGGGCATCAACAGGTCTGCTCGTACATGGTTCGCTCGCTCGTCCTCAGTGTCATGCTGCCCAACCAGAAATATGTTGTCTGTCGACATAGTTGAGATGAAGAAGTGGCTGTTCGGGACTAGCAGACTGGCGCTCAAGGTTTGTCTTGTGGAGCGCGCTGCTTGGCCTAGCGGATTTTACTGCCACTTCAGTCGTGAGTCGTGAGAGTTGTGACCGAAAGCGGCACTTGTCAGACAGTAGCGTGCACCACTCATCGCGACGTTCACGCGAAACTTTCCTCACCACCACGTGTGTCGTGTTGGCGGGAGCGGAGGCAGCGGAGAGAGGATTCTCTGAGTCTCTGGCGCGCTATGTCAACTGAGACAGCGCCGTCTTGGAAGCATTAACCGTAGTGCCACCCGGAACGGCTGGCATAACAATGGGCAACGACAACAGTCAGCGCCCTTACCCCATCTGCGACCTGAACCATGGGTTGGAGCTGAATTGGGCCACGAGCACTCACACCAGTCGTCACGGTTGCACTCACAGCGGTCGGCCCCGTGGGAACTTGCTCCGAACGGGCCGTAGGCTGATAGGTGAGTGTCACCAGCCAGCCTCGACCTGGTGGGGTCTCAGTGCAACCGTAGGAAACATGCAGGCAGGCACTTCGCACGGAGAGCAGTCTTGTAGTTGTTCCCGAGTGCCGAGGGCGGCACATCACATTTGGCCGAGGGGAAGCTCTGGATAACTGACAATGGAATTGGGCGTCGGGGCTTCGCGATGGGACCACGCAACCAGCGGTTTCGCGGTCTGAGAATTTGTGTGCTGTGCTTTCGATTTCGAGGGGTAAATGCCGCTTCGGTAGGGCCGCGGAGCGACCGCGGATTCGGACTGGGCAAAGAACGGGTAGATCACTCTGAGGACTGGAACCCAGGTCAGGGGTACAGGGCGCGCTTGGGGCAGGGCCTGCTCGACGCCGCGCCCGCTCACGCCGACGCGATTGAGCGTTGTCGCAGCCCACAGAGTGTCTTTGTTGCCCATTGCTTGTCTCTCAGGTCTGTGCTTAATCTCGATGTGCCCGGAAGAAACAGAATGAGCTGCCGACTTTGTGGTCCTGAGCAATCCGGATACCATCCGTGGTTTCATCCCTGGCGGGGGTATGGTCTGTCGCAAGACAGTACCGTGTTGGATTGATGTGATCGATAGCCGTCCATCCATCAGCGATCACGGCTCATCAGCGATCATTGCTCATCAATCTTCGCGAGGCCCACAGACGCGACGACTCGTGCATTCAACCCCCTCCATCTAACCGGAGGTACTGTAGCGTCAAGTTGGTGCTTGCCCTCTCATCAATGTAGCCCTGCCGAAAGAGTGCGGGCCACTCCACACCACCTTGGACCCCAGCCTGTCCCGAGCCGGACCAGTCAGGCACGCGTCGAGCACAACTGGACAGACGAAACAGACCAAGGTTCGAGATGTTGGACACGTCGACTTCGAGCCTCGTGCCATTTCGCACCTCGCTTTCGGATGCCCCGATGCGTTTCTTGGCATCTCTGCGCTATTCTACAAGGTGAATCGTACTGAGAAGTCCGTGGTGAGCAAGGGGTCTTGTCGCGTCTTCCGTTCACCCTGCTCGGCCCCAAGGTTTGGTCGTCAGTTGGCAGCAAGTTTTGTTGAATTGGGTGGACCAAGTATCGCAGACTGAGCGCCCTTCATTTCCTGCATGATCTGACTGTGAGATCTGCAAAATGAGGGATGCAGAACCTTCATCACGGAAGATGAGTCGTTGAAGCCCACCAATCCGCCCCCATCTCCCCACCAGCCTCATGGCTGCGTCACGACAAAGGCTCGTACCTGGCGTGAGGTTGGGTTGAGGAAGATTTGAGTTGTGGCAGACAACCCTGGCGTAATCTAAGCATCGGGAGGCCTGTAAACTTGACACAACGGCTTGTCGAGCGCCTAACCGTCTTGGGGCTTTAGTTAGCCACACTTCGATGCTAGGCGGGGATGAAGCGCGCTGGAAGATTCCGACAGCGCGGCAGCCGTGGGGCAGAAAATAGTATCAGGGGCCCTGTGGATGCTTCTCTGGACCTTCTGGCGCTTCTGGTCGTGCTGGGTGCGACCGGTCTAATGGTGCACCGATACCGAGGGCTCCAGTGTTCCGGTTGGCTTGCCGGTGGTGGCCCACCCCGCTCGTACACGCCCAAGGAAGTCGACGTCGGCTCGTCTTTGGCGCCCTCGCTGGTGGGCCATATGTAGAACAGGTGGCAGGTTTTTGGGAATATCAGTGTGACAGCAGCGACGACAGGAAGCCATGGCAGGAATCAAATATGAGAACGGCTTGATAGCCCAACACAGTAATTGATTCATGGCTTATTGGTGCAACGCAGCGGCGGCCATGTTCCTGGTCAAAAGATGGCCAGGGAGAGAGTGTGCCTCATGTTGCTTGCTGCTTCGCGACAAAACGTCCCGTGGTGACATGTCGTTCCCCCCATGTACCTGACTGGGTGCACAGCACCAGCACAGCACAGCGCCTGCACGGCAAGTAGCCGTATCGTCCGTCTGGGATGGTGTTCTTCTCGGGACACACAGGGCTCGGCGGTTGACGCCGAGATTGGCTAGGACCAAGCATCTCGTACCACAATGGCTTGCTGGATGGGATGAGGTGGGTAGCGGCTTCAAACTGGTCCCGAATTATCTGTCATCAATTGATTCGGTCCCTGCTATGAAGCTTGACAGTGAGTGTCAGGCTGCTTGGCGGCAGGGTGGTCGCAGTCTAATTTCGTGCGTGTCAGAATCGTGGTCACGACCAGGTCACGGCCGTCAATGGACGTGCTTTCTGTCAAGTCTCGACGATGAGATGTCAGCGGGAGCCAGATTGTCGATCTAACGGGAGTCGTCGAAGCTTGCGAGAGCGACACTTGAGGCCGTGAGTGTACTTGGTTCGGCGCGGCGCGGAAAAGCACCCAGGTTCCAGGTCAAGCCTTGGCCCTCTGGGGGGCATGGGCACACACTACTGTGTTTGCGTGTTCATCGAGAGCCTGGGACTGACTCGCTTCGCCTGCTTGTCGGAATCAAGATATCGACACACCTCGCGAGTTCAGTCTCTTTTTTTTTTTGGAAGGGGGAGGGGGGGGGGGGGAGGGTGGAACCAGTATTCATGGATGGCCCAGGGAGGCCCTGTTCGAAGAGACCCAAGCCAGAGCTTAGCTTGGGCTGGCAAAGGGCTTTTTTACGCAGGTGAAGTTTGAGTTGAGTTGAGTTTCGACGGTAGAAGGGAAAGAGGCATTGGTGAGGTCACGACCATGGCCGTCGCGGCTGCCAAGCCTGCAACGCCTGCCGCGCCTCACTTGATGATGCCATGCTCCGGCACATGGCCCTAGGGAAGAGTGTACCTCAGGCAGAGAAGGACAGGCAGCGACCAACGGTGTGCTGAGACCTCAGTGGCTACAGGCTGGTTGAACAGGCAAGGTGCTTCCGTCGCGTGGCTTTAGGTACCTAAGGTACCTACAAGTAAGGAGGCACACAGACAGGGCAGCTTGAGCAAGTGCCATTGGGTTGGGTACGCAGAGTCAGGAAGAGCCCACGAGCACCGGGAGACCGGACTGTCGGGGGGACCAGTGGCAAGCGCACCCAGTACAGGCCGAGGCGCAGGAACGGGATCGGGAACAGGAACAGGAACAGGAAGGCACAGTTGAACCCCGCGGTCTCCACGTAATCTACAGCTGCAAGTTGCCGCTTCCAGCTTCCAGCTCACGCCTCCCAGCTACCTTACTAGTAGGTAAGTAAGGTACCTTACCAGCCAGCGCCCACCTTGCAGCTTTGCAGCTTGCAGTGGGCATTCATCTTGGCAAAACAGGGCTGTCTAGTGACTGCCGCCGGGAAGGGGAGCCTTGAGTTCAGCCTGGGTCGGCACTTGACAACTTAGTCATGGTCCTTGGAAGATCCCCGACCTTTTCAGAATGGATAACCCAAACTATTGCCCCTATTCCCCTTTGGCCCTTCTCGTCTGAACTCTGTCGAACCTTTTGAGCTGTTTACCGGTCTTCATCACGTCCTGACCAAGTGCCGGGATCGAGCAGACGTCCGAGGACCCGTAGGGCTATGTCTCTTCTGAGCTTCTGAGACGTTTATCGTCAGGCAACGCCGCACCCCCCGCTGACAGCCCCAAACCCAAGTCCAAGTCCAAGTCCAAGTCCAAGTCCAAGTCCATGTTCATGGGTCGAGCGAGCCCAGGAACACGTCCCAAGTTCCTCGAACCATGCCGAAAGGGGACGGGAGACGGGGCAGTGAGCGGCGGGCGCGCCAAGAGAGGAGTCAGTTGAGAAGACCTTGCCAAGACAGGTTCTGTTTGCGCTCGTTTGCATCCTCTTCTTGTTCATGCCTCCACGCTCTGTTCATGTTCTTGGAATAGATGTTCCCTCTTAGCCTGGTCTTCCGACATGTCGTTCGAAGCTTAATTTCGTCGCCAGCACGGGTATGCCCGGCCATTCATCTTAACCAACGCAGGGCGGACAACAAACAGCGCGGGCGCGCGAAGCGGCAGTCTCATGAGTCGCGCTTCAGGAGATCAATACCGTGAAGCAAATGTGATGCCCGTGACGGGAGATTTGGCCCCCCTCCTCCTCCTTCAGCGTAATCTCTCCCGCTTACGAAACTAACTTTGGCATGGTCGACCCCCTGACGAGCCTAGGGCATTGATCACCGCGAACCTTGAGGTTCGTTCGTGGTGCTGTCCGTCATGCTGGGTTTGGCGCTGGCCCCCAAAGAGAGATGCCCCCAAGCCCACGTTGGCTAGACTCGCGATCGTTACCGCCCTATCTGGCCATTCACTGCCGTACCTAGAGTGTCAATCAGACACACAGCGCGTCAGTTTCTGGAAGGCATTTCTATTTCCGTCTGTACGTTTGCACCCGTTTCGTTGAAACGCACGGCAGGCAATAGACATCTTTCAGGTAGATGACAGCTTGGCAAACGCATTTCCAGACACAACCAGACGGACATGATGGCTGATGGTCTAAGCCATCGCCCAGCGGCCTCGTACCCCAGTGTGACCCTCCGAAACGTCAACCGGCAATTTCCCCGCCCACATGCTGATTTCAACCTGATCCGATGAGTGCGCCAAGCATCATGGCCTCATTCATGGCCTCAGCATCCAATGACAAAGTACACTGCCAAGACTTGTCGATATTGCTGGCTGGACTGCAACTATCTCCAGGCATCTCTCTTTCTCCCTCGATCTGTCTTTTCCCCTCCCAGCTTGAGTCCCCGCTGGATTTCTTGGCATTCATGTCCAAGCCCCCCTCAGTAGTCGTAGAAACCCTTGCCGCTCTTCTTACCCAGCCACCCGGCATCAACCATCTTGCGCAGCAGCACACTAGGCCGATATTTGGAATCCCCCGTCTCTTCGTGGAGGACCTTCATGATAGCCAAGCATGTATCCAGCCCAATGAAGTCAGCTAGCTGCAGGGGTCCCATGGGCACGTTGGTGCCGTTCTTCATGATGGCGTCGATCGAGTCGCGGTCGCCGACCCCGGTCTCGAGGCAGATGACAGCCTCATTGATGTACGGCATCAGTATCCGGTTTGCCAAGAAGCCAGGCGAGTCCGCAGACACAGACGTGATCTTGCCCATGGCCCTGCAAAACTCAATTGCCGTGTCGAGCGTGTCTTGGCTCGTCTGAAGACCGCTGATGATCTCGACGCCCTTCTGCACCGGCACAGGGTTCATGAAATGGGTCGAGACTACGCGGGAGCTTGCCGACGTATCCGTCGGGTTCTTGGTCGTGGCGGCGGCGATGCTCGTGATGGAGATGGACGACGTGTTCGTGGCAAGAATGGCATGCTTGGGGCAGATCTCGGCGAGCTGCGCAAAGATGTCGAATTTGAGCTTGGGGATCTCAGGCACCGCCTCAATGACAAAGTCCACATCGGAGAGCTTCTCCAGCGAGCTGACCGGGGTCAGAAGGGAGCGAGCATGGTCCGCCTGTTCCTGTGTTATCCTCGACTTGGAGACGTCCTTTGCAAGGAGCTTCTCTGAGGGTTTGTGAGCAACAACCCACGGCTTCTGTCACGCATGGAGGATACTAACCAGCAAAGGCCATACCCTTCTTGAGGGATGCCTCGGAAGTGTCGACGACGGTGACCGGAACCTGAGCCTTCTGAGCTGCCACGAGGGCAATTCCAAGGCCCTTTATTGCACTTTCGTCAGTATTCAACCGTCTTGACATCTTCCCTTACTGCTTTAACTATCACATGTTAAAACTCACCATCTGGCCTGCACCGATGACACCGAGTCGCTGCACCTTGGCGGCGGCATCTAGCTTGAGTGAAGAGCTGAAATGTCTCGCTTGACTTCCAATCCGGGCCGCGGGCCGCATTCTCGCGATGGTGGACGCCATTTCTGGTAAATATGATTGAAGGCTGGGTGGGTGAAGAGGGGTCGAGATATCAAGGCTCGAGAAACGCAGCGGGCCGAGGAGTAGCTGGCGACCAACAATGCCGTCAGGATTATGGGTTCTGGAATAAATCAGATGGAGTCTCTGAGCAGCAGTCAATTCGTCCTGAAGCTGTCTTCTACCAAGTTGAAGCTTGTCTTGCAAGAAAACATGCAGTGGTGATAGTCGGCACGGCAGCGCCATATGATCACGACCCTCGGCTAACCTCGGCCTCCGATAAGCATGACCCCAATGTCTTTATCAGCGGGCATGACAGTTCACCCGAAGAACTACCGGCCAACTTCGACTCGTGTCGCAACGCGTCGAGGCGCGTCTCCCTGCAGATGTGGATGGGGACAGGATTCTCGATTGCCATAACCTCATATCGCCAAGGCAACCCAGCAGCCGTCCAGATTCGATGTTTGCCGTCTGGCACCGGGACCAAGCCTAGAAAGATATCCGAGGGCTTCCCAATTCGTCGACATGGAGATGCCAGATGGGACAACGGATATTGTCCATCCTGAGGTTCGGGCGCACATCAACAGCCTGGTCTCCGCTGTAAGCGATCTTCGAGCCTACCAAACTCCATGATTCAACATTCTGACCCAGAGCTAGCTCGGTGGCATCAGCGCAGATGACGACGGAAGCTACCACCTCGGAGACGACGCCCTCGAGGTCCTCCGCGACCTGAAGAAATGGATACGATTCTACGATGAGAAGACGAACCGCATGGACGTCGCACGATGCATTGCGGAGGCCAACATGATAGATGGTGACCTGCTCCCTATCCTTGCGACATGGCCCGAAAATTCCACAGACAACAAGTTCAGGTCCAGGATAGCCCTGGCCTGCTTCGAAATCATGGTGCCATTGACCTGGCCCATGGAGCGGGACCCCGAACAGACGACAGTCAACCATCACCGACATATGCCCGCCTTGCAGCTCGCGCAGGTCGCCTACAAACGATCAATAATCAATTTCGACGGCGCGCGGATCTTGCACGCCGCAGCCAGGGTTGCCCTCCCGGCGATGGCCGCGCCGATCGGCGAGCGTACCCCGCGAGACCAGGGCATCATCAAGCTGGTGCTCTTCTTCTTGAGGAATATCGCCATGATCGAGCCCCAGCCGAACGTCAAGTACGAAGGTGAAGAGTCTCAAATCTCCCGATCAGCTACCATCGACGCCTTCTCCTACCAAGATATCTTCATGGTTCTCCTGACCATTGCATCCAACATGGGGGAGGACTTTCGGACGGAGGATGTGACCGTCATGGAGATCGTCTACCACCTCGTGAAGCGAGTCGACGTTAAGAAGCTCTTCATGAGCGAGCAGCAGGTGAATAAGGCAAAGGCGGACGAGCTGTCGGTCATGATGGGCAAGGAGAACGCCATGCTCAAGGCCCAGAACCGTAAGGGGCCCACGCGGCACAATCGCTTCGGCACCGTCATATGGGTGAAGCGCGCCGATGGCAAGATGTCCGCCGTCTCCGGACAGGAGGCCCTGGTAGATGTGGCCTCGAGGCGGAAGAAGATGGACGAGACGAAGAAGTTCAGGCCACCTCGCAAGGCGAGAGGAAAGGAGGACTCGCACATGAAGGACCTCGGCGGGCTGCCGAAATTAGACGCGCGGGCCTACTCTCAGTTGAGGTCCTTTGTTGAGGACTTCCTAGACGCCGGCTTCAACCCCTTGTTCGAGCATGTCAGGAAGTCCATCGACCGCGAGGCCTCGCATGTGTTGTCATACCACCGGAGACAGTTCATGTATCTGGTGGCGTGGTTCTTGGAGGCCGAGCGAGCCCGCAAGAGTTCACAGCGCGCTTCAGTGCCGAAGCATTCGGCCGAGGAGGTCAGCAGCTTCAACTTGGTTGCCGCCGTCCTCAACCAATCTACATTCATCACTCTTAACAGAACCATGACCCAAGCCTGGGAGCACAAGGACTGGCCGGAGCTGACCGCATCGATGAGGTGTCTGACCCAGATCTTGCTCACGGTGCAGGAGATGTCCCATTCCCCAAACGAGGACGATCAGGAGATTGCAGAGAACACTCTGAGCCGTCTCTTCTACGAGGATGCCATGCACGATCTGATAGCCAACGTCGTCCGGCAGTACAAAGATCAAGGCTTTGACTACCTAGACGCCGCCACAGAACTGACACACCACTTCCTGCGCATCCTGGAGTCCTACTCGAAGCAGAACGTTGACATGCAAGTACGGTCTCGACGAAGGACGCGGCGGAAGAAAAAGGCGGCCAAAGAAGCCTCGGCAGACCGAGAAGATAACGAGGAGGAAGGCGACGATTCTGCAGATGACGCGAAGAATGCCGAGCTAACCACCAAGGAGCGCAAGTTTGACTTTCAGCGATTCAGCCTCCGCTTCGCGCCGCAGGGCGTCGTAGACACCTTTGTCGCATTCACCAAGTTCTACAAGGACCTCAGCGACGAGCAGCTAAAGCGCGCCCACCGCTACTTCTACCGCGTGGCATTCAAGCACGACGCGAGCGTCATGCTATTCCGTGTCGATATCGTCCACCTCCTTCACGAGATGGTCAAGGGTCCCGAGCCCTTAGACAAGGCGTCGAGCATGTACAAGGAGTGGGAGGAGCTGGCGAAGCAGATCCTGCGCAAGTGTTTCAAAAAGATTGATGAGCGGCCAGCCCTTCTCATCGAGATGCTGTTTTCCAAGATCAACAGCACGGCGCACTACCTCGAGTATGGTTTCGAAAAGCAGACATTTTCCACATCGAACCCCCGACCAGCTGCTGAGCTAGAGTTCAAGTACACCGAGGATCGCGAGCAGCAGATCGCCATTGCCGTCGGGGTCCTGCTCGACAAGAGCCAGTCGGACCACATCGCGTGGGTGAAGAAGGTCCTCACCGACGCCGAGCAGGAGCGGCGTGCCCTCGCAGCAGCAGAGGACGTCCTCCCTTCCGTCGAGACGCAAGGTGAGGACGGCGAGCCAGCCGAAAAGCCAGCCGAGAACTTCATGCCGTTCAGTAAGTCATCTTCCCTGCACGTTTCGCCCAGTCCCCAGACTTACACAAACATCAGGCGCCCGCCCCGACAACGAAGCCCGCAAAGTAGCCATGTTCAAAAACCCACACCTCCGCCTCCTCATGCGCATCGCAGGCCTCGAGCGCCTCGCCCCCTCCCTCGACGAGTCCCCCGACAGCCTCTGGGTCGTCCCCGCCTCCACGACCCCCGACTCCCTACGCGAGACCCTCGACCTCATTAACAAGGCCGAGTTCAGCCCCCCGGTCTTCGAAGAGGGCGTCCTCGCCGAGCACCAGCTCCGCCGCAAGACGGCCACCCGGAAGAAGGCGCAGTACGACGACGACGACGAGGAAGAAGACGGCGACGTCGGCAACGCAGCCCTCTTCCCCGCTGGCGGGCCCACGGCGCGCAAAGTCGTCGACGACAAGAAGAAGAAGCCCAAGCGGCTAGGGAAGCGGCGCGATTGGGACCGCGACGCGTCCGGATCTGAAGAAGATGACGGGGCGGCCGAAGAAAGGGCGCGCGCCCGCCGCGAGAGGGAGAGGGCCAAGTTGGAAAAGATCAAGTCGCAGCTCTACGTTGCGGCGAGCGACGACGAGACGGATGACGAGCGAGACGCCGATTTCTTCGCGAGGGAGGAGGCGCAGAGGAAGAGGATGGCGAGGGTCGCGGCCGGAGCGGATGTTCCCGCTGCTGTTGTGCCGGCGGGAAGGAAGGAGCCAGAGCTGATGGTCGTTGACGAGGATGATGACGCTCTGCTTGCTGACGTTCAGGGGGCGGGAACGGACGAGGAGAGCGAGGATGGTGGCGCGGAGGCATCTACGTCGTCAAGTCAAGAGGGTAGGAAGCGCAAGGGCTCTGCTGTCGTGGACGGGGATGGAGATGTTGATATGGATGAAGAGGATGAAGATGATTTGCCGGTCCCGAGCGCGAGGCCGCGCAAGAGGATGAAGGGCGGCTTTGTTGTTGAAAGCAGTGATGAGGAATAGGGAAGGCCTGGCTGCATTAGCGATTTGGCGTTCATCACTTTTGAATCAAAGACAGGATTGGCATGATTCATGATGATTAGGGGTTGGAGACTCTTCAATATCTATTAAGAATATGTATGTGTGTAAATCTTCATACCCGTGTATCGTGGTATATCGCCCGAAATGCTGTAAAGAACCGCTCACGAGCAATGTATCGACTCCGTCTCTCTAATCTCTCTTCGAGCCCCCGGAGCCGATCCTGCTCAGTCCGGTCTTCGAGCTCGCTGCGCCGCGACTGCTCCTCCTCGTCGCCGTGCTCGCCAGCACCCCTCGCTCTGCTACATCCTCTTCACTCCGCCTCGGCCCACCAGGCGAAGCGAATATTCCGTCCCTCTGTCGTAACTCTTGCTCACTGTACCGCCGACTCGGCCTCCTCGCCGCCGACAAGCCCACAGTCCCCTCTTCATCCTCTTCAGCGGCGGGTCCGCCGTATGCCCCTCCTACGTTCTCCATGATGAAAGGCGAAGCGGTCGGTTCGTCCAGCGCTGCAAGCTCCCGGGCCGTGAACCACTTGGGAAGTAGCAGCGCCCGAACAGGGATGAGCAGCATGATGAAAACGGGGAAGCCAACTGCCGCGACTGTCTGCGTGATGGCGAACGTCACACCGAAGCCAACTAGCTCGATGGCAATGAAGATCCATATGGCGCGGCGACGAACTTGACGGAGAGGGTGTGCCGGCGGCGTCAATGCTCGATCGCGGGCGAGGAAGAGAAGTTTAGCGGTGATGCCGTTGGCCTCGAGGGCCTGGATGCCCATGACAAAAAACAGGCCGGCAAGTACGCCGTGGGGGATGAGGTGCAGGACGACGAGCAGTGGGCCGGTCATGGTGCCGAGGGTGAGGAGGCCCTGTGCGAGGTTGGAGAAGCGCTGCTCTACGACGTGAGTTGGTTCGACGATGTGGGAGCCAGTGAGGTCACCCTTTTCGTCGGTTTCAGGGCGAGCCTTCTTCACGGTAAGGGCCTCGGTATGAAAGGGGGCCTGGGGAATGAGACCATTGGGAAAAGGGAGACCGAGGATGCCGGCGACACCGACGGCGATACCAAGGAGAAAGAAGTCCCAGTGAAAGCCAGGGGGTTTGCGGAGAGGGAACTCGGTGCCTTGGGCGATGAGTGAGGAAACTATGACTGTTTAGTGGGGTTCCAGAGGGCAGATTCAAGAGACAAACATACCGTTGTGGTCGAACCAAAAGAGAATGGTAAGAAGGATGGCAAAGGGGAGGGCCAGGAAGACCTCGCCTACGCTAATGTTCCAAAAGTCGACGAGCCAGCTGCGATCGGCCGTCGGCAGGAAGGCAACGCTAGTGGGAAGCCTCTCGAGATGAACATCCTCCATGCGACCGATATAGACGAAACCGGTGAAGAAAATGAGCGTCAAGGGTGTGCCATAGTCCTTCAGGAAGACGCGCACATGGTGGTGGAAGAGGCCGCTCGTACCCAGCTCGCCGCAGATGTACGCAACCATGAACACCAGCAGGGCAGCAACAATAGACAGGTAGAAGCCAGGGCCGTCGGGGAGTCGCTCCAGCACCTGAATGCCCTTCTGCAGGTAGATAAAGGCGACGTAGAAGCCGAAGATATCGCAGGGGAAGCGGGTAACCCACCGCAGCCAGTTGCACGAGTTGGTGATGGCGAGGATCCAGTGCAGGACAAGGGACCAAACGCCGATCCAACACATGAAGGCGAGATAGTTGACACCGGTGGGTTCCATGATGTCGTAAACAGTGCTGGTCGTGTCAGCAATGGCCCGAGTAGTATGTTTTGCAGAGAGGAGGCCTACTAGTTGAATACGGTGATGGGCCCAGTGACACCGACAATGACGAGGGGCTGGCACGCAAACAAGGAGAACAGGACAGAGCCAAGGACGGAGGCTAGCAGGACCTCATTGACGCCATAGCTGGAACCGGTGCTGGTGAACATGTCGAGAGAGAAGGCGAGGGCCGGTAAGATGCTGCGCCATGTTAGTTAGAGGATCCAAAAGGAAACATCCATCATCATCAAGCTGGATGACCTACTTGGCAAAGTACATGTATACCGTCGCAGGCACAACACGGTAGTCCCAGGCATCTTTCCAGTCACTACCATAATAGGGCGCCCGACGACGGACATCGTTGATCATGCCGCGGAAGAGACGAACCTGCCACCACTTGCCGTTGCCACTGTTTGCTGGTGATGGCGGTGGTAGTGGTGCGGATGGAGGTTCAGTCTCAAGGTCGACGGGACGAAGAACATTGGGAGTCGCGTCAGAGGCCTCGACCTTGCCCTCATCCGTGCTGGTTGAAGCCATGGTCACAGCGACCGAGGAGCGGCTTGGTGAATCGAGGTTGAAAGTGGGAGAAGACGGGAGAGCAAGTGTGAAAGAAATGGTGGTGACGATGGTGGGATGGTGGGAGGCAGAGGCAGGCTAAAGTGGGTCCTCCGGGGAAGGAGGAAAGAAGGGCTCTTCACTTTTACAGAAGCTGCAGCGCTGTGGAAGGCCTGGAAGAAACGAACGAGTCCGCTAGCAAGATCAAGCTTCGATTGACTCGACTGCCCAGTCATCCAGCGGAGAGAGAGAGATTTGGACGGCTATGGGAGGACCCCATATATACACCGGTTGTGCCTTGAGAAGACAAGGACCTTACCAGGCCTGGTATCGACGGGAAGCACACCGAGTAATGGATGACTAGGGTCGTCATAGGTGTGAGGTGTGTGGGGAGGATACCTTAGGTACCTTAGTGAGAGAGAGAGAGAGGCTCCCAGGTGACTTGCACGCCAACTTGAGCGCTAGCCGGCAAGCTATACCGCTGATCACTGGCACTACCCTCTGTAAGAAGTTGAAGCACAAGGCTAAAGGTACCTGACCTGAAGATTCAACGATGACGGACGCCACTTTCCGAACTCTGGCCGTCGATTGACCCGACCGTCAGCAATGCTCAGCTCAACCTCACAAGCCGCACTCACAAGCTTGCTTCAACAGCACAGCATCCCGTTCCCTGCTTACCGCCAGCTTCTTCTTCTACCCCTGTCACGATTGACAGCTTCAACCTCAACCCATTATGCTGCAACAATTCCCAAGGCCAAGCCAGCCACCACAGCAAAGAGGCAAGAAAAGGCCGTCACTCTTTCTCAACACTCGGTAGTTCTCCTATGGGTCCTTTTTTCTGCCCGGGCAGGTCATTTCGGCGATAACCCTCCCGCTCGCCACTTTGGCACACTCACCACCATCTCACCACAAGGGGCACCTGTCACTTGCCGTCACTGGCCCGTCTTGCCTGTCAAGACCACCACTGCTGAAACCCGACTCTTCGGCGCGTGTTCGTGTCGATCACTGGAACATCATCTCGTCCATGTGCCCGAAATTATATCAAAGATTTCTCAACCGTCATGGGCCGGCCTTGTCATGATTTACCGAGTATGATGAATGACTCTTTGACTTCCCAAGCCTTGGAGCTTCCCCCGGCAGACATGTCAATCAGACGACATTGAACAGTAGTAGTGGTGTATTTACACATATGATACATTTTTGTGTCTATCAAAAGCCGCCCGGTTTTGCGGCCCCCGCGCTGCGCCCCTCCGGCTCCCAGAGTACAGCCAGCGACTAAGTGTAGATTTCCTTCAAACAAAGCAGAGAGTTAGAACAACCCCGACCTCCTCCTGTGGCCCTCCTGTAAGGGGCGCACATACATGTGCGCCCTACCTCTTCGCCTCGTCCACCCTTCGGAACGCCGGCGAGGGCTGCTCGGGGGGCGGGCTGCCCGCCTCCTCCGCGGGCGGCGGCGGCGGCGCGCTCTTGCTGCCACCGCCAAAGTACTTTTCAAAGTCCTGGTGGTCCTCGAATGGCCGCTTGCCCAGCAGCCGCACCATGTCGTCCCGCGTCAACATCTCCTTCTTCAGCAGCTCCTCGGCCACGAGGCCAATCTCCGTGCGCCTCGACGACAGCAGCTCCCGGCACTGCGCGTAGGCCTTGTCGACGATGGTCCGCACCTCGCCGTCGATTGCCTGCGCCGTCAGCTCCGAGAAGGGCTTCTGCAGCTGGTTTGGGTCCTCGCTGAAGTGCAGCGGCCCGACCTTGTCAGACATGCCCCACTCCGTCACCATCTTGCGCGCCATCTGCGACACCTTGCGGAAGTCGTCGCTCGCGCCCGTCGTCACCGTCGGGAAGTGCAGCTCCTCCGACACGCGCCCGCCCAGCGTCATGGCCATGCGGTCCATTAGCTGCTGTACCGTCATGAGGTACGCGTCGCCCGCCGGCAGGTACTGCGCGTATCCCAGCGCACCCTTGCCGCGTGGGATGATCGACACCTTGAGCAGCGGGTCTGCGTGCTCAAAGAACCAGCCGCAGATGGCGTGGCCCGCCTCGTGATAAGCCACCGTACGCTTCTCTTCCGGCTTGAGCACCAGCGACTTGCGCTCGAGACCACCAATGACGCGCTCGATCGCCTGCTCGAAGTGGATGAGCTCGACCGATTGCGCATTGACACGGGCAGCTGTGAACGACAGTTAGTCCAGCTTCCGCATTGAAAAAGTAGGGGTGAACGTACCAGCCAGCGCAGACTCGTTGACGACGTTGGCAATGTCCGCACCAGAGAAACCCGGCGTCAGGGTTGACAGGCGGCCGATGAGGTGCTCTAGATCCTCGTTGGTGACAATCTTCTTGAGATGCACCTTGAAAATGTCCTGTCGTCCCTTCATCGTCGGCCTGTCGATGTAGATGTGTCGGTCAAAACGGCCAGGTCGTGTGAGGGCAGAGTCGAGCACGTCAGCTCGGTTCGTGCCGGCAAGCACAACGATCTGCTCAGAGGTGTTGAAACCGTCCATCTCCGTCAGAATCTGGTTGAGTGTCGACTCACGCTCGTCGTTTCCGCCCATTCGGTTACCGTCCTGTCGAGACCGACCAATGGCGTCAATCTCGTCGATGAAGATGATGCAGGGCGCGTTCTTGCGGGCTGAGGCGAAGAGGTCGCGCACTCGTGAGGAACCGACACCGACGAACATCTCAACGAACTCGGAACCGCTGACGCTGAAGAAGGGAACACCAGACTCGCCCGCCGTCGCCTTGGCGAGCAGCGTCTTACCCGTACCGGGAGGTCCTGACAGAATGGCACCACGAGGGATCTTGGCACCCAGGCGTTCAAAACGCTCAGGCGCCTTCAGGAAGCTGACGAACTCCATGATTTCGGCCTTTGCCTCGTCCATGCCCGCCACGTCGCTGAACTTGACCTTGACTGCCGTCTCATGGTTGAACATCTTGGCCTTGCTCTTGCTGAAGCCACCAAACATCTGGCCGCCGCCACGACCGCCGAGACTCCTCGTGGTGTACATGAGGAGACCGACAAGCAGAATGGTCGGGCCAAAGGCCATGGCCACCTGCCAGAGACCACCCTCACTAGCGTAGTTGACGGGGATGTGTTCCGCCGACGGGATGCCGAGCTCCTTCTGCGCCTGCTCCAGCTGCTGCTCAAACGTCTGCACCGAGCCGATGGAGAAGTAGTACTGCGTGTTCTGGTCGAAGCCATCATACGCGTTCTGCGCACCCTCCTGATTCAGTTCGACGCGGACCTTGCCGCTGGATAAGACGGTGAGCTTCTTGATGAGACCCTTGGCGAGGAAGTTCTTGTGCACCTCCTGCCACGTCACCTCCTTCTGCTGGCCGAAGAAGCTCGACTCGAAGAACGGCAGGACAACAGCCCAGACGATACCGGCCATAATGAGGTCGCCCGTGCTGAAGCGGCCGAGGAACCATTTTTTCGCAAACGGGCTGCCGGCATCGGCGCCATCCTTGCCGCCGCTGCCATCGCCGGTCTTGCCGTCCTGCTTCTTCTTCCGTCCCTGCTCCGACTTCTTCTCCTGCTCGCCCTCCTGCGTGCTCTCCTTGCGGCCGGCCTGCTTCGCCGCGTCCTCGTGTCCGTGCTCGCGCAGCTCCTTGGCCGTCTCGTACTCGGCCAGTCGGTTGGCCATCTTGCTCATGACGCGGAGGAACTTTCCAATCTCAACAATGCTCATCTCACCGGGCTTCCTGTCGGCCAGCATCTCGCCAAGCTCCTTGGGCGCGCCTGTGACTCGCATGTGCTCCAGGTTGTGTGCAAAATCGTCCCGCATCCACTGCGGCAGCCTCTCGTTCTTTCCAAACTCCGCGAGCACCGTTATCTCGTCCTCGGTCAGGTGTGTCCATCCCTCGGGCAAGGGCCAGTCCTTGCGCTCCTTCTCCAATTGAGCCGCGACATCTTCCTTCGCTTTCAGATCGTCATCCTTTGGCTTGATTGTATCCTTTCTCTCGTCTTTTGGGGGTTCCGGGCCCTGCGTCGAGTAAAGCCGTGCAGTGGGGTGTGATAGGGATGCTCGCGGCGCCAGAGGCAGCAGGCGTGCTACTCTTGATGGGCGCAGCAGTGCCCTGCATAACGTCGCCTGCTGCGTTTGTCTTGCGACTCGCGCCAGCTGCGCGGATTGACGAAGGAATCCGGCCATGGTCGGAGTGTGTGGTGATGGTGGCGTGTGGAGGGCGGGATGACTGGAGTCGGGGAGGTGGTAAGGGGGATAAAGTTGGGCGCTTTTCAGTTGAGCGCTAACAGATCATGGGTGCACTCTCAATGGGTTGGAATATCGGTGCGATGCATAAAACGGCGGCTTGGCCACCTACCACAGAGACACGGTGGCTGTTAAGGGTTTCGTGGAGTTGGTGGTGGAGGTTGGAATCTCGGGCTCCGAGTAGCTTACCTAGCAACAAGTATGACGGCTCCAGCAAATCTCTTGCAGTTGATGATCAGTTCATCCGGAGCTGTCCCGGGCTTCGGGGTTAAGCGGATCTTGTCACGTGACTGCGCGAGTGCACGTTCACAGCTCTTCCACGCCACCCCGTCAGGCATCCAGACGACACGCAAGCAATGGCCGCGCTTGGCAAATGCCTCGCAAGGAACTTGCTCACGAAAGCTCTCATGTGGGATGATCGTACGTTTAGTGTCAGTTTGACACGGCCTTATGAGGGGTTTGAAATGCATATTCATGATTGCATCTTGACTCTGTGTGCAAAACTCGTGCCTATCCCCTCTCAAACCTGAACCCCGCGCAATGCAAATAATTTCCATATTTCCCGCTAAATTGACTATTACCTCCCGCCGTACTTGGCCTTCATATTCACTGACGCGGAAGCTCTCCAACTGTGCCGTTTTCGACAGTCGGGTACGCGCCTCCACTCATTTCTGCCCAGTCCCAATCCAGCGTCATCGGGAGTGAGAACAAGTCTTGCGGCAAAAGCGGTTGCTGGTACGGCACGCCCATCATGTTCTGAGGCGAGCGAATGCCGCCATTAGGCCCGAAGCCCGTCATATCGCCAAACGAACTGTAGTCTTGCTGGTCGGGCATGGCGAAGTCTTGAGGCCACCCAGCAGATGGAGGAGCAGGAGAAGGTTCCGCCATTTGAGCTGCCATGGGGCTGAAGCTGGCGCTGTTTCGTTGGCGAAGATTAGCTTCTCCGTTGAACTTGGGCGAAAGGTGCCCGTCGTTGACACCATTTTGCCCGTTGCCAGTTGGCGTCGTTGCGGATATCGGTCTCGGCGTCTGCATCGACGACGGCGTGTCCAGCGATGACTTGGAGTGATCGTGCGTCTTCCTCTTCCTTCGCGAAGATTGTTCCTTTTCGGCCTTCTCCACCACCAGCTTTGCAATACGTTCAAATTCAGCACATACACCCAGCATGCGATGCACACCACCAGTCTCAGCCTCCTGACCCAACATGGATAAGAAGTTGACGACGAGATTCATCAGCTTGGTATCCGATTTGGCGCGGTGGTCGAGAGGATTCTGTAAAATATTGCCAAATAGCGTCATTAATGCAGACACGGGGAAGTAAAGAATGAGCCTAGGTATCGTTAGATGAGCTTTGCCACTCTGCATCGAGAGTGGGAACTTACCACACAACGGAAAAGTCGCCTTGCGGCACGTATTTGAGCAATGAGACGGAAGCCCTTGCCGCGGCCGTGCAAAGGGCTGCCGACGCAAAAACACGAGGATTCAGCGGCTTCGTGTTCAGACCCTGAATCGCATAGTTGGAAAGTCGACTCGTCCAGTACCCGTGGTGGACTGACATGCGATGGATTGTCGTCAAGCAATTGTAATAGGTGAGGTGAAGCATGATCACATGCAGAATAAGTGGGGTGTGAGATGCCTTGATCTCGTGCTCTGGACGGAAGTCGATGGGAATACTGTCCTTCCACTCTTCAAGCTCCTTGTCAAGCTCTCCAATGGTGTTGAGGAGTTCACCGGGAGACTGCTTCGCCGCTTGCGTGGCGTAGAGTCGATTATAGACCTTGCCCTCGATGATTGCAAACTCGCACATGACTCTGAAAAGGTTCATCTTACCCTTGCCGTCGGCTAAGGGAATGTTACCAATATTGTCTGAAGGGTCGGCATCTGGTAACTCGACAGTCATATCGCCATCATCTTGAGCAGGTGGACGTCCAGCGCGAAGACACAAGTCCTTGTCCAGCATGTAGGCGATCCAAAACACCCGCTTGCGCTGCTCGATCTCGATGGGGTTCAAGTCGAAACCCGTGCCACGCTTGTGGAGACCGATGCAGTGAGAAAGACGAATCGCGGTGGCGACGAGCACGAACGTCGGTTGCGGGTTCGGCGTTCCTTGCAGGAAAAGCGCCATGGCCAACAAGGCCTGCACAGTCAGCAGGTCGGTGTTCCTCATCGTAAGTTCGGGAAAGATGGCCATCGCGTTTTTCAGATACGCCCACGCCTTGTCGTCTTCTTCTTGAGGCACAAGGTTGCTCATAACCCGCAATCGGTGGGCAAAGGCCAAGGCACAGTTCAGACTGGCCCACCATCCTGACCCTTCGTACGGATCATTGGAATACTGCCGCTCGACCAGATGCATGAAGGTCGGCTGATGGAATAGCGGAAACATGCAGTTGAAGTTCTCGAAGAAGTCCTTCAGCAGCGACAGAGCCTCGGCCTTCGGTGGCAGGGGTCGGAAGATCGGACGGCGGAAGAGGTCGCTGAAGATTTCAGGCTTCCAGTTGGTCCATTTGTGGTCATCAATCGAGACCTCCGAGATCATCTGCTGGAAAGAGTTGTCGCCAGTCTTCTCGTTCACCCATTGGATACCTTTGGGCGAGAAAATGGAGAATCCTGAGGAGGATCCGATGTATCGTGTCTCACCAGACTGGTTGGTCACGAGTGAGCACATCATCTCAGACAGCTCCTCCACCTCCCCTTCACCTTCGCCCTTCTCTGTTTCAGGCATTTCAGAGACGGTGGACTTGCGTCTCTCAGAATCTTTGGACTCTTTTATCGGTTCGGGGGAGGTCAGAGAGCTCTGAGGTGTTGATGTGCCTTCTTGGTGAGTGGCAGAGGTGGCTAAAGAAGGCGATGAAGGGTTGGAAACAGCCTGCGAGGCCTGCCGAGACTGATGGTGCTTCTCGGCCAACTTCCTTTCCAGAGTGCCGAGATCTGTCTCGCCATTCTCGTCCTCATCGAGCAAACCCGAAAGCCTCAACAGATTTTCCATTCGACCCAAGCGGTTCTCAAGACCCTCAATATACTTTGCGCTGCACGAATTTGTTGTCAGTCCACACGTTTGGCTGCACCGGTGCGAAACGAACGCAAGGCAAAACCTTCCGTCGCAGGGTAGAGCTTACCCTTTGGGCGGGGTGCGTTTCTTCTCGACCTGGGTGAAGATACACTCCGTCTTGTAGTTGATGCAATGGCTGCAGGCGGGCATCTTGCCATCGCACTTGATCTTCTTCTTCCTGCACATGTCACAGGCCTATTCGCCACGCTTTGGTCAGCATTGTGAGGTTCTTTCGACGACAATCCATGGTGATGTTTCGTTTGTTGGAGGGACTTACCCTCGCAATCCTCCTCCTTTTCGCCTCATTGGCATCGTCGAGCAAAGTAGAATGGTCGGGGAACATTTGAGCGGCAAGATCAGGCGGTAGGTGTTGTATGGACATGCCGTCGGGCGTGTAGCCACCGAAGATCTGGGGTGGCGGGTTCATCATGGGCGGAGGGTGCGCCATGTGAGGCATCTGAAAGCCCATACGATCCATGGTAGACGATTCGATGGAGCGATCGGGGTGGTTGGAAGATTTGCCAGTGTTCGAATACGATGGAAGTAACTGGCACAATCGCAGCAAATCGAGCTATCGATGGGGGGCGGCAGCGAAAGGCGACAAGAGGATTTATCTCAGGCGCATTGGTTACGAAGCGTTGATGTTGGGGTGACAAGTCCGGACGTCGAGTGTTGAGGCGACGAGCTTGGGGAAGCAGGGCAGGCGATCGATCAATCGGGCCACGCTATCGAGCAGAAGATGTGTCGACTGGTCAGATCGGCAGGGTTCAGTGTAAAGATGACAGGCTCTGTGTGGAGGTTGATGGCTTTTGGAAATATGGATCACGTTGAAGCGACAGGTACAGGCGTCAACGAAGGTGAATCATGGGATATGTCGGGCAGTAGTAGCGAGATCTCTAAGAGGGATGATTCAGGATCGGAGGGGACGTGACGGGAAGTTCGGGATGGGATGACGCCTGGCGGGAATGGGAATCGTGTGGTGTGCGTGCCTCACATTTGGACGTGCCCGTGGCCTGGGCTTCGCTCGCTCTTGGTCGGGAGGGGGTAGAAGGGGCCGGGGAGGGGCCAAGCCTAAGGGGGTAGTGCAGCAGGAGCACCTCACTAGTGGTGATGGTGGGTGGGTGACCTGGACCTTGACCCACACCCCACTTGCCCACTTGCAGTTGCACTTACCTGGCCCACGCCGTGACTGGGGTCGATCTGCGTGCGGTCCCGCCCCATTTGCCGGGCTTGCGGGCTTCACCTGCACACGAACCCCGACATTAACATCCGCCTCACTGCAATGGAACGGCAGGTGTAGTCGCCTCCAGCTTTGCTCAACCCTGGGTTGGCTCTTGCATGTTGCTTCACCGAAGCCTGTCAATGTCGCAGAGGGAAGCTACGATCGTTCTCAATATCTCAGATCTGGAGCCACGGGGACTAGCTGTTGTCCGACGATTGGTAAGCCCACCATCCCGTTCCCCATAACCCCTTCCCACTTTCAATCGTCCTTTCCCCTGTCAGGTTCCCAATCTCTGGTGCTCCGCCCCTCCAGCAGATCCAACAACGTGAATCATCCCGCCGCCTAGCCTTTGGCCAGACACACCGATGCTGCTTTTTCTTGCGCCAACACCACCCATCTCAAGACACCAACAAGATACCTTGGATACTCTTTCCGTGTTGCACTCCCAATCACGACCTGGGGTTTTCCCTTTTCTCCTCGCCACTCTGCAGGCTGGCCAATGGCTCTCCTCACTTCCGTACAGCATCTCTCCTCGTCCCAGTGCGCGCGGTTCGATTTGGAATACAGGATTCGGTCCAAGCTGATCGAGCTCCGAGGCTAATTAGGTACCCCTGCATTTGGTCAAGACATCGCCGGACCCTCTTTTTCTGCCCTTTCTTTCTCTCGTTTCCTGTTCTTCGAGAACGATGGCCATCGCTTCCTATCCGAGCGGGGTCCTCGGGGACGGAACATGCACGATCAGAATGGCATGACCCTCAGCGTCGCATGATCCGTCGACACTCGAAATCGCAAACAACCCTCAAATCCGTACTCGCATCCAGCCTTACGCGTCTTGCTGCTTGGTTTTTTCACAGCGAGAAGAGCCCTGCCACATGCGATTGAGTCCGCTTTCGTTCGCTCTCCACGTCGAGCATGGACTGTACCCGCCGGATGGGGCTCGGTCACGGACCTGTACAGAGCCCCCCGACGCGCGTGGTCGTTGAAACGAAAGCCACGCGCCCTCCCATCCCCCAAAGGACAGTGTGTGGACTCGAAGCAGCCAATGGTCCTGTCCTGTCCACCCAGATACATCAAGATCGTGCAAAAACGTCGGAATCTCGGCAAAGAGACCACCAGACAGCCTTGTCAGGCCGTGTAGCGTGCTCTTGACTAGCAGGCTTCGAAGAATTTAGAGCTGAGGCTCGCCTCTTCGGGACCCCATGCGTCGGCTTCGCAAAGAAGGTCGTTTCATGACTACAACGACGACGCATGAGATGAAAACCTTCAACGCGGGAAGGGAATGCAGCGGGGCCGGGGGGCAGTGCATAGCCCCCTCACACACGCAAACTGGAGGAGAGAGACGCACAACCCACGCGCCCTTAAGAAGAAGACGGGACAATGCGCACCAACAGGCCCAAGCGCCGGCGTCCCTCAGGTTGTATGCCCTTGACGTTTCATAACTGTCTCGACCCGAGGCTGTCGTAACCCTTTCACGGCCCACTGTCCTACCGTGAGCAAGCGCGTTGCAGCATCGCAAGGGCGCATCAACTCTGAATCTTCTGGAAGCTATTCCCGACGTTGCCGGCGCCGGAGGCAGCCAACATGGCGTGCTGTCAGACGATACATCGGGTCGTCGGCTTCGGTTCGACACCGACGAAGGCGTCGTGAGATTAGGCATTGGCGTTTACACGTCAACCAGCCTGCGGCAAATCAACGCCGGATCTGAAGAGCTTTGTCGGCATCACGGAGGTTGTTGCGACCTCCGGTAAGGTAGTGTGGCACTGGTAAGAAAAATCTTACCGTCACGATGGTAGGCATGTTATCAGAACGGCATTGCACGCGTCCCTGAAGACAAATTCTCATTGCTTGTGGAAGGTCGCATAGAGCAAAACAACAGGGTATCCGACTTTCCGAAACCACCTTGATATCTAACCCCCGGGTTCTAAGGTATGGACATGAATGCAAACCAACTCTCCTCTTCTCTGTACAACGCGCTTTGAATCACAATACAATCGGTCATGACAGAGCAGAAACTATCAAGGAAAACGCCACCCCATATGCACTCGTGAAGACAGCCGGGGGGCTGCGTATGCTGCGCAGCACCTCGACTAAATGTGATAAATAAGTATTAAATCATGGAAAGATTTCTTTGGTATCGGAACTCAGCAGGGCGCAGAAACACGCTCAAATGGACAGGCGACCAAGGAGGCAAGTTCAGCGAATCTCCTCAGTAAACCGCGAGACTGAAGCCCTGGAGCCATCCTGGGAGGTCAACGACCGACCGACAGCGTCACGTGTCGGCGGAACCGCCAGGTGCGACGCGGGCGCGGGATCCGCGAATGGGTTTGACTCCTGCACGGGCGTACGTGCCGGGCCGGACCTCATGATGGGCACGCCGCTGACCGGCCGCATGGGTGAGCCCAGCGCCAGACGAGGTGCAGTGGAACCGGAAGCCGGATCGTCGAAGAAAGTCGTCGATTGGCGGTAGTAGACGGACTCATCGTTGCTGATGACGCTCTCGCGTGGGTCTGTATAACCATCCCCGCCAGCTTGAAGGACCGGCGGGAGTTTCCTACCGGAGACCCGGTAGAAGCCGCGCTCGCCTGCCGCCTCGGGCTGTTCCGAGGCCTGGCGTGAGGCGCGCTTCGCGCCAATACCAGCAAGAGCAGCGGAACCGAAACCAAGTGACCTCTGCACCATGGCACTGGTACCACCGTTGCCCCCGGACGGACCGCCCGCGTCAGTAAGCATACCACGGGTGTTAGAGCCGTGGTTGTCGCCTAACATGACACGACCTTGTTGTCGCTTGCGCATTTTCAGTGCGAATAGCACAAGGAAGATTAGAATGGCGGCGCCGGCGATGCTTCCTACCACGCTACCGACAACCATGCCTGTCTCAACGGGTGAGCCATCGCCATCCTGGTCGACTGCCGCCGTGGCAGAAGGGCTTGAATCTCCGATTGGTCCTGCTCCAGCCGTGCCCGAAGCAGTGTTGGAGGATCCTGAGAGCGATGCGCTGGTTGAGCTGACAAGGGATGATGTCGTGGTGAAATAGCTGGTCGTTGTTGTGGTTGCGCTCGTACTGCTAGAGTCGAAGCCTGAAAGCAAAAAAGATGGCGAAGAAGAGGCGGGCCCGGTCTCGGCGAGAAGGTGGAATGAGGTGCTGTTGCTGTTGCCATAAGCGGACTCCCGGAGCGCTGTAACCTGTTAGTATGAGACACCGCAAGACGGCACCGCAGATACTCACTGTTGGAGCTGGGATTTGTCGAATTTGAGCCAGCGCTCAGGGTCGGAAAGGCTAGCGGAGGAGTAGTGGAAGGAGCGGACGTCGGGAGCTGGTCCTGACTTTCTAGGGAAACTTCGGACGACATGGGCGCCGGGTGAGCGGTAGGCAGTGCTGTCTCATCGCTTGGGATCTCCGAGATCAGCACGGAGCTGGGGTCGAGGGGGACGGTCTCGGGCAGAGGGTCCGTCTCGGGATAGGGAAGAGGTTCAGTCTCTGGAACCGGCGCGGGTTCGGCAGCAGGTTCGGGGGCAGGTTCAGGCTGAGCTTCACCTGGGTCGGGGGTGGCAGGAGCTTCGGGCTGCGCTGTGGGAAAGGCGCCGGTAGCCTGGTAGACAGAGTAATCGACGGTGACGCCGGCAACTGGATCAATCACGACGGTGGCAGGCTCGGCGAATTGCGTCTGGACGCGAACGGGAGAGCCGTTGCGGTCAACAATCTGGATGACGGAGACTGTCTGGACGACGTGGGTAACGAGTGCTGAATCCACAACGGGAGTTGGTGCGGTATCAGGGGCCCGGCGCTGGTGATGCTGGTGGTGATGCGGCTCAGGGCCGTCGTTGCTGATGTTGTTATCAGTGTTGGTGTTGACACGGCGTCTATGTAAGGAATGGAAATGATCGTGGTTGCTGTTGCTGGGAGAGCCACGGGCCTGAGCGAGTGAAGGCACGCGCCGTGCCTTCGTCATTGCGCGTGGCGGAGGGCTGGCGCCGAGCCAGCTGGTTGGATGGAGGATGCGAATGCGGATGCCGATGTGGATGTGGTTGTGAGGTGAAAGCGAGTGATCGACCTCGGACGTGGGATCTGGGATCTGCGGAAGGGACTGATGGTCCGGCTAGGCGGATGGGGAATGACAGGAGAGAGGCTGAAGTAGCGGCTCTATGGGGATGATGCGAGGGTGGCGAAGTCCATGCCTGGCGTCATCCTGTCGTGGCTCTGCGGTGGATGAGAAAGAATGTTTTGGTATTTGGATTTATTTTGGGGTTGGCCTGCTTTGCTGTCGTAGGATTCCAGTCCACGTTGTGAGTAGGTATGCGGCGATCGGCTCGCGCTTGTGGTGCCTGCCTGGGTCTTTGGTTTGCGATGTGTTTGCGTTTGTTTCCGTCTGAAGAGGTGGCGATGCTCAGGAGTACCCCTTTGTTCGGCCAATTATCATGACCGAATGGGCGACTCTGGCATTATCGGCCTATCAATCGCGAATCGATTCAATTCAGCTCTAGTCGACATGGAAGACTCGACTCAGTCGGGCGTTGAAGAATAGAGAAAGGAAGAAGAAAGAGTGACAGCGGGCGAGTGAGAGTGTAAACAGCGGCCGTAGGCGGTGCAGGGAGGAATGGAGCGAGCAACACCACCAACAGCAGCAGCAACAGCAGCGACAGGAGAACGGGACTGGATCTGATGGGTCGACGGGCGGGGGATATGGAATGGACACATGAAAGTGGATGCAGGCAGGAGAACGAAATGAGACATCCACCACACGGGCAGAAGAGAGTTGAAGATTTGAAGACTTGAGGACCTGGACCTGGATGGCGGACAGGGGTGACGCGGGATTTGGGACTTTGGGGGCCTTTGATGTGTCCAAGTCTCGGGGCCTTTTTAGAGCCTTGGGAGGGATTGGGGGCGCCGCTCCCAGTGCCTTAGGGAACATTGGGGACTCTTAGGGGCCATTCCCCAGACAGACACTCGCATGGCAAGATTTCTGTCATTTCGCTTGCTGTCAGGTTGGCCAATGGACACGAGCCAGACCTGCGAGACACAGGAACAGTAGCAGGGGTTTGCTTTCGGAGGTCTTGGTCTGTGCTCGTTTTTACAGTGCTCTGCCATCTTGAGAGTCCAGGATTGGGTGTCGAGAGAAAGCAGCGATCTATCGATGCTCGTCCATGACCAACAAGTGCACTGCACGTCCAATGCGCAAGTCGCGACGCGTAGCGCGGCCTTGGCCTCTTGGTCGAGTGGTGCTCTCCAAGGACAATTGGTCGTCCTCGCCATCTCTTTTGGAAGCTCTGTCTCTTCTGTTGCTCCTCGGGAATTAGAGGCTCCCAATGACTCTTCTGCAAGACGTGCGTGGTATTCCTGTCTTGTGCTACGGTAGTACGGTGGTCGTCCTCGTATTCGTCGGCCCGCTACCCATGGGTCCTTGGCCCGCCGTCCACTGTCGCAGTTGGTTGGCGCCAAGTTGCGGTGCTATTTCTGTCCGGTTCATTGTCCGGTACTGACGCTTGTTCGTTATCTCTTATCAGAGAGGATGAAACAAGTGTGGTCTGTTTCTTTGATCTTTCTCAATCCGACATCGATGGAGAAAAGGCCCGGTCCATGGGTGCAGTGCAGGTTGTCCAGGGTAGGGCCCAAGAGGAGCAGCACCAGCGGACGGCCCTCGAATGCCCAGACGCCGGGAAGCTTGCTGGCAAACAGGCCGGCCGGTTCAGGTGGTCGATGCCGAAGCAATCTCAGCGATGTGCGCGGGCATAGTGCATATGAGAAAGGACTAGTCCAAGCGAGTCGCACGGAGTCGAGTTGTCCTTGTCGTGGATGTAGCCAATTCGCTTCATCGCGTCGACTCTGGCCACCTCGGCCTGTCTTGTTGGACTGGTTGGATAGCCAACAAATGCATGATCTGCAAGGACTGGTGAGTGTCGTTCCGCCGGGGCGATTGACTGTGACTTATGGGCAGAGGTCAGCCAAGAAGCGACTCGCAGCAATCCCAGGGTGGTGATCTGGGCGATCGGAAATTGGGCGCCCACTGCCAAAGCACAAAGAACAGGCCGTCGCGCATGGCGTCATGGAACAGTGATCGGAGGGAACACCAGCATGGCATCGAAGATGTGACTCGGCCGTGGTTGGGGAACACGGTGATGGCAGAATCAAGAGACAACCATGTAGGGCCCCTAGTCTGCATTGGTTTGGCTCTTGGTTTAGCAGCCACACATCTCATTGCCTGCTAATAATTAGGGGCTGTATCGGCTTCGGATGGTGGCTGCCCAGATCTGCGCCTCAGTGCTCCTGCCCTGGAACCTGCGTACCTGCATCTGTGCCATCATTCAGCAGCTGCCGAGGAAGGCAGGTTCCAATGTGACCTTCCATGTTACCAAGGCTCCCAAAACGGCACCCAAGGCGAGTTACAACTAAGTTTCATCATTATTCTTATCCGTAATGCGCGGCTTTGTCCCTCTGCCGCATTATTTGAATCCGAGTCGTCCTTTGCAAGGCGCACACCACAAGTCATTAGGCCCAAACGTTATTGCGGTACACAGCGTGCTCTCGTCCAACTCGATACGAGATATACGACACCCGAGAAACCTCTCCGACGCCGCGCCGGTCGGCACCGCACCGGCCACGCAAGCTATCTCGTTCCGGCAGCAATATTTTTCAATATA
This sequence comes from Verticillium nubilum, assembly GCA_002851675.1. Taxonomy (NCBI): domain Eukaryota; kingdom Fungi; phylum Ascomycota; class Sordariomycetes; order Glomerellales; family Plectosphaerellaceae; genus Verticillium; species Verticillium nubilum. Next base: position 783,184 of record NMXI01000001.1, read on the forward strand.
TAGTCAACCCGACCGGCAACATTGGAACACGGTCAGCCCTACGGTATCTCCAGGTATTCCAAAATGTCTTCTTATCAATTCATTCATGAGTTGCCAGGCAACGCCCATGTCCACCCAGCCGACCTCAAGTCAGAGGCGCATGTCGTACCCCACCATCACGTGACAGAGGTGGCTGTTACTTCGAGTCCACTGAAAACTGACGTCACCATGACCCCCTCAGCAGCGTCAGGTCTCGCACCGACAGGAGATCAACCCCGACCCCGAACCCGACCTCCACCACCACCACCGCGGACGGCGCCCCCTAAGCTTCCGCCGCGCCCGCCTCCCAAGCCTTTTTACTATATTCGTTCTCCGGTCCCGGTCCTAATCTCCGGAGCCGACGAGCAGATGGTGCGGCCCCCGTCACGGGAGTCTGGTTACTCTCTACCACCAGCCTACTCCTTCGCCGATGAGCTCGGACACGGAGAGAACCAGTTCCTCGTCCCCGATCCCCGCCGAACATCTACACAATCTCTAACTCCGTCGTCCATCGGTGGAGATGACACAGAGACAAGACGCACTCTGCTTGTGGTCTACATTCATGGCTTCTACGGCAATGATCAGTCGTTTCAATCTTTCCCTGCCCATGTGCACAATTACCTCAAGAATGAGTTGAGCGACAATTATGTCATCCATTCAAAGATCTACCCTCGGTACAAGACATACAAGGCGATTACCCTCGCCCGAGATAACTTCAGCTCGTGGTTGCAACCTCACGAAAGCCCCACAACTGATGTTGTTCTTGTTGGCCACTCTATGGGCGGACTGCTGGCCGCCGATGTTGCTCTCATGGTATGCCCTCGTGGAACCCACCCCCCCGTTTCTTCGCGGTCACATGGTTAATGTCTTTTCAAGCCGAACCGAAACCCGTACTCATCTCACCCCCTAAAACATCGTCTCTTGGGCACCATATCACTCGATTCCCCATTCCTTGGCCTCCACCCAGGTATCATCGTCTCCGGCATCAGCAGTCTCTTCCGTTCGAACCCCAGCCCTCCCGAGACCCCTGAACCGGGAGCAGGGCCATCCACTACATTGAGTCCCATATTGTCCGGTACTGCGAGTCCCGAACCCTCCCAGTACGGCTCCACGACCTCGATTCATCAATTGTCATCCATCGACAATAGCTCCACGGCATCTATCTCACCTCAGCCGACGAATGATCCCTTCTTCAACCCGTCGTATTTCAACGATATCCCGTTCAGGGAGCAGCCGTTCAAAAAACGGCTCCTTCACTTTGTCAAGAAGCATTCGTCCGAGGGCGTCTTCGGTGCGGCCAGGAATCATGTCCTCTCCCATCTCGAATACGGCGGCTGCCTCGCTGACTATCCCGCACTCAATTCCCGCTACAGCAGGATCCGCGCCCTCGAAGATGTCGACGAGCTCCAGGCCCTCCGTCAGCAGACCAGAGGGGCCACGACGTCCCGAAACCAGCCCGCTGCGCGTGTTCGCTTCGTGAATTACTACACCATTAGTACTGGCAGACCCAAGAAGGCAAAATCCAAGTCGCGCAACCCGTCGCGAAACCCGTCACCAGAAGTCGACGCAACCGGTCGTCTCTTGGAGCCCGCTCCCGTGGAGGAAGCCGAGCTCTTGGTAACACCTGCAATGCCCACCCCTGATGGCGATGTGGCTACGCCGGGCATACAGGTCGCGGAGCCCAGTGGAGCCGAGGAGAAAATCCTTTCTCCTACAGAAGGCATCAAAACAGAAGAGAGGTCGCCACACAAAGCCCCGATGCAGTACCTTGATCCGTTTCCAGCATCATCGGACGTCGCCGACAACGAGCATGTCACCCTCAGTCACTCAACTCTCACGCAGCATGATGATGACAGTACATTCGATCTACCAGCTATCCCCGATCTGCCTCTCAGGCCGGTCTCGCCCGACCTAGATGCCTGCCCTGACAAGGACGCCCAACGTCAGGCAGAGAAGGAAGCGAAACGTGAGCTCAAAGCCTACGAGCAGGCCGTGAAGAACCGCGACAAGGCCATCAAGGAGCGCCAGAAGCTCGCGGATAAGCGCCGCAAGAAGGCCGAGAAAGAGGCCCACAAGGCCGAGAAGGAGCAGGCCAAGGGAGGCACCCGGGAGCAGGCCCAGCGCGATGCCGAGGCCGAGCAGCGACAGCAGGAGGCCGAACAGCGAGCGAGCGAGGCGGCGGACAGAGAGCGCGAGGCAGCGAAAAGAGCTGGACGTCTTGCTCCTGTTGTTGCTCCAGAGCCGGAACAGCAGCAGCAACACAACGAGCAACGCGAAGAAATTGACCAGGTTACGGAGCAAGGGCAAGAAACTAGCCCGCCGCGAGGCCGCGCAGCACCAGCTGACCACGAAGCTCGTACCATTGATGCCGAAAAGCCGGCCAAAGAACGCAAGTTCTGCGTGCTCCCACGCCGCGTCGGCGAGGGCAAGGACAACACCTGGGTGTCCATCTTCATGGAGGGCGTGGACGAGGTGGGTGCCCATTGCGGGCTGTTCTTCCCGGGGGCTCATTATGAGGACTTGGTGGGCAACCTTGGCAGAAGGGTGGTCGAGTGGGCGCAGGAGAGCCTCTCGAACAGGGCTATCTTGGAGCTGGCGCAGAGTACGGATGATTTGCGAGTCGACTGATTTGCACGGACACGAGCGCAGGAAATCATGAGAACAACTAGTAAAACCCTTATGGCGAGTGCGAGAGACTTGGCTGGCCCGATGTTCTAGACGCAATAGTAATTACGATGATACCCAAGATGAGATTTTTCCGAGCCAGATGATAATGGTCCATTCGAGCGCAAAACAAAAATGATCATCAACCAGACGGGACTGTAAATTTGAATTTCGCTTGTATTAGTGGGACGCAAAACTACAATCAAGTATTCTGCGCGCCTCCGTGGTGATGAAGATCACGATCTTCGCGAAAAAAAATCAGACCCCGTCCAGGGCTCATCGCAGAAACAAAAAGTACTGCTTGTCCGTTCCCGGTCCTATAGTACGAAGGCCCAACGGGCCATGGTGTGCTCATTTGCATGAAAGCCCCTCGAGGTAAAAACCCCCTCCCTCAAGGCTTCTCTTCATCTCGTCCGTCGTCCGTCCACTTTACCTTTCATGTCGTCCACTGTGTGACCGTTTCCCTGTTTTGGAGGATGGAGCGGGGTGTTTCCCCGGCCCCCAGAATAGTGAAAAGCAATTAAGGAAACAAAAGTATCAAAAACCAACCAACGCCGTGCTTGTACAGGTATGGGAAAGAAGGAATCGTCAAAAGAGGCAGAATCAGCGACTGCCTGCATGCATTGTATCCCCATAAGCCCTTTTCGTCGAGTCGAGGTCGAGCCGGCCGTGTAGGAAGAGCGCGCGTTCAGTCGAAAGCCGGCCTGCCGAAATTTTGTTCGGTCTGAGAGCGGCTGCGACAGGAGCTCAAAGGTCACCCTGGTGACCCTTTCGAGGACGGACATTCGCCTTCAGGCCTGCGGGCTTCTGGTCGCCAGCCTTGCGACCGGCTTTCTTCAAAGCAGTCGTCTTGGGAGCGCCGACCGAGGTATTCCGAGTCCCAGTCGCCCGAGCGCAGGGCGCTTGATGGCTTGTCTGGCCTAGACCAGTCGCCTGCTCGCCTGCTCGTTGACCATCGGCTCTGGAGGTAAGGTGGTCATCCTAAACACCTATTCCTGAGCCGTAGGATGGGCGAGGAGTGCCGTTCTGGAATTGCGGTGTTCCGACAGCCTGCAGGGAAATGATGTTAGATGGTGGCAGACTGTCGACGAGTCGATCATGACAAACCTTTTTGCGGCGCTTTTGACCTCCACGGTCATCACCATCGCCAGTAGCGTAGCCATCTTCGTAGCCCTCGTAGCCCTCGAAAGAATTGTCTCCATAGCCGCGCTTCTTGTTGACCCGCTGCGGGCGAGGAATGCCCTGGGCCTGCTTCAACTGACCCAGATTTGATCCTGGCGTGCCAATCGGCGTGCCAGGAGCCGCAGATCTCGCCGCGGCGGCGGGTCTTGAGCCATCATCAGTCAAGACGGAAGCGTCGAAACCGTCGGGAAGCGGACCCTTTGCCATCGCGAGCGCCCTGGGGAGCTCCGCTCTCGCCCTGGGAGTCAGGCCGTTCATGACATAGTTTCGCCCGTGCCAGAACTCTGGATCACCCAGGTTCATGATCTTGCCAAACCCAAAGTACGGCTCGTTGCTCTTCTCCCTCTTCTGCGCTGGGCGGTCATCCTCGTCTTGATCCGCGTCCTCGTCAACTTCTTCGGGCTCCTCCCATTCCTGGGCGACAGAGTCGAACCTGCCCATGATGCCCAGTCGCTTGATGTGGCCCTTGTAAGTCTTGCGCAGGCCGTTCTTGATCGTCTTGTCACCGTTGGACTTTTCACGTGCGACTTCGGCAGCAATTTCCGTCAGACCGAACATCTCGAAGAGGTCTTCAGTGATGCATGGAAACTCTTGCGTGCGGTGTGCTGCACAGCTCTTTTGTTAACCCAGTTCTCTACCTTGTAGGGGCTCCTGCCAGGAGAAGTCACATGAAGGGGAGGGTAACGGGGCAATAGAGGGCAGAGATATGCAGAGAAAAGAGCCACGACAATGCGAGGCCAGGGGTAAAGGGAGCCTTACGAGTTTGACAAAGCAGGTACTTCTCTCCGACATCCTGATGGAGGTCATCGATATCGAGTTTGCCGTCCTCGATGTGGGGCTTCTTCTGGTCTTGCTCTCCAACGTCGCCGATTGAGCGCTTTCGTTTTTGGGGCGTGTCGTCACCCATTGTGTAGTCGTGGGATGTATCTGGGGGGTGGGATGTGCTTCCGTTCACGCTATGGGCGGGTGTGGGCAGGGTTGTGATTGAAGTGATGGAACTGTTCATGCTGGAGGCGGGATCGGAGGTACCGGGTGATAATTGCGAAGGACTCTGAGGGGTCTGGGGATGGAAAGACATGTTGACGCCGACGTCGGTGTCGAAGTGAATCTAGTCGGCGAACGAACGAGCGAAAATGAGCGTTGTAGTCGTTGTCGTCGTTGTCGTCGTCGTCGTCGTCGTTGTCGGTCAGGAAGGAGGTTTCAAGCCGAGGTGTGGTCAAGGTGGAGCAGCTGCCGAGATCCAGGCCCCAGAGGCGGAAAAACGCCCTTTGCCGGTCGAAGAAGCAAAAGAGTCGCCGTCTTCAATAGTTCTGCGATACGCGCGATAGAAAAGATGGTCCTGGTCGATTTCAGAAGATGATGTGAATGTGATGGCGAGTCGCGCCAGAGCGCCGACGACTGAAGTCGGTTCCCAGGTCCAGCGTCATGCAATCCTTGCTCTGCCTTGCCGCGCAGTTTCGATCGTCGGGATTCGCCGCTGGGATGTTCGAAACGAGGTTTGGCTGCTGTTCCCACGCTGTCGGATGCGTGAGCGCGATGCGTAGGGTCGTCGGTCGATGCCGGAAGTGGTCGTAGAGTTGGTTTCGTAGGGTCCTGACGTGGTCGGCCGGTGCAGGTGATGAGGTGGTTGAGAGGGTGAAGTCAGGTCAGCGCTGGGCGGCCTGGCCGATGGACTGTGTGAGCTGGGCAGGGTGGGCCAGACGCTGGGCGAGGCAATTTGCAGCGAAACATGACCTCGCTTAGTGGCTGGTATACCGTGCGCTCACCGTGTGAGACTTGTGCTCCTCCTTTGCTCTTGCCTCGACCTCCCGCTTCTTTGGGAATCGGAGGAAGGAGCGCTGCGCTGGCGCCCCCACCGTCCTGTCTGCCCGCTGCCCGCTCCCTGCCCGCTCCTTGCCCCACCGTTCCATCCATTCACCCAGGAAACAGCACAGACGGCAAAGTCATGTGACTTGAGGTGGGCGCTCCGGTTTATCAAGGCTCACGATTTTTCCGCCTTCCACAGCCTCCTCTTCTCTTCTCTTTACAATCAAGACCACCACACCTAAAATAACATCGCCAGCCGGCACTCGGCGCTTTTGCACTGAGAAACTTGCTGTTGGACGATATAGCTGCGTGTGTCGAGAATGATGCATATGCACCATTGCTTAAAAACAATTGTCGCGAGGGCCCCATGTGCGGCTTCCATGAAACGATGATCACCTGAAGCAAATCTGGACATTCCACACACACCTACCCACCCCTTTACTTTGTTTGATAAGACGCAAGTCTTTTGAGTCGATGAAACAAAGCAGTCAATATGTTTTCAATTTTGAGAGATCCTCGGCAATATATGCCTGCACAAGGTAGGTCCTTTTCTTTGTCTTAATCATTCGTAGCCTGTGCCACGTCGATGATGATACACACATCTGGTAAACCAAATCCTCAGCCACGAGAGTCCTTTGGACGTGCTTCGCGCACAGTGAAGATACCTTTCGAATAGGTTGAGGATGAGGACAAAGGCAGTGTCTGAGTACCATAGCCAGGCCACGACCCGAGATCCCACGCTGTGCTGCAAAGGGTCCGCTGACCAGGTAAGTGTACAGATCACCCTCCGACAAGTCATACTTTCACCGGAGAGATAAGGCAGTAAATATTCATCTTCAGTGGCCTCAATCGATTCATTGTTCTTCCTCTACCTGGTTACCCTACGCCGTTATGTTCCCTCGCTTTCTCGTGAATACAACATCAATCATCAAGAACCTGCTGGCTCCAAGCCATTTCCGAGTCCATGCCGTTTAGATGGCGTTCCGGTATACCTGTGCTCCCTGGTTCCTGAACATGATCGTGTCTCGCCTCTGCATCATCATCAACGTCCGGTTCAGGGCCTGCTCACTGAACCCCTTCTGTTCGCACATCTCACGCTTCAAGCTCGCCAAGCTGGTGCTCCAGCCCACAGCCAGTCGGCGCTTGAGCTCAGTCTCGAGACGACCAACCTCCTCGTTCAATTCCCTGCTGCCCTGGTTGCTGCCCTGGTTGACAGCCTCCATGGTGGAACCCAGGAAGAGACGGATGGCCTCATCGACGTGTTGCTCGGCTGCGATGGGGGTGAGGGTGAGTTTGGCCAGCGACTCCGTGATACGAATGATGGCCTCCAGCTGACGCACTGTAATGGGAATCGACGACCGGGTGTTGGCCTCCATCTCGCTGGCGTGAACCTGCCTCCTGATGTTGACAAAATGAGAAGACAGCTTCTCCGCCGCCTCGGGGCTAAGTCGAGGTGCCATTCGACTGCGAAAATGGGTTAGAAATACTAATCAGAAACAAGAGCCTTTGGGGTTGACTTACGATCTGCAGTAGCTGAGATAACGCTTCATCTTGTCGACGGGAATTTCGGCCTCGACCTGCTCCTCTGTGCCTCGGCCACCCATGTGGATGCCCATTACGTGTTTTGCTATCCTCTCGTCCTTCTCGCGCGAGTGATCGTCTTTGACAATGAAGATCATATCGAATCGAGACAGGATTGTGGTCTGGAAATCGATGTTCTCGCCGGGAGTTTTCATGTCGTCGTAACGTCCAAAGATGGGGTTGGCTGCCGCGAGAACCGATGTCCTGGCATTCAGAATCGTTGTGATACCAGCCTTGGCAATGGAAATGGTCTGCTGCTCCATAGCTTCGTGAATAGCCACTCGATCCTCGTCGCGCATCTTGTCAAACTCGTCGATGCACACGACACCCCCGTCAGCGAGTACCATGGCACCACCCTCCAAGTAGAACTCTCTGGTCGTGTGCTCACGTTGCACAGAAGCAGTGAGACCAGCTGCTGAAGAACCTTTGCCGGATGTGTAGATGGCGATGGGGGCACACTTTTCGACAAACTTCAGGAGTTGCGACTTTGCCGTACCCGGATCACCCAAGAGAAGAACATTGATATCACCACGTAGCTTCATGCCGTCGGGGAGAATCTTCTTGGAGCCACCAAGAAGCAAACAGAGGATTGCTTTCTTGATGTCTTGGTTTCCGTAAATCGACGGAGCGATACACTCGGCCATAATGCTGTAGAGGTCTGGTCGCCGACTCATCTCAAGGAATTCTTGCTCCTCCTCGTCGGAGAATATGACCTGGCCACGGCCGCTCTGGTCAATATCTGTCTTGATGCCGACAGCCCTCAAGTAAGGGGTCCTAATGGCAACGGCGCCGCCAGTAGACGAGTTTTTGGATCCCTTGTTTTGGTAGATTGAGAAGATGCCTGTGATCGTGCACCGGGATCCTGGCACAACTCGATTCGTAAGGTACCGGTCCGCTGAGATCAACACATGTCTGGGAAGCTCGCCTACGGGTACTTGGTCTGGTGCCTCTTGCAGCTTGATCACCTGCTGGTCAACGAACCGTGACTTCTCGTGAACCACAAAGTAGGGATCTAGGGGGCATTTCTCCGTAGGGTCGTTGGGCAGCCTTTTCCTCTCGCATTGCCTTGGTAGTGTCACACCTGCGAAGCCACCAAAGACGGGTAGGTGCTGAGTGTTTTGGCAGGTGCGGCATTGGATGACGAGCTCCGACGCCTTGGAGGACATGACAGAAGCACCGATGACGATGCCCGGAACTGGTGCCAGTCGAGAGATCTTCATCGAGTCCAAATCACGGATAGAGACCTCTTCGGCGCTAGAATGTAGCAAGAGCTGATGTTCGGGCACCTGTGCGTTGGGATCGTGGGGGAAGAGGATCTGGTGGGTACATTGTCGAAGGGCTGCCTCGAACTGAAGGGGGGGAATACGTTTAGCGATGTTTCTCATAACAATGCAGAGCGTTCTGGGTTGACAAACTAGCGGGATGATTTCTGCGGGTTCGTTGACCAGCCTATGTGCGAGCTCTTCGTTGTAGTTGATGAGATCGTTGATGTTAACATCGCAATAGTACTTCTTGAGCAGAGCATTCTCTTGCAATTGATTCCTGCATCGCATAAGTCATTAAAGTCCAAGGAAGTTGAGCACAGTCTTCAGACCTGTATACATAGTCATTATCATGTCGGAAGTCGAGGACGAATCTTTCGAGCTGCTTCTGGACGTGGAGCCGAGTGCCGTCGGTCTGGTCCGCCGGCGGCTCGCCAACTCGAGCCGAGTAGGTTGAACGGCTATCCATGGTTTATGCACAGGACCTGAGTGACGCAGTTGCCTGATCTGGTGGGTGATGATGGTGATGGTGAGGCGTAGCTTCGAACGCAGTTATCGCGAATCGAATCAAGGGCGGTGTTGAGGGGCTCAGAATTAGGAGGGGGCAATTAACCAGGCAACGCGCTCTACGCGACACGGACGCGCGCTGGTGGGCCCGACTTAAAGTGGTTGCAGGTCAAAGGCGCGACACGCTTCAGGGAGCGAGTAGGCCCGGCAATACTTCGGTTGTACCACCCCAGCTAGCAGGGAGGAGCTGCAGCTGAAGCTGGTGCTGGACCCGACAAGATACCGTCCCTATTCGCTACTGGTACGTCGATCCTCGATGGAGGCAGAGCTAAGCGTGGATGTGTCCTTGTACTTGCCCAGATCTCACGGCCGCCTGATATTACAGCCTGCATTGCCTCTTCGAAGCCCCAGCCGCACCTCACGTTTTCGCTTCCCTCCTTTCGTGCTCGATGACTGCCTTTTAGCTAGCGATGATACCACGGTAGCCTGGCGACTCAGCCACATATCCTGTTTTCCAGTCTTCCCCTATACCCGCCGCCTGCCGCAAGTCGCCTTCACCAACAGCATCTCAGACTCGGGAGGCAATCCTGCCTCTGCGACCCTGACGACCGCCTACGATGTTTTCTTCCCCCAGCTCACGAAGATCCGTGGATAATCTCGCACCACTGTCGCCCACTGGCTCTCGCCCCGACTTTCCATTCCATGGGCCTAGGTCAGCAATGCGCGCCTCCAGTCACTATTGCAAGACCGTCGATAGCTAACGCTGCTTCAGACATGGGCAAGGCCATTCATACCCTCCCGGCAGGCGAGGCTCCACGACCAGCTCTATACATTCGATCGGAGGATCGTTAGACACATCCTCGAGTAATTGGACGACTTCCGTCGCCGAATCTGGCCAAAATGGTTGGTAAACCACCTTCACAGGCATCACCCAAGCTCACCATCATCCAGCCATATCAACACTTCTCCAACCTCCGATAGTTCGAACTGGCCTGCTTCCGCACACCTCTGCCCCAGCCTCGAGCGCACATAAACCCCCAACCGCCCGTGATATTCCTCCCGTTACCTTGACCAACATCCCCCGAATTGATCCTGCCGAGTTCAAGCCATACCTTTCGCAGGTCGGCGCATTATACGAGCAACTGAAGCGAGTGAGGGAGCAGGAAGAGGAAGGAGGTGTAAGCCGACGGGAAAGCAAGCAAGACGATGCTTCTGAACCCACAGACGAAGGTCACCTCAGGCCGGGAAGTCGACCATCCTACCCAGCACGTAAATCCTCGATCGCCTCATTGTCGTCCATTACGTCGCTCGATGCGCCGAGTCCCCTCCGAAGATCGATATCTGGTGTCAGTCGAAGAGGAGCCCAAGGGCCGCCTCCGCTGTCGACTATCCCCAATGTATATTTCGATGACGACTTTCATCTCGAAAACCCACGAACATTCGACGTTGTTAGCGAGCGCTCCGAAGTTGTTCGCCCCGCACCGGGAAGCGCAGATGAAAGGGAGTCTAGCAATGGCCACGCAGCCGCACCTCGGAAAGCCCTCGCCACGAATGCCATCCTGCAAGAAAAGCTGTCGTGGTACATGGACACCATCGAGATGCACCTGATCAACTCAATTTCCACAGCGTCTACGACTTTCTTCACGGCGCTGGGCTCCCTACGAGAGCTCCACTCCGAAGCCGCCGAGTCGGTTGATAGGATCAAGACCCTGCGACAAGAGCTGGAGGCTTTGGACACGGAGATCCCGCAAGCCGGCCTGGACATTGTGCAGAAAAGGCGGCGCCGTGAGAACATACAACAGCTGAACGACGCAGTAGTGCAGCTGCGGCAAATCGTTGAAGGCGTGAGCACTTGCGAGAACCTTGTCGACGGGGGAGAAGTCGAGCAAGCATTGACAGGGATGGACTCGCTGGAGCTGCTCATCGCCGGCGAAGTCGGCGAGGACAATGGTCTTGCGGCAACCCAGGCGCCTGCGCTCCAGGCCATACATCTACGTGATCTGAGGGGAGCCACTGCGCTTCAGGGCGTCAACAACGATCTCAATACTTTGCGTTTCCGCGTCGGAAAGGCTTTCGAGACAAAATTTACCAACGTACTTCTTGGAGATCTTCGGCGACATCTCGAAACAGTCAGCTATCCGGATGTGCTCCTCCGGTGGGGCACGTCCTCGATGCGAGCAAGGGGAACGCATTCGCGAGAGCCATCGGCGCTCCCAACGTATTTGACATCAACCAGCGAGCTGCGCGCCGCCATGCCACCAAACCTGGACGGACTTAACCGCGCCAAACATATTGCCATCGCCACAAGTGCGTATCGGGAAGCAATACTGCGCGAGATCAGAAATTTGATCAGAAGGCCATTACCAAGCTCTAATGACGATGACAACGAATCGATGATGTCTGCCTCCACCATGAGCGGCGGCCGAAATCTGTCGAGTAAAGAGAAGTCATCGATATTGGCGCGCAATTTGAGAGCGCTGGACCCCAAAGACGCAGAAGATCTACTCAAATCGATCTACATTGGTATTACGGAGACACTTCGCAGGCTTACCACCCAAGTCAAAGTCTTGCTTGATGTCGCGAGCTCATTATCGGGCTCGGGCCCCTCGGGCATCAAGTCACCGCCAATCCGATCACCACTAACCAGCCCAAATCCGGACAGGCATTTCTCTCCAATGGACACGTCAGCTTTTGAGATCCAGGAAGAGATTCATAAAGCCATGGATATCTCAAATCTTGTTGGACAGGCCGTTGATGTAGCTCAGGACAAGATTGTGAAAGTCCTCAAGGTACGAGCCGACCAGGCCTCGCACCTGTCCCTGGGCTGGTTCTTGCGCTACTTTACCCTCAATCTTTACTTCGCGAATGAGTGCGAGGCCATCTCGGGTCGCAGCGGCACGTCATTGAAGACGCTGGTCAATGGCCATATCCGGGAATTCGTACAGCAGCACGGCGAGGCGGAAAAGCAAAAGCTTGCGCAGGGCATGGAGTCTGACCAGTGGAACGCCAAAGACTTTAGCGACAGGGATACCACGCTTTTGAACCAGATCCTAGAGAGCAGTACAAAAGATGCCGCCGCCTGGTCCGAGGGCAGCAAGATCTGGACGGAGTACAACGCTGAAGACCAAGCCAATGGGACCGATACAACTCCTGAAGCCAATGGAACCGGCAAGGAGAAGACGCGGACAGCGGTCATTGATGGCGAGAGCTTTCTTCTCCCGAACTCTGCCATTCTCTGCCTGGAGGGTTTGTCACAATTCATGCACCTCATGACCGGTATACCCTCGATGACGACTGACGTGGCTACGTCTCTCATCGCCTATCTTCACCTTTTCAATTCCCGATGTACCCAGCTGATCCTGGGTGCTGGCGCAACTCGATCCGCTGGTCTGAAGAACATTACTACCAGACACCTAGCCCTCGCCTCTCAGGCTTTGTCACTGATTGTGACACTTATCCCACATATTCGCGAATTCGTCCGCCGTCGTGCTGGCTCGGGAGCGGGCGTGTCGAGTCTGATGGCCGAATTCGACAAGGTTCGCAGGCTGTTTCAGGAGCACCAGAATAGCATATACGACAAGCTTGTCGACATAATGAGTGGACGAACGGCTCAACACTGCAAGGCCGTCAAGGCCATCGACTGGGACGGCGAGGGCAGCAGAGCTGTCCGCCCGTACATGGAGACGCTAGCCAAGGAAACGACCACGCTGCATCGCGTCTTGACTAAACACCTCCCCGAAGGCTCCGTGCAGATGATTATGGGCCCTGTATTCGCAAGCTACAAGGATCAGCTGGGTACGGTCTTCCAAGCGGCAGACCCGAAGACCTTGGCTGGCCAGGAAAGGTGAGACCTGCTTTGTGAGCCATGACGTTGCGGTATCACTAACAAAAACGCAGCATGCGGCGCGACGTAGACTTTCTCGTCACCAAGCTCGGCAAGGTGGACGGATTTGGGTCCACAGGCGAGCATCTGACGAACATCATCAACGCCAAACAAATCGAGGCACCAGCGCCACCAGCACAATCAGCACCAGCACCAGCGACCCCAGCTCCGGCGGCGGCACAGCCGGCTGAAGCCAAGGAGGAAGAGAAAGCGAATGAGAAGGAGCTCCCCTCTCCAGGTAGCGGTTCGGATATCCAGGCTTCCAAGGTGTTCGGGGAGACAGACAAGCCGTCTGAGAAGACTGAGGCGGAGTAAATGGAAATCGTGCGTGACATAGAGGGAATGAGAAGGAATTCGGGAGTTTCAGCGCGGAGTTGTTGTGTCCCCCTGCCTCGGGCGTTGGATGCTCGGGCATGTACATCTTGCATTATCTACCTCTCTATACAATGCAGACCGCCACAGTGGCAGCTTCAGACCAGGTCACTATGATTGTCCTCACTCACGATTGCTATGTAGCCAGCCGCCTGTTGTATACGCGTCCAACCCAAAAGACACGACCCCTGTTTCCGAGGATATGTTCACCAGCCGATCTCCCGCCCCAAAGCCACGGTTCGCAGACATGGGCGGCGCACGAGAGTTGTTCTCCCCGCGGAATGCACCACCACGCACGACGGGAAGACCAGTACCTATATGACGTGTCGTCGGCAGGCCGCATCTTCCGAGACCCCAAAGGCTTATGTAGACTGCTTGATCCACGCCCAGCCAAAGGATGCTCACTGTCCCAACCTGCGACGCAGTGAAGGGGGCTAGTGTGTGCCATTCTGACCCCCGATCTAGCCCGATCCCCAAGGCCTAGGCGCTACTCCAAAGTCAGACTCAAATATCTTTGTCTGTCTGCCTCCGATCGCGCGCGCCTGGCTTGCTTGCGCGTCACGGCTCCGCGGAACCAAACACCCCCACCTCGGCTCTTAGTGGAGCGACACTGCCACCGTGGGGCGCCCCCTGAGATCCGCCCCAGGGGTTTTCGCGAAGACCGACCCGATGGCTGGCTGGCTCGCTGGTGGCCAAGGTTTTCCGCATGTGTCATCAAGCTTTACGAGGACCCAGTCAAGGCACACGGGGCATTAGGGGGCACCTGCCATGGCTGAACCCTGCCCACTAACAGGTCAAGCAACGACATGCAAGCAAATGATCAACACGAGGGGGAAAGCCAGGATTCGATGAAGGCGTTGATTCTGATCATTTCATTTTCAAGGAAGGGTATATACCAGAAACGTAGGTTGTTCCAAAATAAGTTCAGTTTCCCAAAAGTCCTCGAGAGAGAGGTGAGCGAGTGTAGAGAAAAGTAAAAAGAAAGTCTATGTGCGCCCGACCAATCCAGAATCCCCGTTATCTAAGTTAAAATCCTACCCAACCCGAATTCCTTTGTCCCGTCGAGGGGCTCAAGTTGAAGCTGTCCCATGAAGAAGGGGGGTATCACAACTTTTTTGAGTGATGTCTATCGTGAAGAGTCGTGAATATCATAAGCGCTTTGTGTGCGGAGGAGTAAGCTAAGCCTAGGAGCTGCTTGTTCTCCCATGTCCTTGTCGGTATGAGCCAAGGGACTAGCCACTTAGAACTTGCCGAGGACGAAGTCGCGCTTGACGGGGGCGGGCTCCTCACGAGCACTGAGAGGGCTGGCGCCGGAGCCGAGGGTGCAGATGAGATCAGTCTCGGTGGTGGTCTTGGTTTGCACGTCATCCCAGACGTAGTAGGCGTTGTTGCAGGGGAACTGCTCACAGCCAGAAGTGGGAGACTGGGAGCTGACGGGCCACATCTCCTTGACACCGTTGTGGTCGTTGGGCTCAACAATGGCAGAAACGTCGAAGTAAGTGAGACCGTTCCAGCCCTGGAAGGCGACCTCACCGAGCATGCCGGGAACGTTCTCCTTGCCGGCGGAGATGGAGTGCCAGTTGCCGATCCAGGAGTCGGGGATCTCAGACTTGATGGTCTCACCAGCGGGGACCTTGACGGAGTCAACCTCGGGATAGCCGGCGTTGGGAGTGAAGTAGATGGTACGATCAGTCTCGTCGAGAGAGATGAAGGTGACAGTGTTGGTGGCGGCCACGAAGGCGGCGGCGCCGAAGATGGACATGAGCTGAGAGAACTGCATTTTGTCTTGATGTTTGATATGGAAGGATTTCCGAAGTGTGTGAAGAGCACAAGAGACTGAAGTCAGGTTGTGATGTGATCTGGTGTGGAGGAAGAATTCTATACGGGCCAAGCCGTTGTAGTGCTGAGCTTTCAAAGGAACGAGAAGCTACGAGCGTAAGAATGAGTGGGTTGTCGGATAGACAGGTGAACAATCAAGACCAGTTGATAAAGGACTGTGGGTGATGAGGAGTAGAGCAACCAAACGGGTTAACCATGGGCTCGGAGGGCGAGCTTCTTTATACCTACTTCGAGGAGAGAGTTCGAGAGGGGGGCATGGGGAAGGATACCACCATGCTCGGGAGGCTAGAACGCGAATGTGGATAGAGGCAGTGACATGACAGAGACGTCAAAGAGGGCGCGAAGAAACTTGACGGTGGGCCCTGGCTGTTGGAGCCTGTATCGGGTGGTGAACTTGTGGACCTTGGTCGGGCTTCAAGAAGAGGTACTGCTGCAAGTCCTGGTACTGTGTCGAGGCCCACCCAGTAACACGGCGGCTGGGAGTTGTGGTTCCCCGAGTCGGGCGTCTAGGTGCTGCATCAAGGCCGCCACCATGTCCCAAGTACCTCCGATGTCTTGGACTCGACTAGAACCTGGACTAGGAGATAACAAGAAACACAAGACTGTCAGGCTAATAGAGATAGGGTGCCACCAACGCTCTGAGCCATGCGGGAGGGCCATGCCACTTGGATGGCTTGCTGGAAGAGCATGACATGCACACTTCCCGACAAAGGACATTGTCCTCGTCCTTGTCGGCCAGCTTTCATTACAGGTGATCATGTCTCCTTTGTCCGAGGCATCAATGCACTTGGCAAAGGTCAAGAAGCAAGGGTTCTCTGGATCTTGGTATTTCCTGCGGAGTCAATACCAAACTTTCTCACAAATGTGGGCGGCAGTCGTCAGCCTCGAGGTTGGGAAACGACGGTATGCTGGGTGACAGGGTGAGTGAGATCCATCGGCAGCTCGCCAGGGCGCCCCTGTGGATGAGACGCACGACAGGTACCGGGAGTGGTAGCCGGGAGGGGATAGGGTCACTGCTCCGAGGGCGGCCCGCCAGGCACAGGGCACGGGACAGTGCACATTGACTTGAAATCCTGGAAAGACGGGACGGCCAAGGCGGGGGGGCGACGAAAAGAAACAGAAGGAAAAGAGGGAAAAGTGCGAAAGAGGGGCTTACAAAGGGCCCTGTTGAGCTGCGTTTGGGTAAGCTTTGGGGCCACCCTCTTCTGCCGGGTCTCGCCCTTTTCCTGTTTGGGTCGAATATGCGCAACCAAGGCGAGCTTCGGGAACGTCATTGGAGGGCCCGGATGACGCTTGTGCCTGGTACCTGACAGGTTCCGCGTGGCGTGCCATGACAGGGTGGCCAGGCTGCGAGTCGCGGCGAGCCAGGTACCAAGCTTGTGAAGGGCGGGTCGAGACGGCGCCTGGTGGAGGGAGACGGTCGATTCGGATGGAGCGGTGGTGCGTATGGTGGCAGCGTAGTGCGCGTTGTTGAGAGGCCACAGCCCCTCTTCCCTTCTTTCCGGCGTCTGGTTTCTGGTGCTGGCGCTGGTTAGGGTGTTGTGAGTTCGACGGACAATAGCATTGTCAATGTGGAAGTCCTGGCCCGTCCGCGCCTTTCGCACAACACCTGTCACGACTTGCTGGGTCACATGTGCCGTCCACACATGTCTGACTATGACTCGTCAAATGCCGTTGCCAAACTTGACAATGGCGGGAAGAGGGCGGCTTGGGACGCCGTCGACACGTGGAACATTCGAAAAATGGGATGGAAAGCAAGGCGGTGTGCTCAGCGGCCGCGAGAAGCAATACCTAGTGAGAGGTTTGCTTTGCCGGACCTGAGCGGGGGGGGGGGGGGGGGTAAAGACAATAGGCAAAGCAAGCAAATGACGGCAGGCGGCGAGCAAGCAGACGCAGAAAAGAAACAAGATTGACGTATTGCCTGCCGAGGTCCTCTGGTTGGGTGAGCGTCTTAGTGACGGAAACGCTGACAAGACGAGTTTGCTTTGCGGCGTGCGGGAAACATGAAATTCTCGAATCCTTGCCATGAAGGAGAGAGAGCGAAGGCGGGAAGCCACCCAGTCGGATCGCTGTCCATGCGATTGATGGGCCGATGGGGATGGAACCTCGAAGCCAGAGTCAATGATATTGTTGAATGATCACACATTCGCCAGGGATGTTGACTGGACAGGCAGCCAGTGGCGGTGGCATCATGACCACAATGCTCTCAATCTTGTAGAGGGGGGTACCGTAGCAGAAAAACCGCGCAAGCAATCGAAGCGCAACGTGAGATCAAAGGACAAACGAGTGAATTGACTTGATGACAAGCCGCGAGGGAAAAACTCTGATGTTGCGTTGCGTCAAAGGTGTGGTGGTAGTTAGTGGTCCGAAAGTCTAGAAGCTGAAAAGGTGGGAGGGAGTTTGAGCGAGTGGGATTTGGCATCAGGCAGATCCTGACGGTGAGGTGGAGAGGCTCCATGGCCACTGCCAGCTGCTGCTCCTCGGTTCCGACTGGTTGGAAGGCAGGGCAGGAGAGTGTGGCAGCTGGCGGTGGAAGGAGGGCTCCTCGAAGGGAACAGTGCCGATGGAGTGCTTGGGTAGAGCTACGGGGATATACCCGAACCTTGCAGCATATCGTGCGCTGTCTCAGGTACCGCAGCGTACTGAGTCGTGCCCACGCTAGCGTCCGCAGCTCTTTCTCGTCGTTGGGTCTTGTGAGCTGCGCCTGGTTTCCCGACTTGGTGAAGTCCGGCTCGTTCCTTGGAAAGATACGTACCATGTATCACTGTACTCAGGTACCTGCATCTCCACAACAACTCGTTCGGCCCTCCTTCTGCACCTCCTCACGCACATCATTGCCATATCCCCTTTTCTTTCGAGGCTTCCAGACCTTTTCATCGACACTCGACATGCCTGCTAGCGACTGCGCTTGATGCTCGGCCTCCTCGATGATGATCCGTGTCTGATCACATATTGCAGGTTTCCTCCAGCCCTTCTGGCTATGCGACCTCGATCGCCCTGTCGATCGCCACTTCAAGCGGTGGTCCATGACATCCCTCTCTTTCCCTGCCCGTTGGCCTCGCAACAGAGCCGGACGTTGTCGAGCGGTGCGGTGCGATGCGGTGCAAGCGGGGCTAAGGCCGCAAAGTCGTACACGGTGCCGCACCGTATACCGTGCAGGAACTCCATCCACTTTGCGCCGGTTCTGTTCGTCCAGCCCGTGGTCCGTCAATCCCCTCACCCCCGTCACCGTCTTGCCGTTCTTCCATGGCTCTCCAAGGGTTACCGGATATCCACTGCCAGCCGCTTCTGGACTGGCCGCCGAAGCCATCCTCGAGGCGAGCGCACGAGGGTTTCTCCTCGGTCATCTTTCCACTCCGCCTGTCGGCCCTCCGTTCGTCGCGGTCACCAAGACTAGGACCAACACCAGCACCAGTCCCAAGAACGAATGGCTCGCGCTGCCTCCCTTCTTCGCTTCTAGAGGCGTCCACGAGCACAAACGTGTAGTTATGCTGTAGTGGTCTCCATAGCTTCCTCGACAGCCGCCAGTCTCCCCCTGATTTGCCGAGCGTCTGGGTGATTCATTGTCCATCTGGTCCTCTCAATGAACGCCATCGATTCCGACTCGCGAGGTGGCTTACTTCCCACACCTGTTACTCTTCCTTCGTTGGCGGCCCATGACCCACGCGCGAGAGGTTTTTCTTTCACGCCTCCACCACGTCACAAGCCTAAGTATGAGGCACTTCTTATTCAGCATGTCTTGACCAGTAACATGGCCAGTTGCTCGTGGAAGAGGTGACTCGAAGCTGGAGCATGCTTCCCCCCTCTCCATCAGCACACAAGGCGAGATCTTGAGTGCTACAGCTTATGATGATGGTCATCCCCCTCCCCGGCGTCACCTTGAATAAACCAACGTGGCGGCGGCTAACACGATATAAGCAGATTTGGCAGGCTTAGACTGTTGAAGAGCGTCGAGATCAACTGGTCATCTTCACCACTTAGCAGGCTGGTTTGTCCGATGCAGGTTCGGCAATCTAATGCGCTCAGGTACTGCCACTGCTCTCCTGCGGGGTGCCAAGGGTGACTCAAGATCTCCCCTCACCTCTGTCGGCCAAATTCTCCCTCAACTCCACCTCCAGACTTTTCATACCGCCTAGACCACAATGGAATGCGCTGTCGAGTCTGTTGCCATTCGCCTGACCGCATTGGACGGCGGTACATGACTCTGACTCGACTTGACTTGACCACTACCTTGTCGTCGAGAATACGTACCGAAAATCTTGGGACACTGGCTTCCAGTTGTTCACCTGACGTGGAGTGCTTGTCATGTTTGTTACCGGTAGACTCCGAACCGTTTTCGGCAGGGTGGAAGTCCGCTCCCACTGGTCATCCATCATCTGTCGGAACACAAGCCGCGGATGCCCTGAGCTTGATTTTGGGTTCTTAAAAGCGCCTGCAGCTTTTTGATTTTGCAGTCGTTAGATTGGCGTCCAGCCTTGGGGCCTGACCACGCTCATGTTGAATCGGTCAGCGGAGGTCCCACTTGTCAGACATGGCCTGTATGGCCTGGCCTGATGAACGGTTTCCGTAGCAGCGGACAAAACTACGAGGTTTTGGGGTCCTGTCAGCTTCTTGTCGCCTGGTGCGTAGTTCATCACTTTCCGAAAGGGAATCAATAAAAGCCTGTTGGCCAATGGGAGCCCTCCTAGTTGGCGGCGTCAGCACCAGGGTCTTTATCAGTTCAGCCTAACCTGCCGCTTCACACCACACATCGCATGTTTCTGACAGGGCCGCATCTCGTATCACCCATTCTCCAGGGTGCTGGGCCTGGTCTTTGTGCCCTGTTGACCAGCGTCATCACAGCCAAGGAACGTGTTGAGGGCGGGCTCACCGGCAGCAGGCTCTTATCAGGCGCGCGCAAGTGCGGCATCGATTTGAGTTCAGGAACGTTCTTCTAGTGTGCCAATACGACGCTCGCTAGGTAGCGTGCTGGGACTATCGACATTTCCGGCCATGTCTATGAGGCATGACTGATGAGCTGACAGGCACACCATGAGAATAAAGACGCTGCCACACCCACGGGCTCCATCGATAGGAAGTGGTTACCACACTCACTCAGATCAGATCCTGCTCTTGACACTCGCAAGCTCATCTACATCTTCTGCTGTCGCTTTTCCGCAAGCCTTTGGCAATTCACTCTCGCTGACATTGGTCGTTCGCTAAATCGAAAATGAGACTCATTCAGCTCCTCACGCCCCTTGCTGGGCTCCTCTCCGTTGTCAGCGCTGCTGCCTACGACTACGAGGACATCGTCTACACAACTGTCGTAACGACTGCTTACGAGACTTACTGCCCGGTAGGTCGTGCTGTTTGCTATTTTGGAGAAGAAGGGAAAGAGGTCTCCATACTGATCGCCGCCAGCTGCCCACCACCTTTGGTTACAAGAATGTCACTTACACCGTCACGACACCCACCACTGTGACTATCACCAGTAAGGAACCACCACCCTACATTCAACCCCAGGACCTCGTATCTGACCATTCCCCAGACTGCCCTTGCACCATCATTGAATCGCACCCTCCTCCCATCACCACCACCAGCGTCTGGTGCCCTACGCCCTCGTACCCCGCCGGCAACACGACCATCTACCCTCCCCCCAAGACCACCACCTCCGTCTACACGATCGTGCCCCCTCCCGAGACGCACATCAGCGGCGTCACTCCGGTCACCAGCAAGCCTCTCGTCACCCCTGTCGTCAGCCACCCCACCGTCGTGCCCGTACCCCCGACTGTCGTTCCCGTGTCGCCCACCACGACCGGACCCGCCGTGGTCCCCACGGCCGCTGCCGGCAAGGTCGGCTCGAGCTTCGGCGCCGCTGTTGTCGCGGGTCTCTTTGCGCTTGTCGTGTAAGGTTCGAGAAATCGAACCCTTGCTACGGGGCCATGAATCTCATGTAATTGACGGCATTCTTCTTCTTGACGCTCTCTTGGGGTTTTGGGCGATATACCATATTGATTTAACACAACGAGAGAGGAGTTTAATCGGCACAGGAAGCTGGCATAGGACCAGCGGGACAGTCATTACCGACACGAGAAGTTGGAGCCAACGCGCAACGATTTCACGAATACACACACTCCTTACCAGGAAGGGAGGACCAGGAGATAGATCAAATCGAGGCCCGAATCCTCAACACCCAACCCACCAAGGCTGACCTGCGGCACTGCATGCAATCTGTCAACCCATCCCGATTCAGAATCGCTGTCTGACCGCGACTGTGCTAAAATGTGTGATGTCAGACTCTTATCGCCAGCCTAGAGCACGGAAGGGGGAAAAGCGCTCATGCCGGTCCAGGGCACGGAATACGAAGGAAAGCAAGTCATCCATCCCCCCTGGCGTTCACACCCATGCTCACCAGCCATTTATTTTCCCGCGCCCTATCGTCTCACCGAGCATCCCGCTCGATGTCGCTTGCACCTCACTGGCACTGCACTGCACTGCACTCTACATAATTGCAAAAGTGACCTTCAGCTAGCGGAGGTCAGCAAGGAAGTGGCCGCTGCCCCGCTGCCCCGCTGCCCCACCCCGCATGAACGCCTCCGCGCAGAGGGACACAAAGCCTGATGCAAGGAGAGCTTGTGCCGCCGTGGCGCCGGGATTGGACGGCTCCTCGTATCCGTTTCCCGGCTTGCATAAAAGGCATGCAACCAGCACATCTTTCGTCACAGTCCTGGCACGGCAGGCAGGTAGGCAGGCAGGTAGCAGGTGGAAGACCACACCGCACTGATAAGCTCATTCGATCGATCGGCGTCGGCCTCAGCTTCGGCTCTCAGACAGGTGGCCAGTCATAACTTCGTGCTTCATTAACACCTGCGCCCGAAAAAAGCTCTACAGTCAAGCTAGCCCTTCATGGGCTGAAGACCTGTTCCTCATATCCCACCAGCCGGGATCGTGCCTCCCTGACGAGGGCCTTGGCCTCTTCGACCTCATATCCATCCTGCGTCAGCTCCGTGGCCAACTTGTCGGCCGCCTCAAAGTCGTTCGTATCCATGGCGAACCGCGCGAGCCACATGCGAGCACGGCTCGTTGCTGCCGTGACGCCCGTTCCCTCACGCGCCGCGCCTTCGCGGTCCTGACCATCCTCATCGTCCGATGCTCCGGGGGAGTCATTGTGTATCGCGATGGACTCATTCAGCGACATCTCCCCCGCACCCCCGTCCTCCTGTGCGACGCAGAGCTCCATGTAAGACTTTGCCTCGTCCATGTCACCCATCTCATTGTACATGAACGCGATCTGGAAGAGCACGTCGGGGTCCATGTGGCCAGTCGCACCCCGTCCATTGAGCATATCCCCGCTGCCAAAGCTGCTCCCAACATCGTAATATGCATCCGCAAGCAGCGCCCGCTTGAGAGCCTTGATGCCCTCACGTTCCCTCCCCATCCTCTGCAGGCAGGAGCCGACGGCCACCCACATCTTGGCGTCCCACGGGCGCAGGCCGGCAGCCTTCTTGTAATACCATAGACTGTATGTGTGCATTTCCAGCACTTCGTACGTCTGGCCGAGGCCATACCACGCCCGGTAATCGCGACGGTTGACGTCTACTGCCCTGCGGTACGATTCGATAGCTGCGTGCGTATTCTTCAACTCGACGTACTCGTGACCCATCAGTGTCCACGCCGAAAGACATGTGCGGTCTAGTGTGAGGGCGCGGCGGAAGTACTGCACGGCTTTCTCGTGCATCGATAAAAGTGAGTAGTAGTTGCCAACAACGACGCATGATTCTGGGCGGAATCGGTCAATGCTAGAACAGAGATGAGCAATGAAAGCGAGTTTTGGCCTCAGCTCCATGACGTAGAGAATATTGGAGTAGTGGTCGAGAGAGTCTAAGCGGTAGGGATGAAGTGACAGTAAGCGGCTGAAGTGCTGTTCGGCGGCAGCGAGGTCTTTGGCATGGTATGCGAGGAGAGCATTGCAGGTGAGGAGGAACGCCGAGGTGGGGAATATGCCGAGGAGCTGATCCAGGGAATTGGCCAGACTGGGGCCTTGCTGGTAAAGCTCCAGTGAGGTATGAAGGTGGAAGATGAAAGAGATGATATTTTGTGGCAGGTGGCGAGATACGCGGTTGAGCTTGCTTGGTCAGTCGGGGCTCTCCACGGTCGATGCGAGCATGGAACTTACATCCTCTAGTCTGGTGATCAGGGAAGTCATCTCCAGCCAGCAACCCCAATTCATCGGGAATAGGTGCACACTTCGGATGAAGTATTCCATGGCCTTGTCTTCGTTCTTCTCCTTGGCGAGTACCATGCCATATCTGAATTGTGTTAGCCTCAAGTCCGTCGGAGCGTGCGCATCAAACTCACAGATACTCGAGCCAGCCCTGAGAGCCGACCACCTCGCCATCTTCTGTGGTCTGCTGCTCGAACCACCTGCTGAGAAAGCGGCCCACGGGCAGGAGTTGTTTGTTGACAACTGTACCGAGGTCCTGAGGGCCCATAACCATCTCCGAGTCCTCATTCTTACGCTTCTCTCCCGATAGCATTTTGGCGTAGAGAGCTAGAAATAAGCTCTTCTGGCTCAGATTAGGCAACGCACTGCCTTCGACAGTTGCTGGCACGTCATTCGAGGCCCTCGATTTGCCCTTGCCGCTAGGTGTACCGCCAACACTTTCGCGCTTGGGGTCTATTATACCCGGGAGCATTGAGTCTGGGAGAAAAACGGCCGCGCATCGGTCGAACTCGCGACAGTCGAAGAAGGATTTGGCGAGCAGGTATTTGTTGACTTCCTTGGCTTCGAGTAGGGCCTCGTCGGCGTCGAGATTGGCCGTCAATACAACCGGTACAGGAGAGGCATTGATATCTTCTGGCTGTGCATCGTGCGAGGGCTCGTGCGAGGGTTCGGGAATGGCATCAAGAAGTTCGGCGGCCCTGAGAACGCGTCAGATCTGCAAAGCAAGCTGTCCCACAGCGGGGACCCAACTCACCACTTCGCCGACTGGTACAGGCAGCGTTCCGAGCACTTAACCACTGAATCTTGCAGGGCAGCCCGGAGCTGGGACAGATCATGCGCGTTCAATGACATATCTGGGGCATTATCGGCCGCGCGGAGTGGTGTTCGGCCTGGCGTGCAGTTGGTCGGTCAAGGGTGGACCGAGGGCGGCAGAACAGCACAGTGAACTTTGACCAGTCGATGGGGTGCGACACGTGCGTGTATGACGTGCAATGGCTCGCGCAGCGGCTTGGGCGAGTTGTCAGATCGGCTTGCCTGGTTGGGCTTCGAGACGAGGCTCCCGAGTTGGTGATGCGCGTGTTGCTGTAGATTGCCCTGACGTGGTAAAGGCTCGTTGATGGGGTCGGATTGCTGGAACACAGCTCAAGATGTCATCGAATGCTATCCAATGATCGAATCCACTGGGAGCGCGACGCGGGAAGCTGCCGCCCCGTCCCAGTCCGGCAGCCCTTGCCTTTTCCAAAGGTGCCAGTCCCTTGAGTACCGCCCCGCCTTGACTACCTTGGAGGGATCCTTGTCTTCTGTTACTTACCGCCTGCCAATTCAGAAAAATAAGGAGGGGCAACGGGGTAGCACCCCCCCCCCCCCCCCCCCCCCCCCCCCCGACCGATCACCCGATAAATTGCGACCGTTAAATAGCGGTAAATTTCCCAACAATACCAACGACCGCCTATTGTTGTGACAGCCACCCCCAGTCATATACTTTGACGAAGAACACCTCAGCTCGAGATCTTACCCCTCGAACTTCCTCACGACCATCACCATGGCGCAAAAAACCACCCTCAAGGAGTTCGAGGCCGTCTTCCCCAAGCTGGAGGAGGTGCTTCTTGAGCATGCTCAGAAGTACAACCTCCCCAAGGAGGAGTTGGCGTGGTACAAGCAGGTAAGTTAAGTCCATTCCATTCTAAAATGCCAGCGAGGCTAATGTGTCTTCTTCAGAGCCTCGAGATCAACACCCTGGGCGGCAAGTGCAACCGCGGCATGTCCGTCCCTGACTCTGTCTCTCTCCTCCTCGAGAAGCCCTTGACCGAAGAGCAGTACTTCGAGGCCGCCACTCTTGGTTGGATGACCGAGCTCCTCCAGGCCTTCTTCCTTGTGTCGGACGATATCATGGACTCGTCCATCACCCGCCGCGGCAAGCCCTGCTGGTACCGCCACGATGGCGTTGGCATGGTCGCCATCAACGACGCTTTCATGCTCGAGGCCGCTATCTACACCCTCCTGAAGAAGTTCTTCCGCTCCCACCCCTCCTACGTCGAGCTGATCGAGCTCTTCCACGACGTCACCTTCGAGACTGAGATGGGCCAGCTCTGCGACCTCCTCACCGCCCCCGAGGACAAGGTCAACCTCGACAACTTCTCCATGAAGAAGTACAGCTTCATCGTCATCTACAAGACCGCCTACTACTCGTTCTACCTCCCCGTCGCCCTCGCCCTGCACTGCCTCAACATCGCCACCCCCAACAACCTGAAGCAGGCCGAGGCCATCCTCATCCCTCTTGGCGAGTACTTCCAGGTCCAGGACGATTACCTCGACAACTTCGGCCTTCCCGAGCACATCGGCAAGATCGGCACCGATATTATGGACAACAAGTGCGGCTGGCTCGTCAACCAGGCCCTCCAGATTGCGACTCCCGAGCAGCGCAAGATCCTCGAGGAGAACTACGGCCAGAAGGACAAGGCCAAGGAGGCCGTCATCAAGAAGCTGTATGACGACATGAAGCTTAAGGAGCGTTTCGAGGAGTTCGAGGAGAAGCGCGCCGGCGAGATCCGTGAGATGATCAACAACATTGACGAGAGCGAGGGCCTCAAGAAGACCGTCTTCGAGGCCTTCCTTGCCAAGATCTACAAGCGCAGCAAGTAAATGCGACGCCGACGAACGGTGGAGTGGTTGGAGATGACGATTTGTTGATAAAAGATACCTACACTGCGGAGACGATTGATAGTAATGATATAGAGCGCGCTGTGACAGCTGCGCGACACGACGGAGAACGAAGCAATGTGTCCTGGCAAAAAATCGCAAGTCTTGTCAGTCGTGTTATTGCGCCGTTGGTGTTTCGCCCCCTTTTCATGAATCCATGCCACCTATCTAGTCGACCGTGCAACCGTGCAGGTTATGCTACATATCAACCGAACTCCCTTCGGGACCATGCCATCATCTTCCTTCATCACGTCATGTTAATTATCCAGCTCATAACGTCTCAACACGTCAAATCAATCTCTAACGACCATGTAACGGCCCGCTCCGACTCCTGACTTCTAACCCCCTAGCCATCGGATCCCGCCCCCTCGCCCGCTCAACAAAGTTTATCAGCGGCACGTCCTCGTCGTCATCTCTTCGCCTCGACGCCCGCACCACGGGCGACTTGGTCGGCATGGGCGGCACGGGCGGCTGCTGATGGTGGTGCTGCTCATGCGACGCCGCCCTCTTCTGCGCCGGCGCAGCAGTAGAGTGGCTCCGCGCCCTGGTGCTCGACATCGCCCTCGTCGCCGACCTCTCGAGCCCCGCCGCAGCGGCGGGGTTCGACTTTGTCGTCTTGGTGGTGCCCCGCCTCGCGAGCCCCGTCGTCGCCATGCTCGGCGGCGGCGACGCCAGGCCGCCGGCAAGGTGGCCGTACTGCTGCTCGCGCGAGTCGGTGGCCATGCTGACGAGGGGCGCGCCGTTGGCGACGCGGATGCCGCGGCCGTGGGCCTCGCGCCAGGCCTGCGGCAGGTCGGGGACGCGCGGGGTATTGGCCAGGTCGAGGAGCGGCTGGGGCTTCTCGGCGAGCTTGCCGTACGAGGCGCCATCCGAGGTCGGGGGGCGCGGGTTCGTGCGGGAGCGGGCGCGG
Organism: Verticillium nubilum; assembly: GCA_002851675.1. Taxonomy (NCBI): domain Eukaryota; kingdom Fungi; phylum Ascomycota; class Sordariomycetes; order Glomerellales; family Plectosphaerellaceae; genus Verticillium; species Verticillium nubilum. The sequence goes on from NMXI01000001.1 coordinate 810,111, forward strand.
CCGTGCTGGCGCGGGGTGGCGGGCTGCTCGGCGGAGGCACCTCGTATCGTGTTTGCGCGTTCGGGGCCGCGGGTTTGGCGCGCTGGGTCCTGGTTGCGGGTCTGCAGGAGGCCGCCGCCTGTGAAGGGTCCCACGACGGGTTCGGGGTCGGGAGACATCTCGGGTTGGTACCGGCGTTCGGAGGCTGTTGGTCTCCTTCTCGTGTTGCTCCGATCCAGTGACCTTGCCTGGCGGCTTTGCTCCTGCAACCGGCTCTCTTCTTGTAAACGGGTCTGGAGCAGACCACCTGTGAACGGCCCCTCTGCTGGCGCCTCTTCGACTGTGGCGTCGGGCTGAAATCTGCGTTCAGGGGGCGCAGATGGTCTCCTTCTGGTGTTACATCTGTCCAGCGACCTCGCCTGTCGGCTCTGCTCTTGCAATCGACTCTCCTCTTGCAAACGATTTTGCAAAAGTCCACCAGTAAAGGGACCTTCGGCAGGTGAATCATCCGAGGTCCTCTCAGCCGCCTCAGCTTGGAACTTGCGACCCTCGTAGCCCTTGCCCAACAAGCCATTCGACTTGAACTCGTCTTCACGTGCGAAGGGGTCAATGCGCTGAGGCGGCGAGACGGGCAATCGGGGAGAATGCAGAGGACTTGTGATCGCCTGCCTCGTCGCCTTGGGAGTTCCCACGGCTCTCTGGGTAGATGTTCTCTGCTTCTCGGCAGGCTTTTCTGGGAGGAAGTCTTTGCCGAAGTCCTCAAGCGGCTTGTCGAACCTGTTCATGTCGAGGAGTGGCTCGAACTTGCCAATGGTATAGGGCGTCTCATCCACCGACACCTTGAGACGGTGGCCCCCGCGTTTCACGATGCCAGTGGACTTCTCCACGTTGAGATTCTCATGATTCATTTGTAATGCCTTTTCCTTCTTGACGAGATCAACCTTTTTGTTGACCAAATACCAGCTACGCCACTCCTGGACGCTCTTGTGCAGTTTCCGAGCTGCGGCTGTGTCATCTGTGCTGAAGAAGTGGATGAAGTTCTCCGTGTTGAGAAAAACGCTATTCTTCTGCTGGCTCTTGATGGCGAGCACATGCTTCTTGGGCACCTTGAGACGCTTCAGCATGTCCTTCTCCGTCACCTGGTAAATGTCAAAGTCGGAAAGGTTGCAGAGTGCCGTGCTGTCCTTGTCGGAAAGTTTCGCATCGGGCTTCTTATGTGAGTAGAGTTGACCAGTCTCGAGGAGCGTGACTAGCCGCTTGTTCCATCGGCCGGGCCTCTGCGACTGGTTCATGGGGAAGTTGATGAATCCCGGGGGTGCATCGTGTGAGCGCGGCACAGACTCGATGGTGAGGTCTGAGCTGAGGTCTGCCGCTCCACCGGGTATGATGAGGAGCGAGTGTTGGACATCACGCTCCCACGAGTTGAGCACATCTCGAATGCGCTCGTAGCGCCGCAGTGGACGCTCGAGACCGAAGGAAAAGTAGCACTCGACGACTATGCTCGTTTGTGGATCGATCTCCTGGCTCATGAGGTTGGCCGCGGAGAAGAGGAGGTCTACGGGGGAGGTGTCGGGCGTGACAGGCAGGCTGATGGAGGATTGCATGCATCGGATCGTAACTCTCTACAAATGGTAGGGTTAGCTGTCGCATGTTCACGAGGCACGCGAGCAGGAAGCCTGTGGGCCAACTCACGCGGTCGCCAGCGTTGCTAGCCGAGTGAGGAGCATCTAGCTGGGGCACGATGCCGCCGCCGCCGCCTCCCGCCTGGATGAACTTATTGGAGGGCATGGCCGCGTCCAAGATGCTTGCTTGCTCAGTGGAGTCGTTTTCAAGGATTGCGAAGCTGAGTAGGTCGCATCGCGCGCTAGAGTGCCTCGTGATGGTTGAGGCTTTCGAAAAGTCGGCCAGGCAGCCGTTGGAAAGGATTTGAGTGTTTGCCTGTGCTCGATTGCCCGCCTTACGATCTGAGGATCCTTGCTAGTCGTATTTTCGATGTTGCGGGGATGTCCGCGTCTCGATGCGCCTGGCAGTCGTCGGAAGGAGTCGTCGGGTTCACAGTGTATCGTGAGGTGACTTGGCACAGGATAGGGGTAGGCTATCGGCAACGTCGAATCGCACGATTTTCGTCTCAAGGGATGTCGAGTCGCGCAAAAGTTCTCACCAAAGGAAAGGGGGCGGCCATTGTGTGCACGAGGGCTGAGTGATGAGGGGGGGGGGGGTGTGTGGATGGTACCTGGAATGGAAAACGCGGGGAGGGCGGAGGGAGGAGGGATCTGTACGAGGTTGGGTACTGGTCACTCACTGGTGGGACGGACAGCCGACACCCGCGAGGCATTGCGTGTCGTCAATCTGGGCGCTATTTCGCCAGAGGGCAGCCCTTGTATCACTTTGTTTCTTTTGGTGCCGAACCAATGCTTGTAGCTTGCAATGTCGGAAATATTCATGAGAGGTCTTTTTCCTCAAGTTGCAGGTCTCATTTTGGTATTGGAAGCAAGGGCCCCGGCAAGAGGCCCACTGCTCGTTTGGATCATGATCGTCATGATCGCTGTGCTGTGATTTAGGCTCACGAAACAAGAATGGTAAACTTCAATGGACTTGTTTTCCTTCGGGGATGGGGACGGCAAGGTGCCGCCAAATGCAGGTCCGCAGAGTCAGTGCCTGGCAGGGCTGGGGGCGTCGTCACTTGAACCACTGACTACCTTAAGGTAGGTACCTAAGGTGGCCCCCCCGAGGTTCCCAGCAAGGCACCTGAGGCCCCTGTGCCGCCTGTGAAGTTCCACTGCACTGCATCTTGTAGTAAAAATACTTTTGTCCTCCCAGCCAGCCCGATGCAGGGTCCGCGCACAGGTGTGTGGAGTAACCCTAACCCTGAGATGCAAGTTGGCCCCCTGCCTCAGTTGCTGTCAGACAAGGACACTGCAGCATCCATAACATTCGGCAAAATCACATCTTCTCCCAGCCGCCATCTCAGCCCAATAGACTACTCATATGCGATGACTTACACGGCCAAAAATGTCTATGACGCACCACTGGTGTGGTCGAGCGGTTTCACAGCCGAGGACGCGAGCCGACGCGCTTCTGTCTGAAGCCACAGCACTATTCTTAGCATCGATCATTATCAACCTCTTGAAGAGCCGGGGTGGTGGTGCAGGTGTGTAATTGTCTCAGTAGTTTGTACCTAGGTGATCTTGGTGGGTAACTCAGGCCCGAATTCATCTCCGCGTTTTCAGATCATATCCAGGTTACAACACATTCATACTTGACCAGCTCCACCGCGCCGGACTACACAGCGGCCAGGGCTCTAGCACTTGGTGGTGAAGCAGTTTCCACCGGTGCTGCAGCAGCTGCGGGTACCTCTGATGCAGACGCTGCACACCTAGCGTTTCTCAACGTCGTGCTTGACGGTATCGGCGCCAGCGGCCGAGGGGAGACCCATGCCAGCAGTGGAGAAGAAGGCGACAGCGCTAACGAGGACAGTGGTGAACTTCATACTAATTTTCGGTTTGGATGAGATTTTCGGTGTCTTCTAGTCAGCTTTTGTCGTCCGGTAAGGAAGAAGTTTGGCGGGATGGTGGTGGAACGGCTTACAGGTAAGAGTTTGCTTTGGAGTGTATTGTAGAATGCTTGAAAGTCGCTGGATGGTCAAGAAGCAAGAAACACAATTTCGCTACTAGAAAGGCAGTCATTCTTATAGTCCACGAGCCAGCTCACCTCCTACTGGAGGACCTTTCCTTTCCTCCATGTTGCGATACAAGTGTTCATCCTTGGTCGCCGCATGGTTGGGCTTGTCGAGGACATAGTCAGTGACGACAGAATCAAATCGGAGGCAAGGCAATCATTTACGACCGCAGAGGAGGGACTCCCGTTCCACTCACAGATTCATGTTAATCAATTGCAACACCGGGCTTCGAGTTGGAATGACCCATGCCAACTTAAGCGAAGTGGACGGTGTTCCAGCAACTCCGGTAGGATGACCATGTCTGCATGAGCGGGGGACTATGCGATCATCGGTGAGAAGAACCTGTCGATGGTGGTCTGCCGCAGCTCAGAACCAATCCCCAAGAAGGATTCTGTATTGCATATGCAGCGCACTCAAGCCAGAGAACTGCCAAACCTGTGAATTCATATCTTGTACCTCAACGACTGATCAGCGCTTCATGAGCATCACTTGAGACCGAGCCCTTAGATGGCAACATGATCAAACGTAAAACTTACTTGGTTGTGGGCTATGCCAGGGCTACGTTCACATGAGGGGCTCTGAGTAGTTTGGGATGAATCAATAGGCGGGTGCGCATCCTGACCTGAATTAGACTATGGAGAGGCTCTTGGTCTGCGCCAACTCATTCGTAAGTGGTGAGGGTATCGAAGAACCCTTGGGATCCCATTCCTGCAGACGATATTGAAAATGTTGCAAAGCCTTGACGCATCGCATGTTGCGATAAGTTTGTCCCCAATCGCACAGGTGCTGCATTCCTTTCCTGTCGATCAATGTTGACTGCAGCGTTCGCTTCCGGCTCAGTGGCGGAACGCGTGCACCTCGCGACGCCACCAGCCAACGAAGTCATTGGTCCACACCTCGATGCCGAGATCCTGGAGAGCCTTGGTGCTCAGGTGGCAGTCGTATGGCCTCTGGACACTGGCGTTGGGGTCGTTGCCCTCGGTGTTGGCCTCGATGTTTTCCATGGACAGACCCATGATGTCGGCGAACGTTTGAACAATCTCGTACTTGGTCATCTTGTCCTCGCTCGAGAACTGGAGAATGCGGGGTAGAGAGGCCTTGTCCTCTGCGTCAAGGTACTTGGCGGCAATATCTGCGGGCCAAGTGTCAGTCATATCACGCTGGGTCAGCTTTGATCATGGCCATACCGTGGGCGACGCGGCCGACATCCTCGGTGTTGGTAGGGTAGCGAATCGACCAGTGGTCCATCTTCACCTTCGCACCCTCCTGAGACTTCCACAGAGTGTCCAACAGGACATTGGTGGCACTCTCGGCGGGAGTTTCCGCCTGCCCATAGAGGACCGGTACGCGAAGCACGACACCGAGGTTCTCCTTGCCGGCCTTCTTGTACTCGTCGATGAGGGCGAGCTCGCCATCGAGTTTCGTCTGGCCGTACAGGTTAGTCGGCCCAGGGGTAGCGTCAGCCTCGTAGGGAGCGTCTCCCTGCTTGCCCGAAAAGACGTAGTCGGTCGAGATGTAGATGAGTAACACGGAGCGGGCAGCGCACAACTTGGCGAGGATCCTGGTTGCCTCGACATTAAGTGCCCTGCTTGCCTCGGGGTTCTTGTCGACCTTGTCGGGGAACCTCTGGGCCGCGCCTGATGTCACGTTCAGCTGCTGGCCTGCCGAGTGGTAAAGGGATCACGAACAGTGCACCACGACTTGAGGGCTGGCTGTCATTAGCACAGGCGGGCCGAGCGGGCAGTGCGAGGAGCTTACTTGGTATCATTGATCACTTTCTCTACCTCGGCAGCGTTTCCCAGGTCAACCTTGAATACAGAAACGTTGTCTGCGCGGGAAAACCCCGTGCCCTTGACATTCCATTCACGCTTCTCAAAGGCCTTGACGACCTGCCTGCCGAGGAGGCCTGTGGCTCCAGTGATGAGGGCGGTCCGAGAGCCCATTGTGACAGAAATGAGATCGGCAGTCCAGTCGATCGATTGAATGCAAAAGATGCTGAGGTCGGGGAAACAAAACGAAGTCTCAGTCCTGTAGATGCTGCGAGATGCTGGGCAGACGAAGATGTGAACCCCGCGGTGGGGACGCCTGCATCAGCTCGAGGTACCTACAGAGGTACAGTGATGACTGACACATGACGCAGTGGAATACTTTGGGCATGCACCTTGGTATCACTGAGCTCGAGCGTCGCTGTCGCAGACACAAAGATGCCTCGAATAAAAATGTAAAGCAATGATCATCGAATTTATCCTAATCTCCGTAGAGTTTCCCTCGACAAGAACTGAGCAATGTCTGTGTCTGCAGAAGGTACGACGTGAGTAAAAAAAGGATGGAACGGAGAAATGACGTTGGTTGGCCACATACCCTGGCCATTCGAGGTCACTGGGAAGGCGAGAACGATCTGGACGCGCTGCACCCTAGGTAAGGTAAGGTAAGGTACCTACGTGTTGATACCAAACTTTTAGATTTAAAAGTATGTGTAGTCTTCAGGGCCATAGTGACGCCTACGAGCCATGGTGGCACCTAGAAGGGCCTGTAGCTATATTGGCCGGTGGCCTTAGCTATAGCGATCCCCAAGGCAGCCGAGGACTCCAGTCAACGTCTCATACCTACTTAAGGTACCTAGGTAGTACAAAGAGAGCTCCCCTGGACATCTTTGGTTGGCTTGAGATTCGCACTATTATCTCTGTTCCTTTTCTACTCTTTTTTATACTTATATTAGCCTTGGTGCTGTGATGATTGCTGAGGCCAGACAGTCTAGATGGATCTTGTCTACTACCTTACCTGCTTGCTGCCTAGATTGTAGAGTCTCAAGGCCTTTCCATACGATTACCAACTTCACAAATGAGTGGGGCGCTTTCGTCCCACGCCTTCCTGAGCAATTCGAAATCATCTTTTCAATCATCACCCAACACCAATCGCCTTTTCTTCTGAAGGTGATGCACACTTCGTTGACCTAGCTAGCACTGGATATTGGCTTCCGTAACCGTCGAGCAAACGTCAGTCACGTCCTGCACACCCAAAGAGGAATAGCTTCCAAGGTGGACCCAGTATCAAGGTGGAGAAGTCCTGCAGAACAGCCAAAGGCTTTGGTCAGACCAGACCAGCCTCTGAATCTAGGTACCGACTTTGTGTTTTCTAGCCATCAGATTGGCAATTGCTCAACCTCGCCTTTCCTCCAACCACCACATCTCACCCGGCGCCATGGCATCAATCTCGGCTGCTCTCGCCTCAGCGCTCCCGAAACCAAAATACACGGGCGAAGATGACGCGCCAGCACACGCCCAGCAGCGCGGCCCGCGCATCGTCGGTGCAGGACACCTCGACCAGACCCAGGTCGTGCTGAGGGTGAGCCACGCCTACGACAACCTCGTCTGGAGGCAGTACCACCCCCGCTCAGTATGCTGACATGTCCCTGCAGAGAACAGGCCCTCCCCCATACGGACAGCGAACAGGATGGCGACCGAGCGGCCAGGAGGACTTTGGCGACGGCGGCGCGTTCCCAGAAGTCCCCGTCGCCCAGTACCCTCTGTCCATGGGCCAAAAGTCCGCCACCGCCAGCAACGCGCTCGCCGTCCAGGTCGACGCCCAGGGAAAGGTCGACTACACCGCCGTCGCCCGTCAGGGCCACAACGAGAGCCGCATCATCCACGCCTCCTTCAAAGAGCTCATCCCCCTCCGACAGCGCGCCGACGCCGGCGAGATCGACCTCGCCCGACCCAGCCGCGACGAGGTCGCCGCCACGACCGAGAAGACCAAGAACGCCCTCGCCGCCCTCGTCAGCGGCGCCGTGGCCGCCCAAAAGCCCAAGAACATCAACGTCGGGAACCGCGCCGAACCCACCTTTGTGCGCTACACGCCCGCGAACCAGATGGGCGACAACTCGAAGAAGCAGGACCGCATCATGAAGATTGTCGAAAGGCAAAAGGACCCCCTCGAGCCCCCGAAATTCAAGCACAAGAAGATCCCCCGCGGGCCGCCGAGCCCCCCGCCCCCCGTCATGCACTCGCCGCCCCGCAAAGCCACGGCCGAGGACCAGGAGAACTGGAGGATCCCGCCACCCATCTCGAACTGGAAGAACCCCAAGGGCTTCACCATTGCGCTCGACAAGCGACTCGCCGCCGACGGCAGGGGCATGCAGGACGTCACGGTCAACGACAAGTTTGCCCAGTTCTCCGAGGCGCTGCACATGGCGGACAGGCACGCCCGCGAGGAGGTCAGACAGCGCGCGCAGATGCAGCAGAGGCTAGCGGAGAAGGAGAAGGAACAGAAGGAGGATAACCTCCGCATGCTCGCCCAGCAGGCGCGAGAAGAGCGGGCCGGTGCGGGACGGCGAGGCTCCCGGTCGCGGTCACGGTCACGAAGCTACAGCGGCTCCGACTCGGGCTCCGACAGCGAAGATTCCGACGTGCGCGAGCGAGAGAGGGCACGGAAGGACAAGATGCGCGAGGAGGAGAGGAAGCTGCGCCAGTCACGCATGGGCGCCGAAAGGAGGGTACAGGTTATGGCCCGCGAGCAGAATCGCGACATTTCCGAGAAGATCGCACTCGGTCTGGCGAAGCCGACGCAATCCAAAGAGACGATGTATGACTCGCGATTGTTCAACCAGTCGAGCGGCTTCGACAGCGGGTTCAACGAGGACAACCCGTATGACAAGCCGCTTTTCGCAGCGCAAGACGCCATCAGCAGTATCTACCGTCCCAAGGCCAACATGGACGAAGACGAGGACGAGGCTGCAGGCGACAAGGAGATGGCCAAGATTCAGAAAGCGAGCCGGTTCGGTGAGGCGCTCGGCAGGGGGACGTTCAAGGGCGCCGAGGAGGCAGAGGTCAGTTGTCCCGCGACTCGGATGCAAGTAATGAATGCTGACAAAAGTCCGTTGCAGGCACGAGAGGGCCCAGTGCAGTTCGAGAAGGACGCTGCGGATCCATTCAACGTCGACAAGTTCTTGTCTGAGGTCGAGCAGAGCTCAACCGCGAAGAGGGGCTACGGTCTGCAAGAGGACGACTCGCGGCAGACGAAGCGCGCGAGGGTGGACGACGAGGACGACTGAGCGTGGTGAGGCATGACGAGCGAGCAAATTGCAGTTCTCTGGGTACGGAAACGGAGGCCACGAGGGACGGCGCTACGGCGTTTGGTATGAGGTTTCATCTAGATGTAATTCTATGCAACGTTCGCCTCATGGTGGGCATGTTTGTCCTCGACATTTGATCTCTTCATCCTTTGACACATGGATTTTCATTTGCTTTAATGTCAGGCCTCCCGCCTGACTCGACGATTTGACACCAGCGACCAAACAGTCAGTGGGAATGTACATCTGGCACAGTCCAATATTACTACAATTCCGTCGTACTCAATATGTCGCCTTTCCATCTTGATACACAGGACCATGCCATCTCAGCATCCAGCCCAACATAAGTGGAGTGATCTCTATCCTCAAATGTCCCGAACCTTCTAACCCCAAGAACGCCATGCCATGCCACAGAAACCATCGTACACATCGCCCACTGACCCGTCCATCCAGGGCCAAGTTTCACTCATCGCCCGGACTCCTCATATACGCATCAATAGCCGCACTGAAAGCCGCGAAAGCAAGACAACCGCCGGCCGCCGCCTGGGGACCCGCGTTCCTCGCGAGGATGCCGCCGGTCACGCACCCCGCCGCTACGCCGTTCGTGAGGTCGTTCTTGGCACGGAGACCCTCGATGCCGCACTCGATGCCGGCGAACAGGGCGCCGACCTTGCCGAAGCTGCGCGCCGTGCTGTACGACCGCTGGCCCATGTCTTTGAGGCCGACGCGCAGTTGCTGCTTCATCGGAAGGGAGGAGACGGGAGTTTGGGGCCCGCCCGGGGTGGCTGTGTGGAATGGTGTATCGTAGGACATCTGCACGGGAACAAGGAATCAGTACTGAGTTTTACTCCGGAGGATTGCGAACTTTTTGCGCCTGGCGAGATGGAGCAGAAAGAAGGGCAGAATTGAGACGTACCGAGGCCATGAACATGCCGAAGAGGCCGCCCATGCCGAAACCCATGACGCCGGACATGGCGCCCTTGGCGAAACAGTTCTCCATGAAGTTGCTCATCTAAAGTTCGGGTGTCAGCACGAGATGGACGTAGCAAATCGGTACCGGCGTGTAGACATACAGCCTTGACGTTGGGGTCCTCTCCCCCCATACCGCCGGCGGGGGGCTGGCCGCCGGCTCCAGCTCCGGGGAAGTTCATAGTGGTAGCGGTCGAGATGTCGGAAAGATGCGTTTGAGACGAGGGCTTCGTGGCGGTGTGAATGGCAAGACTTCAAAGTGTAGCGTTGGTGGTTTACAACGATGGGGATGTCGAATCTCCGTCCAGCTCCTACGAGTCCCGACTTCACATATTCTGCCGCATCTGACCGCCCAAAATTTCTCGCAGCGGCGACCCCGGCTGCCGGCCCCTGCCGTGATGTGGAGCTACCGCCAGACGCGTCTAACTGCGCGTCAGTTACCAAAAGCCCCCACATGCGAACGGAGGCATGGCCACTCATTCACAGTGAACGACTGTTTGAAAAACCACATGAATTCCTTATGACTGTCGCGTCCTATACCTGAGATATTGCTCCGCCATGATGTACGAGCAATCAACTCCTCCAAGGGGTCCCCGAGCTAATTGATGCTACGGCTCAGAGCTTCCGCCCCTATTTGTTGTCTGGACAGATTCACTTCGCCATGAGAAAAGAAAACGGTCAGACGTTTGTTCCATCAACACCCCGACAATGAAAGCTCCCAGCCCGACATGAGAGAAGCTATGCATGTACTGAAACAAGAGCCAGGCTTCTGACCTCGCGGGGTCCTCCTCATCCCCCCCATGTCTGCCGCCAGGAAACCGCCGTCTACCGCAGGAACAGGTCTCCAACGCCGTTACGTAGTGCCCGGGTTCGATCGACGTGATCAAGGCCAAGATAGTCATCGTCTCCACTTGCAATTGACCACAACTCGTCGTCTGCAATGGAATTATCAGTACTTCGCCTTGAGAAACGATCTTCCCTAGCTGTTGTGACTTACCGTCTTCCAGATAGTGGGGCTTCGAGAAGTGCGTTCTCCTGATCAGGGCAATCTTGATCTTCTCAAAGCTCTTGCCCTTCAGACCAGTACGCTTCTCCAGTCTCTTCTTCGTATCTGCAAACTTCTCACCCTACTCGATGTTAGCTACCGACCAAAGCTGTCATATGCAGGGGAACAGGTCATACCTCAATCAGCAGGAACTTGAAGGGAACACCATGGGCCCTGTTCGGCTCGCCCTGGAAATGGAACACAGAAATAGCGTTCGAGTCGTCGACGTTGACTTCGTCTTCGGGAACACGCTCCGCATACAGATTGGTATAGTCATTCAAGCTGATGACCGGGTAGTCGCGCTTGAGCTCCCTGTAGAACTTGTGCTGGCTCGCCTCGTATACCCGGATTCGACCACTTTCGGCTTCGTCAGTGAGATCTGCCCTCTTAATGAGCGCCTGGATAAGATCTTCGATGATGCCATTTTTGGCAACCAGCAGGTCCAGGTGGTCCTGCGGGCCTGTCAGCTTTTGCCGAGACAACAAGTTTTGTGTTTACTCATACCTCTTTCGTAATGCCTTCCGTGAGCCAAGTGATCTTGATGTTCTTCTTGGTGTCCAATTCTGCGAGACTGATGTCCAAGACTTCGAAGTAGAATGCATCCGTCCTTTGGCTGGCATTCAGGTTGCTAAATCCGGATGGGTTCAAGATGGTCTGTAGCGTTTGGTTATTGCCGCGCTTCACCGCGATCTTGGGGTTCCCTGTTGAAGCATTGACGGTCCAAAGCCGCAGATGAGTCGGCTCCCACTCCAATTGCGCTGCAACTCGTTCCGTCAATACATCATAGCTAATTTTCGAGTTCAGAACCAGCTCGAAGGGCGGGAATTGCGCGGCGTCGCATTTCGTGGGGTGTGCGTGGAATTTGACAGTCTTCTTGTGGTGCAAGAAGTCATAGTATTCGCGAGCGTCCTCGACGCGATCGGATTTTCGCGTCCTTGCAAAGTGTCAGCTGTGGTCTTCGGTTGAAAGTTCTGTCTACTCACGCTTCTTCAGACGCCTGTTTCTCATTGAGGTGCAGACGCTTCTCGAGAATGTTCCTTTCACCCTTGCGCTCGACGCTCCGCTGGAAACACAAGACATCGCCGTCTTGCAGTTCAGCCGCCTTGAGCGACTGCTTGGGCTTCAGACTTTCAATCATGGTTGGTTTGATTTCCTGTGAAGGACATTAGCAAGAGATTCGGAGAACCGCAGACGCCCATGTACTGACCTCGTACAGAGATATCTTCTCGTCCGAGGGCAGCTTATCACCCCAGCCCATCTTCTTCATGATCAGAGGCACCAATTCTTCCACCTTCTTCTCCTTACTGATGTACACATGACCAACGCCACGCAGAGTTTGCGACTCAATATCAAAGTACTTCAAGAAAAGCACAATCAGGTCATTCTTCACGATGATACCGTTCTGTTGAGGCTCGTGGGTGGGCCAGATAGCTTTGCCGTCGGGCGTCGTCTCCTCTGCAACTTCGGCCCAAAGGCGGAGAGCCTGGTCCCTGTGTGCTTGTGCTCGCTGGAAAATCTCCTCCACCGTGGGGTTGAGGTCCATGATTGGTTGATCCGGGCGAATAGTCTTGTTCTGGCGGTTGACCATGACCCAGCAGCGGATCTTGCGGGGGTCTTGCTGCATATCTTCCGCAATAGTCGCGGTGAGCTCCTCCATGGTCATCGTCCGAAGGACCCGGTAGTATTTGGGGGTCGAGGCGTCCTCCACCTCGGGGTCAAAGTTGGTCATATCAGTGCCGCCGTGCTGCTTGAAGGTTTCACCGGTGATGACCTTGACACCAATGTAGAGATGCTGCTCCTCACGCTCCTTCCTCCTGGCTTCCCGCAGAGCTGTCTCCTCTTCGATCCTTGACTTGAGATGAGAGGGAATGTCGTCCGAGGTGACTGGGCGCAGGATCTTGTCCAGTCGTGTCTGGCGGATGTACACCAGCATGTAAGCGCTGTTCTGGCGCATGATCGGCGCCTTCTTTTGAAGCGGTGCTCGGAGCGAAGAGCCATTGGGCAGTCGATACTCGCCACCGAAATTCTCCTCCAGCACTTCCCGCATGGTCGCTTTCGTGACCTTGTCGTCGTCGTATTTGTAGAACCAGCCATCCTTCTCAGGTTTGAGGAAGGCGTAATAGTGGCCGGCATTAAGGTCACCGCTGTGTACCAACACGCCGTGCAGCTGGTAGGTCCAAGCCTCGGACTTGTCGGCACCCTCAATCAAGAATGGGGCCGCATCGAACTCCTCTGGGAACTCATATCGATCGTTGATCTTCATCATCATGTCTCGTTGAATGTCGTACTCGAATCTTTTCAGTTGCAGGTGTAGCACGTCCGGGAAGCTTGTGAAAATAACGCCCTTGTTGGCGTCCTGGAGCTTGAACTCGTCGCCCGCGTAGTACTGGTTCTCGCCATCCATCTTCTCGACTTGGACATAATCCTGGAAACTCTCAAGGAGGTTCTTGTTGCCGCTCACATTGAGTTGGATATCCCAGAAGTCTTCGATGCGGCTAGATTCGTAGTCGACGTTGACGCAGGAGATGTACGTCTTGATCTTACCACTGAACATGTCGGGAAGCACCTTTTCGGCCGGGGTGCCCTTCATCTTTTCTTCCATGCGCTCCATGAGCTTCCGCGACAACTCTTGGACATCTTGCTGTTCGAAGATGTGCCTCGTTTCCCAGCCAAAGGACTTGGTGAGCTCGTTGGTGCCTACTGCATTTTCTGATGTTTGAAGCTGATAGAAGAGGCGCTGAATAGTGTAAGCGCTATTGCTCAAACTATCTTCTTGCTGTGTAGGGATTCCATATATGGCCTGTCAATCGAGTCAGCGCAAGTCAACACAAAGGGCGTGCTACTCGGCCTTACGGTGCGAAAGGCATTGGTGAAGTATAAAGACTGGAGGAGAGAGTTGAGGTAACAGGTCGCTCCCTGGTTCTTCAAGCCCACGTAACCTGTTTCTTTCTTCGAGTCATAGTTGACAAAATTATGCCACAAGACACCTGTTTCGTCCTCGACGACACGGATGTACGCAGTGATGTTGGCAGTGTCGTTTTCGCAAAGTGGTCGGGATCCGTTTTCGTACGGCACGTTGAACATCTTGCGCAGCTCGTAAAACCTCGTGAATCCCCAATCAGCCTCCTCCTTGGTGAAGCGATGATGAGCGACATGGTGGGTGTAGAGGCTTGGGTCGTTCGGGTTTGACAGGACCAGCGCAAACTGGACACAGCAGCTCCAGTTCTCAGGAACTTCATTCGGTTCAAACCCATGCTCTAGGTAGATGGAGCACTGATCGACATTGTTGCCGAAGGGGAAGAGCAAAATCCGCCTGGAGTGCAAGGTCAGTGAAGCGCAACACAGAGAGAGCGCTTGCTTTGGCAGCTTACCAAGGATAGCCACCAGCGTGGAAGACGGGGCCATGTTCGCGCTTCGGCAGCCCCCTCCAAGACGGAATGGACCATGTGTTCACGACATCCTCCAGGATGCGGGGCTCTTCAGCTAATGGTGGCAGGATCAGCTCCTTCATGGCATCGTCTGGGTCGGATGTCGGGTTAGCTTGTGCAGAGCGCAGCGGGAGAGCATCAGCTACGGCTTACGGTCGGTCGCCAGTGGCAGGTCTTGCAAGTTGTCGGTGTCAATGTCGTTGTCTGGGTTGATAATGGCAACGGCCTCCTTTTCGGATTCGTTCGGAATGCCGACATAGTCGTCTGTGTCCATCACCATCTCGCTGGGCGATGTGATATCATTGTTGTAGCTCTGTCGAAGGTTTGGGTTAGCCGTGGGCCAGCAGTCGTGGCGTGGAGTCGTGATGACGGCGGGGCAAAGAACAGGCTTGTGCTGGAGGTGACGATTGGAGTAGACAGATGACATGGACAGAGGAAGCTTGGCGGAATGTCGGGACAATGGGGAATTGAATAAACGCAGTCTTCACTGGTATCTTCTTACCATGATGAATGCTTTTGACTTGTTCACTCGCGAGAGAAAGCCAGCAAAAACTAATTGTGGCGACAGAGGAAGCCTGGGGATCGAATGTCGACTTCCTGGGTGGCAGGTGGGACGCGAAGACGAAGCGACCCGTCACAGTCGGGACTCACGGGGAACTGCAGCGGAATCGTCGACGGGTCAGGAGGGCTGCATAAGCAGAAGGAGGTCCAGGTTGAGTAACCTACGTAATGGTCTACCAAGGGCAAAGGTGGTGGTTTGGGTATCTGCTGGTTGGTGCGAATGCAGACCTGGGATTTGGGAGGTGTCGTAGCCACCACAGGCTTAGGTGGGCAAGGTCCGCTAGGTGATATAGGTAGGCTTCGATCGCCGACGCTCGATGTGCCGGCTTGTTGCGATGCTGCGATGCAAGAATCACACCAGATCTTGCTGAAGCGTCAACAGCTCGAGTGTGAAGGTGGTGACTGCAGTCGGGCGTGGCGAGCTGTAGGTGTGACGCTGTGGAAGAAGCTCCTTGGTTGTGCAAGGCTTGTTGAAGTTCTTGGGGCGGATTGCGGGTTGGCGGGCGACCGAGGGCACTTGATCCAATCCGATGTGGAGGGCACCAGGAAATGGCAAGAGCAATGGCGGTGGCACGCAGGCACGTCACTGCACTGGGGGGGGAGGCACCTCCAGTGTCTTGAGGAGTGGCAGTGACTGACTACCCTGTTCTGTCTCTCCACCAGTCCGCCAGTCCGCCAGCCAGCCCAGCCGTGCTTGCTTGCACCGAAGTGAGACTCATCAGTGACTGGCCGATGACCGTTATGGACAGTCCAGCCAAACCCCACACCGGCTTGAAGCTTCCCAAGGCCAGAACAGGAGTGGAGTGCCGTGTGAGCTTTGTATTCGAGGCACCTCAATCACAGTCCTGTTGATGACTAAGATCACATGACACCCCTGACGCTTCGCCAGACTGGACATTTTTCGAACGTGGCAGCTTCCCCAGTGGCCTGGTGAATTGACCCTGGGGACCCAGGAGCGGATCACATCTCGACAGCTACCCTCACACGATCTCATCCTCTCCCCCCCGGCCACGCAAAACGTCCGGCACGCCTCCTACAGCTGGAGTACCTAACTTGCTGGCCTTGACACACCACACAGCTTCATCCTCGCCCTTTCCACGAACATGAGGTCCTTCCTCCCTCTTCTGTCGATGAGCGCCGTCGCGCAGGCCCTCTACTTCTACATCGACGGAACGACTCCCAAGTGCTTCTTCGAGGAACTCCCTAAGGACACCCTCGTCGTTGGCCATTACAGCGCCGAGGAGTGGGACGACAGGATCAACAACTGGGCCAAGCACGACGGCATCAGCATCTACATCACGGTCGACGTACGTGCCATCACCCTTTCCTTCCCTTCCCTGAGGCGCCCCACCGGATACATATATACACCTTTCCCTCCAGCAGCTAACCACTCCCACCACAGGAGCTCTTCGATAACGACCACCGTGTCGTCGCCCAGCGCGGTGCCGCCTCGGGCAAGTTCACCTTCTCCGCCGCCGACGCCGGTGACCACCAGCTCTGCTTCACTCCCTCGTCGACTTCTGGCCGCTCCGGCTGGCTGAGCCAGTCCTCTCACAACGGCGGCATCCGCCTGACCCTTGACCTCGCCATCGGCGAGACCTCACAGATCGAGTCGGCCGACAAGGACAAGCTGCAGGACGTCGCCACCCGCATCAAGGATCTCAACGCCAGGCTGCAGGACATCCGCCGTGAGCAGGTCTTCCAAAGAGTACGTCTCCCGCCACGTAATGATACAACAGAGGGAAGAATGCGGCTAATATTGTTTTCTCCAGGAACGTGAGGCCGAATTCCGCGACCAATCTGAAACTACCAACAGCCGCGTCGTCCGATGGATGATTATTCAATTGACCGTCCTCGCCGGCACCTGCGCGTGGCAGCTGTCACATCTCCGGTCCTTCTTCATCAAGCAGAAGCTCACGTAGACAACACTCACATGTGGGAGGAGCAGAGAGGAAGAGGAGGGACTCGAGTTTTTGTATTGCGCAAAAAGCAATTGGAGTTCGGGAGACAAATGTCGTCTTGGGAGAGACGGCCGCGCTGCGCATGGATGCATCTCGAGGATACCTACCTAGCTTATGACACACAAGAAGTTCTGCATGGGGGCCATATCCCTGGGCATGAACCAAGAGCGGGCAGCGAGGGGTTCTGTAATGAATGAGACACGCTTTCGAATCTACTACTTTATAGCCGTTCAATGATTGGGCGTCAGCATCGTGAACAACATGGTGATGCGTTGGCACCAAACGTAAGCCAGCCAGGGCCAGCCTTCGAGAGCAGGTTATCGCTCAATTGAGTCTCAGCAAGACCATCGAAAGAGTATGGGAGGCATCAATGTGAAGTCATTCCCTTATATTTTCACGTCTATCAACCCACGACCAACCGACCCCTTGTTCAGCCTCCTGCAGTCCCTCTGTCCGTCAGCTTCCCCAGAAGCGTGTCGTACGCTCATGACCGCTTCTTCCAACTCTCCACGCCCCCGACAAGACGCGAAACCAACTGTCTCCGTCCGCACCACACGGCTGATGTTATTATGAAACAGTACACGAACGTATCGTAGAATCAACCCAATGCTATGGAACCCACCGCCTTCGCCCGCCATGCGCCGTGCTGCGCGCTGTGCATTAACAGGATGTAGTATTGTTTTTTGTTTCGGCTGAAACAAGAGGCCCTCAGGGAAATATGGTCCGGGTCCCGATGTCGAGTTTTTTGCATACCAGTGATGAAGCGCAGTCTCTCGTATCGAGAAGGAAGGATGAGTAAACACCGCTACGCCAAGATAAGGAGAATGCCCAAGGATAGAAAGAAAAAAAGGGAGAATCGTGCCGTCGTCGAGATGCTGCGAATGAACAGCTCTAGCAACGGTACCAGAACGGGATTGTGTCCAAAAAGGCGCAGTGCGGAGACTTTTGTATCAAGGCTCGTGGTGGTGCGGTCAGGGTGGTTATGCGGTGTTCCGCAGCCGGGTATGACCTAGAGGAATACACCACGCATGTGGGCGCACAAGCCGGACCATCGTCAATCCGCCTGTATGTATAATCGCTTGAAAGGAGCTAGCTAGTCCTGTTGTCCGGCATGGCAGAGACAACACCGAATGAATCCGGGACACTATCCTATGTGGGAATCAGTAGCTGGTAAAATTGGCAAAATCATCTGGAGTTACATACCGCAGCAGAGGACCTTCATGAACTTCTGCATGCCGGAAGGCTGAGGCTCGGGAGAGCGACCACTAGGCTGGGCGGGTTGGGCAGGACTCTGCTGAGGCGCAGTCTGGGGGAGGTTGCGGTTGCTGTTCTGGAACTGCGCCTGCGTGGACCCGGCTGGCGTCGCCATGTCCCGAAGACCCCCGACTCCGCTGCTCCGCTGAGCGCCCAAGGCGCCGGGGGCGTTTGGCCGACCTTTGTTCATCTGTTTGATCGGCGACGGAGGCGGGGGTTGCGCGGCGTTTAAACGGCTGACCGTCAGGTTCTGCGCTTGCGCGTGGGCTGCGCTCGCGCCGCCGCGTTGGCCGCTGTGGAGTTCCATCTGGGACGGCCCGGGTCGAGCGTTGGGGTTGTGCAGGTACGCGTTGTTGTGCCCCTTCGACCCGTCCCAACCTTTCCCCGAATCCTTTGAGATCTTCATCCAGTCGTACTCGCCGTCCTCTACCTCGCCGGTGTTCTTGAGAGCTTGCGTGAAAAGTTCACGCAAGTAGTCGTAATCGGGGGTGTCCTCGAAACCGAGATTTCGTACGTACGTAAGGTACTTGTTGAGTTCGTCAGGGAAGCCCTCGCACAGATCCCGAATCTGTGTGGTCTGCTTCTTCTCACCAATCTTCTCATACTTCTGCTTGTTGGTGGCAGCCTTGAGACCTTGCCACGGCAGACCACCCCTGAGGAAGTACATAAAGACATGGCCGAGCGCCTCCAGGTCGTCACGACGGGATTGTTCTCTGCCAAGATGGGTGTTGATGCTCATGTAGCGAGCGGTGCCGGAAAGCGACTTGCGTTCGCGGTAGGGAATGTGCTGCTTAGTCTTCGGGTCCCGGTACTGCTTGGCCATGCCGAAGTCGATAACATGGATGACGTTTGCGGCCTTGGTGCCCGGCCTGCCGATGATGAAGTTGTCGGGCTTGATGTCGCGGTAAATCAAGTTCTTCTCGTGGATCGTCTGAACCCTTGAGAGCTATTACTTTTGTTAGAAATGGGCGTGATGGAGCGTCAGCATGGCGAACATACCATTTGCTTGGCAACCATGACGACTGTCTTGATGGTGAATCTCCGTCCGCAGTGGTCGAACAGATCTTCGAGGGAAGGACCCAACAGGTCAATGACGAGGATGTTGTGGAGCCCCTCCTGGCCGAAGTAGTAGACATTGGGAATGCCAGCTATTTTGCGGTTAGATATCACAGCCTCAGAGGACCACAGGGCCCGGCAACTCACGGCATCCGACAAGAATTTTGTACGTCCGATACTCATCACGCAACTGAGGAGCGTCGCTCTTTCGAGGTTCCTGTCATGGGTCAGCCGAGTCGGTGGAGGTCAGAATGAGGCCACGGGAGACCCCAAGGCTGAGCACTCACAAACTTGATGGCGACTTGCTGATTGTTGAGGAGGTTGGTGCCTTCGAAAATAACGCCGAACGAACCCTCGCCAATCTTCTTTCCCACGCGGTAGTGTACGCCGACGACGTTGCTCGAAGAGGAAGCCATCGCGTCGAAATATGGGTCCCACGCGGATTGTTCAACCGGGGTTAAGGACGAAGTCTCGAGGGTATGGTAATGGTGCAGAGTAAATCGATGCAGGTGTGTCCGTCAGGGGTGTAGCCTTGCGGGATAATGTACGGTCTGGAGATGATCGGCAGGTAGGTTAGCTATTGCTGTTCTACTGTCGTGGTCCCTCCGAATTTGGGGCGACGAGCGAATTGAGGCTACAAATTCCGGGGGGGGTGGGAGGTTTGGCGTCGTCGGGGGATGAGGGAGAAATCTGCCAGATGTACCCGGCTTGTTTCTGTGTCTGGGGCGGAGGGGAGGCGATGCACGGCACCACACGGGGGTGGCTTGCGTGTTGCTGTATAAAGTCGTCTGTGATGCAAGTGGAAGGAAGACGCAATGGGCAACCCGACAACGTCGATGACTGCCGTTCGGCTCGCCAGCGGTGAGACGTACCTGCAGGTTGATCGAGCTGATTACTCAGATGTCGAAGTCGAAATCGGAACCGAAGTCGAAGCCGAAGTCGAACCCTAAGGCGAACGGGTGTTGTCGTCGTGTCTCGTCACCGACACTCGATTCGTGGGCCAGGGGGCAAGGGAGAGCGAAGGGGGAATGGGACCCGACGCCTCAGGAGACTCAATTGCAGTTGCAGTTGCAGACGTAGATGCAGACGCAGGCGGAGACGCAACAAGCAACTCCGACTCGGTGAGGAGGTTGTCGTCCAGAGTCGAAGACGGACGAGCAGGACCGAGGAGAAACGTCAGGAGGGCCACGATGGCGTGGAGTGGAGGTGAGGACGGACGGGGATGGGATGGGGAGGAGGGTGAGAGAGGCGACGGTTGGGGTTGGAGAGCGAAAGAGAGGAAGGGCGAAGCACAAGCACAGCCAGGTACGAGCCGGGCACAAACGAACCTGAGCACGGGCGCTGCAGCTGTAGGCTTTGGATCTGGCAGTAGACAGGCACAACAGGCACGGCAGGCACGACAAGCCGCGGGCGAACAGCCAGACAGAGGGACAGACAGACGGTGGACGGGGAAACGGGACGGTCAAGGGACTGGGACCGGGGGGGTCTGGTGTGTGGATCTGGACCAACGCTGGCAAGGCCAGCCACTGGTTAGTTGGTTAGGCAGGCGGGCCTGAGGCTCGAGGTCACCACGGTCACCTTCCATTTCGCGCTCACCTGCTCTGGGCTTGCCTGGACAGTTGGAGGCGGTCGCCGCCAGGTTCCTCTGACGCTGACAGCCAGGGCCACTGAAAGGACGCCGCCTGTGCAGGCACCTCACACCAAGTTGCTTTTTAGCGCCCGTGCTCGGGGGTCAGAGGCGCTGTGGCCACCCCCTAATTAATATCTTGACGGTCGCGGACAGACAGCCACCTGGGGGAGCACCTAGCCACTGGAATGTGTGGGCCCACGGCTGGTAATCGCCCTGGGGACAGACTCATTCATGCCCTACCTAGGCTTCATGTACATCGCGCTGCCCGCAATCTCCCACCAATCTCGCATGTAGGTACCGGGGCAAGATTCTTCTTTGGGCTCGACCGCCAACGTTGTCAACCTAATTTTCGTCCTACTCGATTGCATTGCTCGCTCAGGGTCCGGTCATCTCGACTTCGACTCGGCTCGGACAATCGCCATCTAACAGGAGGGCCGCCTCTGCGACCTCGCCTGCCGCTCTCCACCCTGGTCGATCCTCTTCGTTGTTTCGCTTGCTCTGCACTGGCACTGATGCTGGTACTGGCACGCAGATGGAGACGCCGACCTCGGAAAACGACATTACCTCGTCAAACTCCTGGCGGGGCTTGACCCATCTCGTGAGGGTCAGTCCAGCCCCCCGCCTATCAAGCCGCGCTAGAACACGCCTCGCCTTTTCTGGCAGGCAGCCGAGTTCCCCTGGAAATTGGCCCGAAGACACCTTCCATTGGTAGACTCTCCCATCTTTGTGGGGGATGTCAACAAAACCAGGCCTTAGTCATTTTTCGGGGCAGCAGGAAGCATGGGGATTCGGGCGTGGCGGTGAAAGTACACGAGACCATCCATCAGTTTGTTGCAGTGCTGAATTTGGAAGAAGATCGTGAAGCCACATCGTTGTCTCTGATGGTGCCGAAGCCGAAATCCGAAGCCACAGGGCGCTTGTCTCTGCTCACTCATGCTGCTGAAGGATGGGATGCCAATGCTGCTGGACCAGTAAGTCCCACTACCCCCAAACCGCCCACCAAATCACACCAAAAACCGTGATTTATAGGGGTCTATATCTCGATAACTATAAGACCTATAAAGCTAAGAACTCTAATACAGATAGATTAGATCTACTATATAAGCTAGTATAAATTTTAGATAATTATCTTACTAATAGAATAAGAAATTAGTAAATGAAAATTGGTTTTCGTATTTACTAGTATTTTATATAGTAACTCAAAAATATTTCTTTTTAATACTTTAATAAATAAATATAAGATAATAAACTTATAATAAGTAGCCTTATAATATTTAGAAGCTAATTTATTAATATATTAGCTATATATATATAAACCTACCTTATTATATAAGGATTTAAGTATTCCCTATTAAAACTTAGTATAGGGGTTTCTAATTTCTTAGATAACTTATTAAACACTTCTAATCTTAATCTTAGAGTCGAAACTTAGATATATTATATAATCTTATATCTTTAAAATTAAGTAAGATTCTTCTATATATAGTATAGCCCTAGTAAGGCCTCTTATATATTACTAGTAGTTTTGTAAAAGAATACTAAAAGAGCTATTACTAATATAATATAAATATATACTAGCTAAGATTTGACTTGGGCTATTATCTATATCTTATCTATCTAACCTAGAGATTTTAGCTTTATAGGTCTTATAGATGTAGAGATATAGACCCCTGTAAATCTCGGTTTTTGGTGTGATTTGGTGGGCGGTTTGGGGGTGGGCGGTTTGGGGGTGGTCGGTCTTAGTGCTCAGCTTCAAGATGCACTCGATATTACCCACGTCTCTGCCCACCGTAACTTTTGGTTGTCGAACTTTCTTTAATCGAGTGGTGGCCAATTCAGAGTTTATTGATAACTACCTATGATCGTCTTGAACCCACGCAATCGCTGTCAAGTCATGGCTCAGGTATCGAGCTCCAGCAGATCACGTTTGGGGGGATTCAGTGGCTATCAGGTCCCACTCAAGTAGATATACAGTCGCGTAACCCGCGACTCTACTTCGGAACTACATCATACCTCACAAGCATCCCTACCTGATCAGTGCTGAAGCTTGCCTCCAAACCACCACGTCCTGGCGACTCCACCCCTCTGTCAACCACGATCCCTAACACCATCGATGTGACGATTCTACTGCTGCTCCCAATGGCAACCGCGATTCCTTCCATAGCCTGCATAGGCATCATCGGCCGCGAAGTGCGTGCACATCCTCTCCTCCGCCACTACCCAGCCGTCCCAGCTGACAGCCTCAACAGAACAACCCCCTCCACATCTCCATCTTCCCCTCCCATAATCCGCAAACCAACACCCTCGCGCCCCTCCGCACCCCTCTACAGTTCTCCCTCCTCCTTTCCTCGACCCTCGACGTCTTCGAGCTCCGCGCCCGCCACGCCGCCGGCACCGGCACCGGCCTCTCCGGCGACTTTGGCCTCCTTCACGCCGTCGACGAGCGTCTCGCCGCCTACGGCTTCGAGACGAACACGGGCGTCAAGATTGTCGTCGTTGTCGATATGCGCGGGCGGAGCGTCGACGGGAGCGTATTTGGCGGGGATCGCAGGTCTACTGCCGGGACAGGGACGGGGCCCGCCGGCGGTGGCGTTGGATTGAGGGATGGGGAGCTGAAGGTCGTGTTCCGCGCGGTGCAGAGTGCATACGTGCGGCTGGTGCAGAATCCGTTCTTTGAGCCGGACGAGGTGATGGGGAAGGGAGGGAAGAGGATTGCGAGCCGGAAGTTTGATGGGGAGATACGGCGGATCGGAGAGGGCTGGACACCAGGAGTCACGAGCTTGTGATGCATTGGCTCGTATCTATCCTTGGTGTATGTCTGAGACGAACATGGCAGGTCACACAGATGGATTCATGGCGGCGGCGTTACGGGGAATATGAATGCTTCAGGTCGAAATATCACAGCGCATGGTGACTACTGGCGAAAGTATGGTGCCTAGAAGTTCTATGTCTAGAATACAATAGGTGGGATCATGCTGGGCTATTTCTTCCATCTTTCCAGATTTTTCATCGCCTCAATCCTAAGCCCCTGGAGCCCCGCCGGTTCTTCAAGCTCTACGGAAGGGCCCATCGTTGCGTCATCGTTCAACTTGGTCGTCTCGTTGATATCAACCTTCAGTGGCTTCGACGGCGGTCCCTTCTCCCAGTGTCTTGCGTCTGCTGGCAACGGCTGCCACCAGTCTCCTGTTCGGGCATGCCACTGCGCACTGCACATCTCCCAAAGTCGGCTTGCTGCTCGCTTGTATGCAAACCGTTCGTCCTCGCCAGTGAAGGCACTGGTATTGCCGAAATCCAGCCTCTTGGCCTTCTCCTTCGCATCGGTCAAACCAAAGTCGGAGTCTTGATCTGGATCATATTTGGACGTTGATGAGGTCGTGTCGTAGAACGAAATGTTTGGGCGAAACGGGGAAGAGCTGTCCTGGTATACCTCAGCGATGGTCTCGCTGTGAATTGCGTCGGCGTCCACCACTGGGTTTCCATCCGCTTTTTTGCGACCCACGATTCTCGTATCCGGGAAGAAAAGCTCATCTGGCCCGCTGGCCGCGCGGACGATAAGTTTGCATTTCGCCTCGTACAGAGCGTCGAGGAGGGTAATGAAACGACGCGCCTCGTTCTTCTGAAGCACCGTTAGAACCGGGATTTTGTCGACGATAAACGTGTGATATGTTGAGGCCATGGTAATATAATCTGCTGGACCAAAAGTCTCCACAAGCTTCGCAAAGTCCCAATACACTCTGCCATCGCCTTGTTGAGGAATCGGAATGGTCCGTCCGTAAACCACTAAGGACGCAGGGCTCCAGTCTCCTGAACCTGTCTGCGAGCGGATCTCTTGCCAGGCGGCCTCGCTATCAGTCGGGAGGAAGAACTTCGCGGGCTTCCCGAGACTCGTCGTCTGTTCTTGAGTGATGACCTCACTTACTCCGTTAGCGTCTTGAAGGGGGCCTCCGACTCCGAGATTGCTGAGATCGCTGCTTCCGAGCAATGTTGAGGGTCCTGTCGCAAGGTCCGAAGGTTTCTCTTCACGACGTCGCCAGTCAGTGGCTCCCTCCATGTGCCAGAAGTCGCATCGCGCCTTAAGCACTTCAAGGAAGGCCGCAAAATCGCTAGACTGTCCGAAGAGGTCACCTCGCCCGCGAGATTTTCCACCAGTGAAAAAATTCCTGACGAAGCCTCCTGCTGGCGGAGGGTTGTACTCGACGCCGATGGCTTTCTGGAGCTCCTCTGGAACACGATTGGATGAGGCAACCAGCACCCCTCCCAGCTGGAAGAAGGGAATGAAAAGGTGGCTCAGGATTTTGCTTGCCGCACGGTCCGGCAGTTGAAATTCATCAAGAAAGAGGATCGGCGATTCTTCAACCAGCTTCTTCGCCAACCACAGGAGCGAATACTCCTGGTCTCCTCCCGTAAGCTGCGGGTGAGATCGCCTGAAGCCCTCGAGTTGGGAGAAGGAGTACAGCATAAAGGTGTTGAAGTGCCACCTCTTCTTACGATGAGTGGGTAGATCTTCGTATAGCATGTCGATGAGCAGACTCTTGCCCCGGCCCACCTCTCCAGCGAGGAAGAGACCTCTGGGAGAGTCGATCTCGAGGGCAGCCTGGTGGTTCGTAAGGACTCTGATTAATGCCAGATTGTCGTTTCCTTCAGGTGCTATGAAGAGACGCTTGAATAGAGGGTTCCTCCATATCGGATGGCTCTTCACTGCAAGGGTCGGCTCTTCATCACCTGACTTTGATGTGATGTCCGTTATCTGTTTCAGTCGTTTTCGGTACTCGACAGAGGGTGTGTAGTCCTTAAGGCGACCGTAAACCTTCTGCAGATGCTTGGCCAGGCGATGCTGCGAAGGGTCGGGACAATATACACCTGTAGCGACCAAGGCTTGGTACTTGATCAATGGATCTGTGATGGTGACTGAGGTCGAAATTTGGCGCCTAGCTGTTTGAAATATAGCCTGGGGCCGTCGCAGGCATGGAGCCATCCTGGTCTATGTCCAGAGGAACACCACCTCGGCCAGGACAGTGTAAGTGCGTAGGTGTGAGGCCTCTTTCAAATGGAAACCTTTGTTTCCCACTGGCGAAGCGACGTTGAAATTGGCTCCTGGCAAACGTGCAAGTATTGTAAGCGAGTTGGAGTGAAGCCGCTACTGCCTGTGTGAGAGGGCTTTGAAGATTGCAGTGAGGTGTTGAGCTGGCAATGACCAAGTTATGCCAGGTGTCGAGCATACATGTACGGCGACGGCTGGGTATGATGCCTTTTGACTCAAAACATGATTCATCGGGAGTATTTGAAAATTACGGGACCGATATAAACCAACGAAAATGGACCGCTATGAAGCCATCGTCAACAGGACTCTGTTGTCCTTCGAGGCCTTTACTGGTGTTTGGCCATGGTGACGTTCACGACTTGGTCCGATTACATAATGTAAATAGAATGGGGCTGAACCTCTGTCAAGCTCCAGGATGGGACCTCGAGGCAGGGTCGATGATGAGTTCCAAAGGAAACACATCAAATATTGAAGATCTGTTGAGTTAGATTGGAACGATCAAGACATATTGCATGCAAGGCATTGAATCACGAGGGAAAATTTCCATATGTATTGGCACGACAGGTTCGTCACCAAGACTAATGAGTGTACACGCAATGTGCTCGATGAATGAACTTTGGCGGTGAAGAACCATTTATTTCGTAACTAAAGTTGCGGCTGCTTCTGCCAGTATGGCGCAGGTGCAGATGCAGGCACCGAGATTGATCTGTCGACAGACGGCGACGAATGACTGCCTTCCATCAATCGCCAGGCTCTTGAATGTCTGATACCATTAGCAAAGGCAACATTGATCTCAGTCTGACGAAGTTTGAATTGATGTATTGAATGAGAGGAACAACCTATCACGTGAGACA
This sequence comes from Verticillium nubilum, assembly GCA_002851675.1. Classification (NCBI taxonomy): domain Eukaryota; kingdom Fungi; phylum Ascomycota; class Sordariomycetes; order Glomerellales; family Plectosphaerellaceae; genus Verticillium; species Verticillium nubilum. Next base: position 836,636 of record NMXI01000001.1, read on the forward strand.
CCAACCAAATCGGAGGCTCAAGTGGTGAGCTCCACTGGGTCGTCCACGCTTCTGGGGCAGCAGTACAGCAGGGCAACAAGGCCCCACTTGTTCCTGCTCGTCTTGTTGATGCAGGGTGAAGTGTTAGCGTGGGAGGAGCTGGTCCAAGCTTGGCGACTCCAGTAACCGTCAGTGTTTTTTTGAACGAGACCCAATCGATCCATGCCCTTCCAAGTTCGTCACGCTGGACTCAAGTCTGCCAAAACCACTCTGCACCTTTCCATCACCTTTGTTTGCTGTTCCGCATCCTAAGCCTACCCGATCGCAGCCCAGCATAGCCTGGCACTGCCAAATTTCATCATCCGCGACATGCTTTCCTGACTTGCGCCTACCAAATACAACTTCGCCAATAACAAGCAGCATCACCATAGACTTCGCGCTGGTGTGAATACCCACCTACCTACCCGACCCAACCTACGACTTTCCGCCTCACCTTTCGATTCGAGTCCACCACCCATCGCGCATATTCCATCACAACAATGTTCTCGCCATCACAGCATGAGGGCGGGCCGGCCACCGCAACGAGGAGCCGACGCAGACAGCGACCTCTGAGCTCCGACAGTCTCGTCCAACCTCCCAAAGCCAAGCGCCAGCGCCTGCCGCTTACGGAGCAGACCTTCCAAAACCCCGACACAAAAGCGACTCCGGCCGCTCCTGAAACATATGAAGTCAAGGCCGACAAGCCTGCACATCTCGACGTCAGACAGGATGGCTTTGGCTTTGAGAATAACCCTCTTCCTAAGAAGGAGCTGAGCGTTCGCGCCAAGAAGCCCAAAGCTGCCGATCGCGCGACGAAAGGTGACGGCAGTGTAGTTCTGGTGCGCTCTTCCCGAAAAGACCCAGACTAAGGTGGCGGTGCTGACAATCTACATTATAGACCACAAACAACGCTTACACCGTTAGCAAGCTGCCTGCTTTGCCTGACCGTATTCGGGTTGACGCGACAGGTAATGATGGCGAACAGACAGTGTTCAACACGACCGCAGCTGACGTTGAAGCAGGCCAACAACACGGCGACATCTTCTCCAGTGGCTACGCCCTGTCCTTGAACCACACCCATGCCATCGTCTGGCCCTATACGACCCCGACACAATCCCCCGAAACCTTCACATTCACGCTCCCCTATCCATCCAAACATGCAACCGAACCACTGCCACTTGGTTCTCTTGTGTCGCCGTCTGCATCATCCTCTGAACCTGGCCTAGTCGTGGTCATGCCCGTCAGTGGACGAATCACTTACTGGGAATCGATATCGAGCGCTGCGACCCTGGACTTCATTCGACAACAACGGCACGGTGTTGAGGGGTCTATCTCGGGCATGTCTTCGGGCGAGAGAGTCATCCAGATCACCAACGCTGAGTCTGCAGGCTTTGTTCTGGCTTTCACCAGCGGCAGATTGGCCTACATGAGCGTCCGCGACACGCACGGCAGACCACTAGTCTCAGTTCAATTCTTGCGGACAAGCCTAGGATCCAGCAGCGGAGGTATCTTCGGCAGTATCCGCCATGCTTTCACGCAGCCCCAAGGTCGCGGCGAGATCGCAGCTGTCCGCGCGGAACGAAACATGCAACCTGGCGAGCGGAACATTGTCGCGGCCACGTTGAAAGGAAAACTACACGCTTGGAAGATTCACAGGGGAGGGAACCACGACACTGTGGCGGAAGCAGACATTCGTGAGGATGTCATCAATGCCATTCGGGAGGTTGATCCCTTGAGCGAGGACTACCACCAAGACACCTTCGAGGTGCTTGACTTCGCCCACGTTCCGAGGGAAATGGAGGAGAAGCACCAGGATTTGAGCAGGCTCAGCAACGCCCTGGCTTCAAAAGACCGAGACCTGCAACATCTACTTCTTCTCGTGAGTCTTTCTAAGAAGAAGGAATCTCACTATTCCTTAGTGGAGGTGATCTTGTCGCCAAAGAGCGCAAATATCGGCATGGTCCGCCCGATCTCCTCTTTCAAGACCCGCTTCGCTCCTGTCAACCCGGCGCAAGCTTCCAGGCCTCGTCTGTACCTCCCAAGGCCAGCCCTTGTTGCCTTTCTAGTCTTCGACAAGGCCGTTGTATTGGCATCCATTGGATGCCCGCCGGAGTCACCGGACTCTCAACTCCAGGAAGACAACCACATCATCCCACCAACGTATGAAGACGTCATCAGCTTGAGCGACAACAATCTGGCCGAGATCGTTGGCTCTGGTTACGAAGAGCCACTCGCGGCCGGTAAGACTCTCGAAGATACGAAGACCCACCGCCACAAGACAAAGAATCCAGCGACCGTGTTGATGGTTCGCGGCACCGGTGTCATTCGCTTGACCACGACCGAAATCGACAGATTCGCAAGTGACCAGCCGCCAAAGGTAAACGCCAAAAGCAAGTTAGAGCAGGCTGTCTTTTTCGGTCACAAGCAGGACACCCCGCTCAACTTTGACGGCCGCCGTGGAGTCCAGTTTCCCGACAGCGAGATGGCCGAAGCGGCTGTAGAGCTGAGTCAAGAAATCTTGGGTTCCTCTTCACCTCACATCTCGACAGCGCCTACGTCTCTCGAAGAACATCTCAAGAGCCGGACTCTCGCCCTCGAGAGACTGATGTTCCACTTGAAAGTCCTCAAGGTCAACCTGGACCGATCGACACGGTGGAAGCTCCTGGCAGCCGCGGAAAGGATGTTTGTGTCATCACTGCTATGGAAACTTCACGAAACGTTTACTCAAGAACGTGCAAACAACGACAAGAAGGATATCATGGCGGAAATTGTTGAATTTATCCACAATTCACAGAAGAAGGTTCCCAACCGAAGTGCTGGTGAAGTCGACCGCGTTCGACACTGGTTCATCCACGACATCGAAAAGATGGAGACCTTTGTGGCCTGGGGCTACGAAGTTATCAAGTACATGTACAAGGATCACATTCTCGATGACGTTCGAATCACGCGCCTCATCCACGAGGCCATTCAACTCAACCTCGTATCACTGCGCATGGCGTTGCAATACAGGAAAGACAAGCTTGCCTTCTACGGGCTGCAAGATGAGGATATGGACCTTGGCATCTTACGGACTATGGACGACAGGCTTCCCGAGTTTTGGACTGGGTCACGACACATTGCGAATAATCTGAGGCGTCTCGTCGAGCTGAGCCATACCTGGCTTGACCAGTACTATCCTGCGAAAGACAAGCCGAAGCAACCAGATCCGAAGCTCATAGAACGCATCAACACAGAGATGGCACCCCTGACGGACTGCTACCTCGTCGCTCTTCTTGAGCAGTGCCGTTGGAGCGCTACCCAGCACGATCCTAAAATGATTCAGCTGTCGGAGCAATTCAACAAGATCTACGATGCCGACCAAAATGACAAAATTCTGGCACTGCTTCGCCTCGGGAAGTGGGATGAAAGCATCAGCATTGCCGAGAAACATCGGTCGTGGAAGGCCCTTGCTGTCTCGTTGATTGAGCAAATCCACGGGTTCCGGAAGGAAATCGAACTGGCGGCTTCAGCGGCGGACATCCCCACTCTCCGTTCCAAAGCCGAGCGAAAGGAGGCACAGATCGGAATGTTCTTTGACAAGTATGGCGAGGCTTTTGCCTTCCCCACCTACGACATTCTCCTCGAAAATGACAGCGTGCAGTCGGTACTTGACTTCGCGTACGACAAGCATGGATTCAAGACAAAATTCCTCAGGCAGAAGCCTGAGCTCGCGAGAATATCGTGGATCAACGACATTCAGGAGGAGAAGGATATCGATCACGCTGCCGAGACCTTGTTGGGTCTGGGCCTCAGTCGCGAGCAGCAAGTATGGAACAAGAAAATTGAGCTCAGTCTGGGCAAGCTCGCCTTGTTGGCAGACGCCGAGCAGCCTTCTGCACCCTCGCCTGGACTGTTTGGATCAAGGCGCGCCAACAAGCTCGTAGTTGCCAAGGATGAGGCCAAACAAGAAGAACAGCTAGACGAGATCGACAACGAGCTGGCTATCATCCAGATCCAGGACGACATTTACAAGCAGATTTATCCTAGCGCCAGTGTGGCTGTGGATGAGTCTGCGGCCCTCGATCTTGCGATGGAGAGTCATGCAACGAACATTCCACGCAAGCAGAAGGCACTAAACCAGGTGTTCGAGAATGGCATGAGGCGACTTCTTAAGCACGAAGCACTCGACGCCATGACGCTCATCGACCTGCTTACCTTGGTAGCGCTCAAGCCAGAGACAGCTGGCGAAATGCAGGACCCATTTTACCTTGCCCTGAAGGTTGCGGATTACGGCCTGAAGAGCGAAGAGCTAAAGGCGGCCAAGCGTCTCATCTGGAGGCGTTGCTACATCAGGGACGACTGGATGAAGCTCAACGACACCCAACTCAAGGATGATGCCCAGGTCCAAGAGGCACTTGGCGAGACGGCGCTGTTCGGCGCCCTCATCACCGGCTACCATCACCGTGAGTGCTCTCGTCTTGACCATTGATCTGTTGATTCTAATTATGTGCAGAAACTCTTGAGGAGCCTTTCCAGTACGTTCGTCCATCTGAAGCTCTAGGTGCCTTTGTCGACGGCCCGGACCGTCGATTCCACGACATGGACAAGCCATTCAGGGAGAAGCTTGTTCAAAACTCGAAGGAGGAGGACACTTTGCTCCGCAAGTACATCGACAAAGCACGACTTGAGAAGTGGGCCAGGTCCACGGCAGAGACAGCCGAAACGGAGGTTGCGGCCTACGCGGACGAGCAGACTAGGGCCGGAGCGGAAGAAACGAACGGCGAAGCGGAGACGGCCGACGAAACGTCTGGTCTCCGGTTGAACGGCAGTGCAAACGGGTTCCATTAGAGAAGTCACAGGATAAGTGACACTTCGCCATGGGATTGAATGGGCCACCCGCCGCTCGGGGACGGACCCTGGCCGGGGTGATAAAAAAATACGCGAGCAAGGATGGCGGCGTTCAGTGTGCTGGATTTTTTCTCGTGTACCATATTGGACCTGAGTCGTGATACAGGTTCGGCTACTGGGTTGACACCTCTTCGCTGAGGCGAGGCAATGACATAAACTTTCTTGTGTTTCATTTTGTTTCGCCAATTTCATTCTTGGTCGATTGTACTTGATGAAGTGATGATTTGACGGAGAGCCACGCTTTGTTGGTGGACGCGCGCTATAACCACCGCCTGGTGAGTGTCTCAATGTTCGGTACCCGATGAATAGAACCCGATGCCGAGAAGTCTTATAGTCACGCTGGCGTAGCAGCCTGATTGGGGATACCTCTGCCAGTCGAGGGTCTTTGGAGACGAAGAAAATGGGGTGACCTCAAGAGTGATAACGTTGCTCACCCACTTTTCGCCCACCCCCCCATTTCGCCCACCCTAAAATCCGACCCCCAAAAACAGACCCTCCCTTCAACCCGAATTTTCAACCCGTTCCGATGCAACGACAATACAGTCCTCCGGCTCACTAGGTAATTCAGGGTCACTGATTTCACCTATACTATCCTCTTTATCGCCTGCCTCGATTTGGGCCCTGTGGATAGCCTCAATATCGGCAAACTTCGAATTTGGGCTGATCCGGACCTTCTTCTTTTTCCTAGGCCTAGCCTGTTCCAACTGCTGTTCTAGAACCTGAATCCTACGTTGCTGGGTAACTACGAGGTAGTCCTTTTCCTCAAAGCCTTTCTGGACCTTACGGAATAGTAGCCGTTGCGTGTTGGTAGGTTGATCTAGCTAGTTGAATTGGGCTAGTTAGACCTGTAGATTAAACGTCTTCCTAGGGGTTAACTATAGAATAGCAGATATAGCTGTTTCATGCTGTTCGATAGCCCTAGATCTAATAGCCCTATCGAGAGTAATTTCGACCCTATTAGTAGCGTTAGTTGAATTCTCTAGTAGTAGTCGACTAAAGAGAGGCTTGGCTATAGATACTGGCCATAGACTAGTAAATTTCCACCCGCTGCGTATATTCTTGGCCGTAAAAGCTGACTAGCGTGCTTTCCTATAGCAGGTAAGGAAATTCCTTTTGCCTACTACTATAGAATTATTCCACTGCTTAAGATATCCTAGCTCTTTCCTATAGGCTGTTTTCAGGGGACTAAAGACTAACTGGTCTAGGGGTTATAGGACGTGTAACGTATAGGGAGGTAGGAAGAGTAGGTGGATATTATTAGTATAGTAGAGATATATGAATTCTGTTGTCTCATGGCTGCCGTGGCCGTCTAGGATAAGTAGCCTAGCTGTTGAGGGGTCGGTTGGTTGAGTAGATGGGATAAAGATCTCCTGAAGCTAGAAGATAGCTGTATCGTTGTCGGTCTATCCGTTTTTAGTAGTAGTAAACTTCTAGCTATTATAGGGCTATAAGTCTAGTGGAAACTACTACTGTTAGACTGATTTACCTTTGAAAATAACTAAGGGAGGTACTATAGTGCTAGTTGCGCTGATATACTCAAGGATAGACGTCCAGGCCCTAGATCCAGGCTGTTTTTTCCGTAGATTCTGGGCTTCTATAGAGCCTAGGACTAGGCTATTAGATCCCCGGCCTTCCAGGATACTAGTCTCATCTATATTATAGCGATTAACTAGTTGGATAGCCTTAATCTCTGGAATAGCTAGGTATCTAAACCAGGGACTAATTACGTTAGTTGACGCGCCGTTAATACGCTGGGAATTAATAGGCCTAGCCCTCTGGACCTTTATTGAAGGGTTTCTGCGTAGGAAGGCCTGGAACCAGTTCTTTCCGATAGTCTGGGGGCCTCCTTGTAGGTGGAGGATTCGTTCTGCAAATTCCCTGACTTGTTAGTGGGTTGGTGGGAGCCCTAGGGCAGCCTGGATCCGTACCCATTCAACTAGGTGCTTTTCCTGGGTCGGGGATAGCTTCTACTGGCTAGAAAACGCAATATCCCTGGGTTGGGTGCCCTGGATACGGCATCGTAGAGTAGACCTTGGAATACCCCAAGCGATGGAAGCTTGCCGGATAGATTAGCCGTTTGTAATAGCTTCTAGTGCCTGGTTGATTTCATCTTCGGTATAGTTAGGCATCCTGAATTAAAGTAGTAATATCCAAAATCTGGAAGGAATTGCTGTAGAATTGGTGAAGATATCGGAGGTTGAAGATGGTAGGTTAAGTGGCGGTGAGGCATTTTAGGGTGGGCGAAATGGGGGGGTGGGCGAAAAGTGGGTGAGCAACGTTAACGGCCAGTGTACTCAGCCCCTTCCGGCCTTGCTAAGAATACTTCGAAGAAAGGCCCCAGAGCACGGAAGGGATGAAATTTAACGGACTTGACGGCCGTCACATGTGTCAACTTGAGACGGCTGACTCTGGGTTAGCTTTTCGTCCGGCGAGAACGACTGGTATGTGTGTCATAGGACTTGTACTTCTGCTGTATTAGGCTGCGCTGATACTTGCGTGAGGCGCCCGAGGGCATCGCTTGGCTGTCGTAAGCTGATGGATGCCTCCTCCCGTCAACTCCATCAGCTGGATGAACGACCGGTGAACGAGACAACGCATGACAGATGTAGTAAATCATTCAACATTCGCATGAGAAAAGCACATGTGCAAGAACCCATCCCCATCACGAGAAGAAGCCTTCTCATGACTGGACCACGTCACCCGAAAGTGTCAAGTGACGGATTACGTGCTAACTTCCGACGGGTTGCTCGCTCGTGGCCATGCCTGGCTATCAGGCGAGATCAACTTTGTAACATGAGCGCCACCCGGTCGTCAACTGAGCGACATAATAGGCTGGTATACGCTGATAGCATGGTCGCTGGCACTGGCAACCTACTGGCGATGCCCAGAAAATGGAATTTGGTGTTGCACAGCATACGCAGCATGCACAGCCCAAAAATTCCCCTCCTATCAGACATTTTTCAACCGTCTCAGGCCCTGTGACCAAGAAAAGGGTGGTGTAAGTACCTCGACTTGCCAGAGGAGCGTCCGTTTTCAAACACTGTGTTCAGCAAAAAGCATCAGCCAAGGGTCGGGAGGCAACGAGGCTCCGGAGGGCGGTGACCGCTTACATTACTTGACAGAGTCCTCCTGAATATCATTCAACTCAAGGCATGGCATACCGCCGACGGTAATGAAACTGCTCTTACGAGCACCTCAGCAAGGATCCCATCGCCAACATGACGGCATCGACGGCATCAGCTCTACGAAACCAGTGGACGAACCCCAGCGACATGATGTCCATCCTGTTGATCATCGGTGGCGATATCGTTCAAAAAGCTTTTTCTCAAGGTGCGGGAACTTTTCCGGTTCCGGTATGCTTCTCATTCGGATGTGTGGCCTACGCCTTCATCAGTCTTTTCGGCATCTTGGGCGACGGCCGTCTACTATCGCCACCCGACTATCCCTGCAAGATCATCAATCTCAAGAGCGGTCACACGCGCAACAGCGAGAACTTCGTCGTGGGCCGTCTGCTTCGGGATATGGAAGCCATAGAGTCACGCTGGGAACGAACGAACAGAGACGAAGAGGCCGAGACTACCTTGGGTGATTACGAAGTCTGTATCTCTGTCTTCGAAGCCTTGAAGAATCAAAACGGGGCAACTCAATTCTCGATGGGCAAGATGCACGTCGTCGCCACGGTCATAATACTTCTTCAAGTCGCCCTCGGATTGATTCCTTACATCCTCAATCGCTCCTGGAATAGCCTGCTCATCACGCTGGTCGGTACACTCCTAGTTCAGTGGACTGGATCGATTCCTCAGTGGACGGCCGAAAAGCTACCAAATCAGCAAAGGTCAAGTGAGATCTATGCCTTGACCTCTGGCAATGACTCGCGAGAGATCATGATCATTTTTGGGTGCGGCAAATGTCTCGACCTGGAATCTCTTGCTACAATTCAATCACCTCGTAGCAGCCGGCTTTGGGAGAAGTTCAGTAGCCTGGCACGTCCTCGGCTCAATCATCAAGGCGCGGCTTTGCTCCCTCGGCAAAACACCTTGCAGCGAAAGGCGAAAGTACTCCCCATCCGATCCTTCAGAACGTTTCCTCTGGGATTCATCATCACACAAGTGACGTGTTCTGGTCTCTCAGTCTTATGGGTCCTGCTCTTGGTGAGTTCGGCAGCTCAAACGAGCTCTCCTGAAGGCTGGTGCTTCATAGGTATCGGGGCCCTGGGCATGCTCAACAACACCTGGGTGGCCGCTCAAGAGGTTTCTCCCAAGATGAGAAACATGCCTCTCGACAGGATCGACCAAATCAGAGCCACGAATTTGATGGATGGTATCATGGACTTACACTCTCTATATGGCTATGGTAGGCCCTTATTAAGAGAACTTTTCCCGGGCAAGCTTAGTCGGGAGGTAATGGAGTGGTGGAATGGTAGCCGCGAGGAGTATGAGGCCGCCAGGGAGCGCGAGGGAAGAAAACCCTTTATTCGGAGTGCACTGCCGAGAACTCCTCATATCGACAGATTCGACCTGGCAGATAAGTCCGTCGATATGTCTACCAATCAAGGCGATTCCGACCTTTTCGTTGCTTCGTCGACGGTGAAGCCGGGCAGGGATGATGACCATAGCAACACTGGAGATATCGCAGGTTCAAGGGAGCTGGAGCGAAATGGATTAAGGGCAGAATTTCCTCAAGCTCGCGTCAAGTGGCAAGCCAGATCACCTAACTGGACGCTCTAGGTTATCGAATTTATTGCCTCAATCGGAGCATGGCGTGGAAGTGGGCAAGGGCCTGTTCTCAGATCCTGTGAAAAAGGGTGCCTTTTTTTTTTTTTTTTTTGGGAAACTAGGTGTGCAAACATAACTTTTATCCAAATAACATACATATTTACATTAAGATGATTATGAAGAGTTCAAGGAGAGGCAAAGAAAAGGTAACCAGCGATGTCGATTAGGGTATTGGATTCATGGGGCCGCTGGTATGTAACAACCCACGTGGAGTCTGCAAAGCCAGTTTCTTTTGTTGTGACCCAGGTTCCTCATCGAATTGTGCTGGGATCCAGGGTAGGCTTCGGCCGGGCATTGTTGCGCTTGTGTGCAAGCCGGGTGGAGCGGCTCTGTGACCCCCAGCCTCTGCTCTGTATGTGAAGTAGGAGGGCAATAATGAAGTAAATCTAGCCAGGTGTCCTTCGACCCTCGGAGGTTCTGTCGCGGCTCTTTCGGTGGCAGTGTATGCGTCAACGAACCATTCCTGTGCTTCATCATAGAAGCAACCGAATACTTTATTCTCCTGGAAAGTTTCGTACCTGCTGACAATGGGGTCGTTCTGGTGGTCGGCAGAAACTTGGCTTGCTGAGTTGAATGAGTCATGAGGCACGCCAGCCGTGTCCATCGAAACGCGTGAGACTTCCACTCGTCGAATGATCTTGCATCGCAGGGGATGCGCAGTGTTATTTCCCTTGTGTTCTGCCTGCTTTGATGTTGATTCTTCTATGATCTCTACCAGCAGTCCGATTTCCGCTGGCGATTCTCCAGGCCGTGGTCGCGACAAAACGATTCCGATGCAAGGGAGTCGGTCGGTTTTGCGACTCAGTCGACCAAGTATCACGTCCAAGACGCCTCTGTTGTATTCTGTCTCTGGGTTCGCGGCTGGCTTATCTTTGACCGATGCTGTTCCGGAGGCCCAACTCACCTTGTACCATTCGTATAGGTCACGTCCAACGGAGAAGAGGAAGTCTTTCGTACTCATAATGCTATCCATAGTGCGCCTGTCCGTGTAGAGGCGGAACCCGGGTAATTGGACTCGAAGCCCAAGCTCAGGCGAAATCACTACTGGATTCGTTGAGAAGCTCTGAAGGCTTAATGGATATGGATACGGCTCGTCCTGAAAGGACATGAAGGTGAATGGGGCCCAACCAAAGCCTCTCGACGGCAGTCTCTCCCCAGCTAGGAAAATGATCCCCGGGGGTATTTGAAGTTGCTTCTTGTTCTGGTCTGCAACCATTCGCCAAAAGTCCTCCATTAATCGGACGCGTTTCTCGCGATGGGCCTCTGGACTTTTGTCGATAGTGGCTTGGCTGTCGGCATCACCGATGCTCCTGTTGATGGGGACGTCGAGAAGGCTGGCCAAAATCAGGGTCTCAAGCTCGGTTTTTTTGAGGTCCTGGACGATAGTATTAGCAGGTTTTGTTTGCCCAGAAAGAAATACTCGATTGCGCTAACCCTGTACCGAGCAGCCCTCCATGTGTGGGGGATAAGAAGTTCGTCTGATGATATACCACGCATTAGGTTCCGATTTGTTGAGCCCTTAAGCATTTCGATCAACAGCCTCTCAATCAGACCATTGCCATCATTGACAGTTTCGTGCCTCTCCAGTAGCTCGTCAAGCCGCTTCGACCGCACCTTGTTGTCCCCGTCCAGAGCAAGGTGAAGACTCTTGCTCACAAATGCCTCCTGAAGGTTCCAGAGTCTCGATATCCAAGCACCCGATATCAGCCGCATGGCGATACTAAGATCGTGGCTAGAGTCATCAAGACTGGTGAGCCCACGATCGATGACGATGCATTCGCTTGCTTCAGAGTAGACCTTATACATTAGACTCTGAGCTTTTTTCCTGGCAAGTTGGAGCCGCTGAAGATTTCTTGGCCGGCCCTTCGTACTTGGGATTGCAAGGGTATCAAGCCAAAAAAGAGGCAGGTCGTCGACAACTCTTCCTGCACGGGCGTCCCTTGACCTTTGGGCGCAAATATGGCGCAAATAGCGCAGAAGCACGCGAAGGTGGCAAGTCCTCAGTTGCATCCGATCCACGTTTCCCAGACCCTGAGACCAAACGTGGGAGATGGTGACGTATTTTGTCTTCGGGATCCACTGATGGACTTCCAAGGTGAGAGTATCACCGTTCTCGACAAGTGCCAACAAGGGAAACGGATCAACCTCTTTTGGAAGGCTCTGGCTACTATCGGGGGCGAGGATGTTCAAGATGTCGTTCTCTAAAGGACCGATAAGGGCGCAATTATTTCCACGTTTCTCTTTGCATGTTGCGTGGTGAGTAGGCTCGTAAGGAGTGTGATGTGTAGGCCGCCTTGCCCTGGCCTCTCGCGACTCGACCTCGATGAAGGTACAGTTCTCTGGAGAGCAATCAGATCGAGGTCCGCCGTGCATGATGTATCCATGATTTTCCTTGTTGACACACCAAGCGGAACACAGCAGTGTTGCGTTGCGGCCAAACTGCCCCTCTATCATCGACTGGGCTCGTGGGCACCAGCCGTCATTGTTCATCCTTCTCCGTATATATGGTGAGGGACCCCAGCCCACATCACCATCCATCATCCAGTCGGGGCGCCGTATCTCACACCGTCTCATAACGTGATCTAATGCTGCTGACAAAGTTTCGCCGACCACCATGATACAAAGCTCGCTCTTTTCTCTGTTGTCTTGTCGTGTGTCTGATTCCCGCTTGGCTGGCTTTCCCGAAAAGTTGTGGATGACGTATTTTCTTGCGAACTGGAGCATCAAAGCCACCTCAATGAGCTGAATGTGGACTTGATCCTTGTCTTCGCGCTGTTCATTGCATATCTCCGTGGTCCATTTGCTCAGGGCCGATGGGAGCTTTCCCGTATACAATGTTGGTCCGTTGACGAGTTGGGCATGATCGAGAGGAGTGACCGCCTGGGCACTTCCAAGGAAACATCGGATGAGCTGGAAAAATAGCCAGTATTGGTGAAGACAATCTTTGTCTGGGTTTATCAACGCTTCACAGTTTCTCTCTGTTTCATCATGTCGCAGAGTGTAGTCCTTGTCGATCACATAACCATGAGAACGAGGGAATGTGACGAATTGGTTGCAATGAGGCCGTTCATTGTGGTTCTTGTGGCATTGATCAGCATCGTCGAGGTAACGAGCTGTCGGTAACTGGTGATTTCTTTCGCTTCGAAGTTGTTCCAAGAGATGATCCATCGGAACTCATCTGGTACGTATTGTTGTACTTTGCCAAATCTAATGAAGTCTGAACGAATTTGGCTGAAGGGACTTGTTAATGAGCAATCAAATGGAGAAAATGACACTTTTAGAATCAGAGTTACAAAAAGCTTTTTAAGGCAAACCGGGATATTATTAGTCCTCGCAGAACAGGGTGCTACGTGATATGGGATTCGGGATGGCTGTGTCTCAAAGGGGGAACAGTCAATATTATATGCACGTGCACGTAATAAATCTGCACAAGGATTGCAGATTCGCCCTTTTTGCCAGCCTTGTTCTCTTTATGGCCGACATACCAAGCAGGAGCATGGGTGTGCATAGAGACGGCCCGTGGATGGTGAATTGCATTGCATATCATCGTGTCAAGGCCTGGCCAGGCTGAGGTACCTAAAGTACCTAATGTATGTAGGTGTCTTAGATATCTTACCTACCTAGGCATCTTGAGCACTTTGGGCTTCACGGCCAGCCACCCTTGAAACGTTCCGGAGTTACGAGTCATTCTATGATTCTGCTTTAGAATTCGTTCTTTTACATATCAATGTCATCGTCTACGTGCCAGGTTCACTTGAGGATGCCACGATGGTCATGGACAGAATCTCACCTGGTAAAGTACCTAGTGTGAAGTGGAAAATATACAGATGATGCGTCTCCGTGGCTTCCCCTAAAAGATGCAGTCAGATGGAAATTGCACAGTGCTATCTTTCACGGACCCAGACTGGTAGTCAATACCTTGGCAGTGGCTTCGGTCCAAACTAAGATGGTGGGCAAAAGTACTGGTACACCAGCCTTGTCTAGTACGACAGTAAGATAACCAGCTGTCCTTACAGAGCACTCCAGATTTAGGGTATACAGCTGTTCCCAGCCCATTTGAGACTCTTCATCATCCGACCATCTTTCACTGCGAAATCCACACATCCGCCCGCATTCGCTATGAGCGTCATGGCATCTCAACGCCAGCTGGATGCCCCGCCGACAACCAGTGCGCCTCGGATCCAAAGTCAAAATGACGAAGTCAAGCGGAAATCACCTTCAGTGACGACGAATATGTCTTTCCTTCAACGCCGCACTAGTCTTGTTCTGAAGTCCCAGGCAGAAACTCTGCCACGTCTATCAGAGCTAGCCAAGGAAGAGCTGCCAGAGTTTGTCTTTCCCAAGTCGACAAAATGCCGACGCATGAGTGTGCCTCCGATAAACAAGAATTAACTTTATGAACATCAGGGTACAAGTTGTCTTGGTTCTTGATCCTTCGAACGAGGCCAATGCCTTCGAGTCTCTCTTGCAAGATGTTCGGCCAAGACCCGTGATCATATACGCCGACAGTGCCATGAAACCGAGGGTACGATGGTCCGACCTCGCATCGTCCAAACGTCGATTTTCTACTTGGAAGGGGCTACGCCATCTCGAAAGGAATTCACACGCATACAAATTCTTCATTGTGTCCCAAAAGACGGCATTAAACACGTTCTGGGACGTTGTTCGCGGCAAAGATGAGCAAAGAAAGATCCGGAAGGCCATGGCTGGGTTAGCGATCTTTTCGTCTGAACTGTCATCCCATGGGTTGGAAACATCGGCATGCAAAGATGCCGCAATCCAAGATCTCGAAGGTCCTGTACTCGAAGGCTATCCCAACCTGTTGCACTCCGCCTGGGTTATCTCATTGGCAACCAAATGGGAACATGACTCTAGCAAAGGAGCTGGCAGCAATTCAGCTCTTGAGAAACAAATCAAGAGGCTTTTGGAAAATGTTAGGTCCAAAAGTACGGCACCAGGATCCAGGACGGTACTCGGGAAGAGTAACACTCAAGACAAAGTCACGAGTGACATGGGCACTGTGACGGACGCCAACCTACCGAGCATGCCACTGAGCATTCAGTCGTACGAAGCATATCTGTCGAAGTGCAGTATGTCCAGGAACCCCCCCAAGCTCAACCACTCCGCAGGTAGCCCTGAGACTGCTCAGTCCTACTACGACCTCGGAAACCTGCGAGACGCGAGCATGACAATCACGCGGCTTCTCAAGCAAAATGTTCTAGAACCAGATGAACAGACCTCGTTCGAAATATCATTAGCGGTCGTTCGTCTCCATCAGGGTCATCATGCAGAGGCAGAGAAGAAACTCTCCAGCATCATTGACACGATCAACTCGTCGCCACATCAGAGATTCCGAGAATTATGGAAAGACGCAATGTTTCATCGCGCCGCCGCCAGAACGCGGCTTGGATGGTATGAGAAGGCTCACGAAAATATCAAGGATCTCATGAAGTTCTCTGGTATTTGGGTGTATCAGCCTGGTAAGGAGACTTTCGAATTGTGCAGGTCTACTTCGACACAATTTACGCCCCAGGATGTCGCCAGGGCTGTCGGTATTGCTCGTCTCTGTGGCCTTATAGCTGCCTACCTGGGGTTCCCCGAGTCTTTATCCGGCTCGAAGAGGCTTGTGGAAGCCTCCAAGCTGCACGACGTCTTCCTCGAACGGACTCGGCCACCAGGCTCGTCCCAACAGACTTCGGAGCTCATGATATCGCTCCTGTTGACACGCGCAAAATTCGAGATCATGCGAGGTGAATACCAGTCGGCTAAGAGACTAATGGATACGGCCTTGAACGACACACCCGCTGAACTCATCGAATCAAACGCTCTCGCAATTGAGGTAGCCGTTGTTCGCGCTCATGTCCTTGTCCTCACGCATCACTTTGCCGAGGCCGCTCAGCTCTGCGACAAGGTATGCGAGCTCAGCGTGACTTATCTGGGACCAAGCCATCCGTTCGAATCGGAGGCAGAATACGTCCGTGTTCTTGCTGCAACCATTCAGGGTAGGTACAAGGAGTCGCTAAGCATGTGTCGACGTTTGTGTAAGGGAGCGAATTACAATGACTGCCTTGGCCCTGAGCACCCCTTGACACTCAAATATCAGAATCATCTGGGGAGCTTGCTTCTACGTCTCCGCCGCTGTCGCGAAGCTGAGGAAGTTCTCCGTAAACTAATCGGTAGGTCTGAACGCCTGTGGCCTACAGATTCAGCTTATGGGCCGAACCCTTGCACAATCCAATACAAGTCACAGCTTGCCTTCGCTGAGTGTCTTCAGGGGAAGATCGCAGCGGCTGAAAACCATATACTGGAAGTTTTGGAGCATCAATCATTACCCGTCAGGCCACATGGTGCTGGGTCAGCGCAACAAACGAGCTGGCCCCAGCTTCTTCGGCTGGGTGATCGTCAGTGTACACATCGTCCTGAGTTGCCTGGGCTACAGCCTGAGACTATGCTTTCTCTCCTCACTCGGGGCTTGATCGAGGTCGAGAAGCCAGTCCCGGATCCGAAGTTTGCCACCAAGGTCCTCCGGCTGGCGAGCTACACAGATAGACTGTATCCGGTAGCACGACCCGTCGAGACAGAGGCTCGACTACAGTTGTCTCTCGCTTTGAGCAGAATGTACATCGATAGAGCGACAATTTCGGTGGAGCTGGCAGAACGAAATTCTTATGCTGGTAGCGCGGTGCACTGCCTCGAAGACTTTCAGAGTCTTTTCGCAACGGTAATGCTCTCCAAGCCGCAAAGCAATTTAACTTGGAAAAGCCACTTTACTGACACAAATCCCAGGCGAAGGAATCACAAACAGGTGTTGGAGGTCGCAAAGTTCCGTCACCTGGTGCCACGGATGACAGGGATCCGGAGCGTCTGCCACGAGACAGTCCTCTACTGACCGCAACTCTCAGAGAATTCTTCACAGTAGAGTATCTCTTGAGTCCTGAGTCCGTCGCAAGCCTTGAAAATTTCAAGAAACACCTCAAAATCTTGCTGCAGGTTCAAGAGATTAACCCAGGCTGGAATCACCCTAGCACTCTGCAGACCATGGCGTGTTTACTGGCAACAGAAGTGGCGCTTGGGGGTGATGAAAAAAGCAGCGAGGCGTTGCGAATCGCGGGCGACCTGAGCGAAAGGCTTGATGATCCTGACCTCAGGAAAGAGTGTCTTTTGCAATGTCTGAAACTGCTGAAAAACATAGCTAGCCTCCTTGGGTGCCTGCCCCAGTACTCCGAGGAACAGATGAGTGTGCTGAATCAAATTGATAAGACAGTCCGGGAAGGTAATCACGACGATGATCCCGATCTGGAAAGGAGCTTGACGAAATTTCAAGACTTTGTCGACAAGAAGAAGAAGAAGAGGCACCTACCGTAAGAAGCAGTCCTGCGTACGTACCTTAGGTACGATGGACACCACAATGGCCTAACAAGCATGCCCTTTTGGGTTGGGCGAGAAACTTAAGTCAAGATCCGGGCTAGAGCTAAGTGTGAATGATCACTTCTGACGTCGGTCCCAAGCAGTAGCGACATTATTTCGTTCGTGCATTGAAAGTAACAATTTCTGTGCACGCCCAAAATATCGCAAGAAGATATACTGGGCAAAGCAGTCATTTCTTTCTGGGTGTTGCAACGTCAGCTTGGGCCATCAGATAGTTGTAGAGATTTATGATGCTAAGTCTAAGTTAAGTTGGGTTGAGGTTCTGAACCATAGCGCAAAATAGGAAGGTTTTGCGGGCGTCGGAGGGGAGATAAGGGCGAGTAGGACAACCAGAAGTTGCTAGAGAACATTTTACCATGTAACTGTGGTGATTCCAGTTCTTCTATCTCCTGTACCGTTGCCCTTGAAACGCGTCTCTTTCAGTGTTGGTAGATCCAGCCATTCTTCATTCGTTACAACATCGTGCATTGCTTGCTATGTTTTCCCACTCGATCGTCTCCTTAGAAGCAATTTTACTCATTTGTTCGCAGCCAGACGTGGTGCATGACCACACTCTATCATTCATTCTCCATCCACGCGGTTGCACAAACTGCCCCGGCAATCCAGATCCTCCCTGCTCACTCAGTGACAGACCTGATACTACAAGCACACACTGACCCGAGACTGGTGCTTCTAACGAACCGTATAGCATGATGATTTTGACCATGTCGCCTTCAATTCCTCAGGACAGTATTCAGACATTTATCTCCTCGTCCGTGATTCTCTCCGTCTCCTCCAACCCTCTCAGAACCTCCTCGATATCGCTCGGATCTGTAATCGCCCATACACCACCGCCCTTCACAGTATCGTGGCCCTTCATGCCAACCTCCTTGCCGACAAGATTCCTCCCGACGCGGCCAGGCCCGATGCCGATCCACCTCCTGACCTTCTCCTCCTGATCAAGATACTTGATACTGTCCCACCACCTCACCGTCTCGAGGCACTGCCGCGCCAGCAAGTCCTGCAGCTCAGCCTTGTTCTCGAACGGCCTCGCGCTGACATTGCTCACGCACGGCAACCGGCCGGGAAAGGTGACAATGTCCTCGCCCTCACGGCCGCGAACCTTGCTCTTACCCGCAAGCAAATGTCGGATGGTGGCGACGGCGGGCCGCATAATGGGGCTGTGAAAGGGGCTGTCGCTGTTGAGACGGACGTCGCGGGCATCGTGGCCCAGGAACTGACGCAGGTGTGTGACGAGGGTCTTTATGCGCGCCACGTCGCCGCTCAGAACAATCTGATTTTTGGAATTGACATTGGCGATGGAGACCTGCTGGAAGGGCGGCAGGTCGTAGTTGGACTCTGCCTTGCTGCCCATGGAGCCGCCGGGGCGGACGAAGCGGTCGACGGCGGCGACGAGGCTGTCGAGGTACTCGGGCTCGGTGATGACGGCGACCATGCCGTACTCGCCGCCATGCTGGTCGATGGCAGCGCGGGTGGCATCCTCCATGGCGCGGGCGCGGGCCCGAACGAGGGAGAGGCTGTCCTCGAAGGCGATGTATCCGCCAGCGACGAGGGCGGCGAACTCGCCGAGGGAGTGGCCGAGGGTGACGTCTATGCGGGCTGGGGTGTCGAAGCCGAACTCGCGCTCGAGGATGCGCAATATGAGAATTGAGGTGGCCATGATGGCGGGCTGGGCGTTGGAGGTCTTGGTGAGGGTCTTGCCGGGCCCGTCGCGGATGACGTCGGAGAGCTTGTAGCCAAGGCAGTGGTCTATTTCTTCGACGATGGGTTTCGCGGTGGCAGGGAAGGCCTCGATCCAGGGGGTCATCATGCCCACTTTCTGGACTCCTTGGCCTAGGGCGAGAAGTCAGCACAGGCTTCAGAGAGACAATGATGCGCCAGAGAGGTAGGTACCTGGGAAGAAGAGGGCCGTCCGTGGCCTCTTGGCTGTTGATGAGGAAGCGTGTCTGCAAGCATATCGAATGGCTGTGGTGGTAGTGGCTGGCGCAATGGGTGTCGTAGAGGCGGCTCGTGAAGCTGTCACGATGCGGCGGCTGATGAGGGGAAGTCCGGGAGCAGTCATTGCTGGGTGCCCGCCAAAGGCAAGGCGAGAGTTCTATGGGACGTCGATCATCGGCAGGGAGCTTTTGTCTGGGGGGGGGGTGGTGGGGGGGTGGTGGGGTAGATGCGGATGAAGAGGGTTGCCGTGTGGTTCGAGTGATGAATGGACAAAGGGCGCCCGGCCTAGCGGGTTGAGCTCCAGATCATCGAGGCGTGGATGTCGGGAATCGAGGTCCAGGTCTGAGGCTGAGTGAGGTAAGGGCAGGGGCAGGCAGGTGAGGGAAGGTGAGGTCCAGCACATGCCGAGACGCGTGACGCCAGACCGCTGGGCCAGGGCGAACGGGCCTGGGCACCGGCCATTTATTAGTGGCCGCCTGCAGCCGGTGGCCCGAAGGGAAGTGGCAGCCCGGTGGGTGGTTCCTGAAAGCTCCCCGCATTCCTTCTCCGCCTCCAAGGGCCCTCCAGGCGCTGGTGGTCGTGCTCCAGGCTTGCGGCTTAGTTCTACCTCAGCCACACATCATTCACAGATCTTGACTCCAAGCAAGGACGACCATACCCTCCGAGACCAAACTCGGATTGAAGCATTTCATTACGTTGAAGTTCTCAAGACACGTATCTCCTTCCTTCTGCATCATTCAATTTGAGTATTTCCAACATGAAGCTTGCATTCCATTCGACGCGAGTCATCGTACTCGAGAAAGTAACCTTCATATGATGATAGACACGTCAACCTGGAAGTATCCTCACCGATACTTGACTGCTATTAGTAAAGAGCTCGATCGAAAATCATCCTTCAAAGTCCAAGACTCAGGCATCATCACACCGCCAAGAACCTCCAGTAACATTGCGTCCCGGCGTCCCAACGAAACGAGCCTTCTGAGGGTATGGGCAGAGAATACGATCCTTGAGCCCCTCCTCCTGCTTCTCAAGCTTGATGGGTAGCGTGTCAGGCGCCTTGCCCTCTTCGACCAACGCGCGCAGGGCTGCCCAGCTCTGTGTCGGCTGTCCGCCGTTGCCGCCCGCGCAGTGAGCCAGGCCAGGAACCTCGAAGAAGCGGTAGAAGTCCTGGGCGTTGGGGTCCATCTTCAAGACCTCATTGTAGTAATGGATATTTTGCTTCAGTGGGATCAAACCATCAGCCTGGAGGGGAAGAGGTTAACAAATATACGCCATCTTGTGCAAGTATTCGGACAACGGAACGCATAGAAGGGGCAAGGGAGGAAACTCACTGTGCCGTGATAGGTAAGTATCTTGCCTCCCGCAGCGCGGTATTCGGACAAATCCGCATCAGCATTCCCGATGATGGAGTCAAACTCTCTCACTCCAGCCTTGAACAGACTGGCAAAGTTCTGGCGGGTCAAGTCCGTCCAAGACGCCGAAGAGTTCTTCTGTACAAACAGCGGAATCCACACATCGCCGAACCCAACAGGGGCGCCCTCGCAGGTGCCAATCTGGCACAGTGTCTGGGCGTACCCGAGGTCTGCCGTCTGCGCTCCGCCTGCTGCATCGCCCGACAGCCGCGCGTCCATGCTGGGGCCGTACCAGAGCAGATCGCCCTCGGGCGTGCTAGGGCCATCCCAAGCGGCCGCGGCCGCGAGGGCGGCTGTCTCGCTAAGGGTTGTCATCTTCCCAGTTGTCGAGCAGTTGAACTGCTCCCCGACCAGGCCCATAGGGTCAAACTGGCAATTAGCCTCGTCTGCCATGATGCCATCGACCAGGCCGTCGACGGGGTCGCATGCCTTGATCGCGGCGTCCCTGATGTGGTCAAACTCGCAACCTGGGGGGATCTCTCCGCGCTCATTCATGATGATTTGGGCCCAGATGGTGGACTAGAAGAACTGACTCCAGTAAATGGCCGGTGCAGCAGCGAGGATGCCGTCGTACGCAGCAGGATACTTCTGGGCGAGCGCAAGCCCCTGTCTTCCACCCTGCGAGCAGCCGCTCCAGTATGCGTACTCATGCTTCTGGCCGTAGAAGCTTTCGGTAAGCGCTTCCACCAGGATAGCCTGATATCCGTCAGCACAGGTCGCGCACACGTCAGATTTGCAAAGCTCACTTGATCGTCCAGGGACACAGAGCCAAAGTTTTGCAGGTTGTACAGGTTAACGTTCCCTTCGAACACCAATGCCCAGTCGTTCGGTACAAAAGCCGTCTGCCCGGTATCATCTGTCAGTCCCGCATCAACGCTGGACGTGGCGTACCCCTCGGCAACAGCCCCGGTCATGGCCTGATACAAGAGGAAGAAGCGGCCGGCGACCCAGCCACCTCCGCCCACAGACTGGATGCGTCCGTTCCAGGTGCTCAAGGGCAGCCAGGTCTCAACGTTGAGGGTGTCGCCCTCCCCGGGGTGGGTGTATGTGATGGTGGTGTTGCAAAAATCGACATTTTCGGCTTGGATGGTCGGGTGGCCATAGTTGAAGTCCTGCGAGGCTGTCTCTGTGTAGTTCAAGACAGGCAGGGCGCTGAGTGTCAGGATCTCGGCGCCTGGAAGGGAGGGGAGGGGGATGCTGGCTTCTGCACAGACCGAGGCCGGAATACTAGGATATGACATTTCGCCGGCGAGGTGTTTCTGAAGCCCTGAGTCGGGAAAGGGAGTGATTGAGAGAGCGAATGTTGCTGTTAGATTCCATATTGATTTCATGGCTGCTACGGAACACTATTATATGTTGATGTTCTAAGAACATAGCCACGGAGGCTTCAATCTTCGTAAGATTGACATGACGTGGAGGATATTCACGGTGGACTTTTTTTTTTGGAGAGAGCATGATGTTCCAAGGCCTGTTATCTTGAAGAAGAAGGCCAGAAACCGAAACGCGACGTGTAGAGAAGTGCATGATTGGCTCTTTGAACAGTCCGAGCAACGACTTGGGACTTGACAACCCCCCACTACGGAGAACGGACAAAAGACGGGTTCGTCTGTGATCTCCTTCTCAATCATGGCACCCAGGCCTTGTCTTGGGCTTTTGTCAGTTTCGTGTGTATTCGCACCTGGCAAGCAAGCAAAGTAGAGTAGTCAGAGGGCTTACGAGTCGCCCGGATATCCGATTTCGTCGTGTTCCCTCGTGTTCGTGAACGTAGCCCAATTATGAAATGTTCGGAATGATGAACAAGAGAGCACTGGACCTCCGATGTCATTTGCCTGTTCTTGATTGCTTTTGGTGACTCCAACACCATCATGCTCCTTCTAAACCGCATATGCCGAGACATTCATTCATTCATGCTCTAGATATTCATGCCTCACATACTAACATCGAATCTCAACTCCGCCGTTACTGACCGTCAGGTACTTGACCCCCTTGTATGGCTTGACGCCTTCGCCCAGTCCCTTGCTCTTCCTCGGGTCAATCATGATGCTCTCCACCTTGATCCCGCTCGCCAGCCACCCCTTGACCGAGAAACTCACCGACGCCGAAGTGGGCATCAGGATCTTGTTCTGCGCCACCTTCTTTGCATCTCTCTCCTCATCACCAGCCCCAGCCCCAGCCCCGTCCCTCGTCTTGCTCGACGCACTCTGGTACGGCTCATGATACGTGTAATCAGTCCCAAACCCGAAGCCCGAAGGATCGAGCTCCTGCTCCTCCTTATCCGGCAGCTGCCCGACGACCGTACCCCTAAGCCCAAAGTACGACGTGCTCGACGGCAGCTCCTTCGTAGGCACGTGCCACTCGAGAATCTTCTCGCCAGGGTTGTAGCTCGCGTCGCCCTTGCTCGGCCGAATCTCAGAGAGGTTCCGCACGTCCGCCGGCAGCGGAACCCTGACCACTAGCTCCTCGAGCAACGGCGCACCCGGAGACCCGGAGTGCGCCCCACCGCCGAATCCCCTGCCGGCGCCGGGCCCGCCTCGGCCGTACTGGCCCGATGACGACGATGATGACGGCCCGCCGGAGCTGAGCATCATCTTGTTGACGTGCACCCTAACCTCGAAATCCGCGCCTGCGGACCCGAGACCGGTCTTAATTTCAATGTTGACGGGCAGCTTCAGATTGGCGGCGCCACTGTTGGACCCAGTGAACGGCAGCAGATCCACCTCGTAGCCCGCCAGGATGAAGCGTCCGTCGGGTGGGATGAAGCTAAGCTCGCCGGGCTTCTCCCTCCAGCGCGCAAGCCGCACGCAGGGGTGGAACACGGGCAGCTCCATGATGCCGCCGAGGTTGTGCTTGCCGGACGGGCTCGTGAGGTTGAGGATGATGTCGGGCACGCCGGAGACCTTGCAGGTGAAGGCTATGGTGCCGTTGGCGAAGGCGGCGAGGGGCCGGCCCGAGGGGGCAAGGGTGACGGTGAGGGTCTCGACAATGTCGGCGTAGAGCTCGTTGGATGTGTGGCGGACGTTGGCGCGCCGCCAGGGCAGGGCGGGGGTGTTGGAGGGGATGAGGGAGGGGGCGCTTGAGTTGGAGAAGCTTGTTGCTAGGTTACCGGATTTCCTGCTGTCGTCAGATGTGCTCGTGGGGTGTCAATTTCATGACAGGATGCTCTCCACATACCCCGGGAGGTTGATGCTGCCGAGCAGCTTGCCCATCAACCCCTCGACCTCGACAAGGTCCCTTAGGGCGTTGGGCTCGGTCGTGTTGACAGTGCCGGCATCGCACACCTCGTTGAGCAGCTGAGCAGCAACATCGTAGTTGTTTTCGATCTTGTTGGCTATCAAAGGTGCGCCGAGGAACTCTTCGAAGGCGTCTATTATGCGGTGGATGAACTCAAGGGCGAGGAGGGGCTCAACCTCGGAGGAGGATGTGACGAGGTACAGAAGGTTCGCATGATGGAGACTGAAGACGAGGGTCGGCGGATTCGTGTTGGGTAGGTAGATGAGGTTCGGTCGCGGCGTGGGGTGTTCTAGGAAGAGCGGTAGGAGGTGTTGGGCGGAGAGCGGTCGCTGGGTGTAGGTATGCGACAGGATCGCGTGGCTGGCAGTGTTAAAGCCTGGAGGTTGAGGCTGGGGCTGAGGCTAAGATGAGGGGAAAACTAACTTGTGCTCATCAAAAATATGCAGCGCTTCAATAACGCCGTTCATGGTCGAGAGGCCCGCGTGGGGTTTGCGCGGATGGGGTTTGTGGTTGTCGATACAGACCAGGCAAGCCAATGCACAGACACAGACACATGGACGACAGCGTGCGATTCGGTTGATGGCGGGGAGCTCCAGGAACATGATGACATGAAATGACAAGGCAGAGGCAGCCCCACATCGGATGTCGGAGCTTAAACTGCCGACATTTCAGCCACCAGCGCAGTGGCAGTTGGCTCCAGCAGTAGCAGGCAGTCCCCCCAAACCCATCCTGTCTGTCGCATTGGGTTCAATCAAGCAATCGTAAAGCCAACACCATCTTCGACCCGATTCCCACGGCTTGTTCGCAATGGCGGGCGACGTACCTAGCCTCGGCTCCCTCGACAAGCCCGAGAACCTCAACGACTTGCTTCGCGCCGACCGTGGCGATGACTGCACCGGGTGTCGTATCATCGGTTTGTCTGCCCTTGGAGCAAGCTGCCTTACTTTTGGATCTTCAACTGACATTTGCATCAGGCGGCGGCGCTTTCCTCGGCCTCGCAGGCTACAATTACCTGACCGGAATGTCACACCTCGAGAGGCAAAAAGCCGCCATACTGCAGAGCAAGACCATGTTCGGCATGAGGAGTCGCAAGCTCGGCGTGACCGGCATTTCCCTGGGACTGGCCTACCTGGGCATCTGGAGGCTGTTCAAGTAGGCTGTGGAGCTGGGCTATCGAGGAATTGATGCACAGGAAGCATATATATGAAGGAGGGGATACGGAATATTCCGAAATATCTGGATATGGTCGGAGTGATGCTCCAGACCGGGATCGAAGCTGCCGATGCATCTAGAAATGCAACCCACTACAGCTGGGTGCTGCAGCCATGCATAATGATATTGTAAAACATTGTAGAAAGAAAATTCAAAGCCTCTCAATTATTCAACAGATTGTACTTTGGTCTCCCCATGTGTCGTGCATGCTATGCCGGCTTCTGTTGGTCTTGGTGATTCGAATGCACCGCTTTCAGGCCCATCACCCGCCGAATGGAGACTCAAGCTCACATCCAAAAAAGTTTCACTTCACAAGCTTGAGTCCATCCGACTACACCTCAACCTCACAACCCAGCACCCTACCATCCAAGCTACACACACGTCCAGAGACCCCTAGATAATCACAACCTATCTTAATCACACGAGATACTTGACACCCCCGCCACTTCGCCCGGCAAACTCTGCCACCCAAGACCCAACATGCCCATCACAATCCATGCGCCAAAGCCCACGCCGCAGGTTCACACCAACACCATCTATGCCTCCGATTCAGACTCAGATGACGGCGGCGTCGAACTCGAAGGCGACGTCAGCATGAGCCGCCCTGCCAAACGCGCCCGCAGCGCCGGCCACCACGACATTGTCACACCCGGTGAGGTCATCACCGACGACCCCCAGTGGATGAGGTACCTTCCCCTCCCCGCCTCGATGACCACCCTATCTAACCACATTTCAGAGGTCACGGCACATATGTCAGCTCGGCTGATGCCTCCATCGTCTCCTCCGTCGCCGGCACCATCACCCGCACCAACAAGCTCCTGTCCGTCCGCCCTCTGCGCGCCCGCTACACCCCGGAGATCGGCGACCTCGTCGTCGGCCGCATAGTCGAAGTCCAGCCCAAGCGCTGGCGCGTCGACGTCGGCGCCTCCCAGCTCGCTACCCTGCAAATCTCCGCCATCAACCTTCCCGGCGGCATCCTCCGCAAACGCACCGACACGGACGAGCTGCAAATCCGCTCCTTCTTCGCCGAGGGCGACCTCCTCGTCGCCGAGGTCCAGACCCTGCACGCCGAGGGCGGCGCGAGCCTGCACACCCGCTCCCTGCGCTACGGCAAGCTGCGCAACGGCCTCTTCTGCGCCGTCAGCGGCACGGGCGGTGGCGGCGCGGGCGTCGTGCGCGCCAAGAGGCAGACCTTCGCCGTTGATGCTTCGGCGCGCGGGGCGGAACAGATCGAGGTCACGCTCGGAGTGAACGGCTACATCTGGATCAGCAAGCTCGTCAAGGGCGAGGGGGACGCCGCGGGCGGAGAGGCTGTGGGGCTCAACCGCATGGAGGAGACGGTGAGCGCCAATGTCTACTCGAGCCAGAACGACCGCATCGACACGGAGACGATGCGCGAGATCTCGCGCATACGAAGCGTCATTATGGCGCTCGTCGAGAACGGCCTGCGCGTGGACGAGGAGACGGTCTCTGCCGGCTATCAGATTGCCGTGGACATGGGACACGAGAGCGCCGAGGACGACATTTACCTCGGCGGCGAGAGGGGGGAGAGGCTGGCGGCCGCCATGATTGCGAGCGAGGCATAGGTCTTTGACATTGGTTCATATGAATATAAAAAAAGAAGATAGAATGTTGCATTGAAAGTTAACTATCCCGTGGGCTCTTTAAGCTCTTCACATCAAGCGTCCAAATCAAGGCGTCCAAATCACACGCTATGCATTTGTCTAGAAAATCGACTGTCCCGGCGTGGGGATGGTATATCAAGGCCCAAGTCTCCCCATCTCGTGTTTCCACCTCATGGCTGCCTGCGCGGCTCAC
Source organism: Verticillium nubilum (assembly GCA_002851675.1). Lineage (NCBI taxonomy): Eukaryota > Fungi > Ascomycota > Sordariomycetes > Glomerellales > Plectosphaerellaceae > Verticillium > Verticillium nubilum. The sequence continues at coordinate 863,355 of NMXI01000001.1, forward strand.
TCTCTCCCCTCTCCCCCTGTCACTATCTCACGCTGCAACAAGCTCGGCACCGGCAAAGTACCCTTTGTTCTCGATGACGCCCCGGTTCTTGACAAAAGCCGTATACTTGACCACCCACTGAGGCTCCAGGTCCCCGCGCAAGCCATCATACCCGTCGACCGGATCAGCCAGAACGCCTGCGCCCTGCAGGCCGTGGCCGAGCAGCTCGCGCAGCGTCCCCTTGGGCAGGACATTCGTGCAGTCTGTGTGCACGAGCAGCTCGATGCCCTCGGCCTTGGCCAGCTGGATGAGAGGCGGCGGCACATTACAACAGTTGTGGATGTTGATCTGATCGACGGCCGGGCGCACGCTGACCCTCTTCAGGAACGCCGCGAGCTTCTTGGTGCCAAACTCGGCGATGCCGAGGTTGCTCACGACGCCCTGGCGCTGCAGGTCTTCGAGGACAGCCCAGGTGGCGGCCTCGGCCTCGACGTCGCCCTGCTGGGCATTGCGCTTGTCGGCCTCCCACTCGCAGTCGCCCTCGAAGGACATGTCGGGGAAGCTGGCGATGAGGAGGTCGACGCGGTCGATGTCGAGCTCACGGCGGACAAGGGCGAGGGCCTCGCTGGCGTGGCGCGCGCGGTCGGCGACAGAGGCGGAGGGCAGGAAGAAGAGCTTGACGGTGACATCGTAGGCCCAGGGCTCCTCCTGCAGGCCAGCGAGGTCCCAGTCAATGCGGGGCACGTAGAGGGTGTTGGTGTCATTTTCGTGGGCGGTCCAGATGTCGAGGCGCGGGCGGCCGTTGGTGTCGAAGCGCGGGCTGTTCGTGCCATTGCTGTAGCTGGTGCTGGTGCTGGTGCCATTGCTCAGATGGCCATTCGTGTGGCCGTTCAGGCCGTTGGTCAAGTTGCCATTGATGCCGTTGCCGTGGCCATTGGTGAAGCCGTTGGTCTGGGTCTGGGCGTCGGCTGTGATCTCAGCAGCCTCAGACTCGGGTGAGGCGGCGGCAGAGTAGTCCTGCTGGGCGGCGAGGAAGTTGCTTCGCAGGGAGTTTGTGAGTTCGAGGTTTGACCGGTATGCACCGGGTTTGCGGATGATGGAGGGGCCGCCCGAGACGATGTTCCTGTTCGCGGGGTATGCCAATCAGCTTTTCTGCTTCTTTTTCTGCTTCTTCTTCTTCTTCTTTTTTCTTGTTTCACAGCACAAGACGCATGTCGCAGGTGGTTCGACCAAACCAAGCGACCAATACTGCAGCGAGGAAGAGAGGGCAGAGTTGTACGAACCCGGTAGAGAGAATTAGCTTTGTCATGACGGATCGCGACAATCGTCCTTTTTTTCCCGGTCGACGAGGAAGCGCAAAGTAGACGAGTCGTAATAATGGCGCCCTCGGGCGTCGGGTATCGACGGATTGGGAGATCGTTGGAGTGTCGCCTTGTGAAAGCGGGATTGCGCAATGGACGATCTTCGAAGATGGAGGGACGGATGTAGGCAGGGGAGAGAGGGGCGGCTAGGAAAACGTGGGAAGAGAAAGTCAATATATCGGACAGGGTGGATTAAATGGAGAGAAAGATATCCTATCCACCAAGGTGCCAGGTAAATGTTAGAAGCTCAAATCCTCCAGGTGGGAAGGAAAAAAGTCGACCTCGCGATAGTTAGTTCGGACTTGCCGTATGCGGAGGGTGACCTTGGCTTAATAATGGAAGATTCAACGAGGGGAAACCCGATGGGATGAGAAATCGAGGTGACGCGCTGTTTGGAACATGCCGTCCTGTCCAATGCGAAGATGGATCTAAGCATCTCCTACGAAACTTAACCCCCTCGTCCTCCCCCTCGCCCTCACCCTCACCCTCACAACAACCCCCATGCCGATAGTCAAGTCACCTCAGCCAAAAGCTGATGATGCAGAAATTCCGAATGCCGTCTTTCCTCCGCACTGGTCAAGTCGAGTCAGGCTGACGCATCATGGCAGCCCCAGCACCCTCTTCAGCCTGTAGGCACTCTGTAGGCACCCTGTAGGCACCCTGTAGGCACCCTGTAGTGCAATGTAGCGCGGGATGACAGCAGCATCACGCTGGCAGCCCGTCACTTCTGGCGCCCTCACCCCCACCATGATGGGCCTGTGAGCGTCTTCAGAACCCCTCCAGTGATCGCAAGCCCCTGCCCCTCACCTATTAGCGTGCCCCTCCATCCCCCCACCCTCCTCCCCCTCCCTCCCCCAACAACCCATGTTCCTTCCAACCGAGGATGGGAGATCCTCGGCTAAATGCTTGTTCCAGCCACTCCCAATAACCTGCACCTTGGGAAAAGGACACGGGACGCAGAGGCTCCCTGACCGCAGGCAGCGAGTGAGTGAGGTAAGTGAGTGAGTGGAGCTCAGCCTGGCATCCGTGAGCTCTCAACTCCCTGCCATCTTGCCTGCGGTCCAGTCCTGGTCGTCGCCAACCACGGTCCCCTCAACGCAACACACCCAAAATTAAACTGCCAGATCCACCATCAGCCAGCTTACCATTCTAAACCGACGTCAGCTCCTGCCCGAGTCACTGGAAAAGCCTCAACTCCACGTCGCCTGCAGCTTCATTTCCAACCCTCCGCCTCCCTCACGTCCCGAAGGTGTGGGTGGTGTGCCGACATCATCTTCATCATGGCGATCCAGTATGACCCGACTTCCTCGCGCACGCGCCCGCGCCAGTCGACGAGACGACCTACGAACGGACACTCTGGCTAAGAGATGATACAGATACTTGATCCTCCTTTCCAGACAGGGCAAAGTGGTGCGTCTGTCCTGCCTGGGCATCACCAAACCTCTTGTCTCCGTCGCCATGTGCTGACATGCCATCCTGTAGCGTCTGGCCAAGTGGTTTACCACCCTCTCGCCCAAGGAGAAGGCCAAGATTGTCAAGGACGTCTCCCAGCTGGTTCTGGCCCGCCGCACCCGCATGTGCAACTTTCTCGAATACAAAGGTCTGTCATCATCGTCCTCGGTTGCCAATTTGTGGAAACCCCTAATCTGACCCACCGGGATACAGATTCCAAAATCGTCTACCGTCGATATGCCTCCCTCTTCTTCATCGCCGGCGCCGACTCGGACGACAACGAACTCATTACGCTCGAGGTGATACACCGCTACGTCGAACAGATGGACAAGTATTACGGCAACGTGTGCGAGCTCGACATCATCTTCTCCTTCACCAAGGCCTACTACATCCTCGACGAGCTGCTGCTGGCCGGCGAGCTGCAGGAGAGCAGCAAGAAAAATGTGCTGCGGTGCATCTCGCAGCAGGACGCGTTGGAAGACATGGAGGTATGTGACCGTCTCGCTCCGTGTGATCCCCCTCGCTGCTGGCACGGCGTCAGAGCTGACTCTGTGCCCCCGCCACCCAGGTTGAGGACGAGGTTACCAAGATCCTATGAGAGCCCACCAATTGTTCCTACCCGTCTTCGCCCCCGCATCTGTCTACGGCCGTGCCTTCGAAGTTGCGTGCACAACGTCTCACCCCAACGGTGGATGAGCGACGCATTGCGTGGTGACGGTTCCTTGGCTAATGGACTCGACCATGGTTTTACAGGACTCGCAAGAGGTCGAGAATGCGCTCAAAGAAGCCGGCTTGATTTGAGGCACCCGAAAAACCTGGCCAAGAGCCATGATGATCAACGAATTGGACGACAGCGAAACGAGCGAGCGACGGAAGCAGAGGCAGGGACAGAGGCGAAGAACGACGTCCATTTGGGACACCAACCGACGAGATGGCCAAGATGGAAAAAGGCTCCGTTGGATTGGAGTATGTGCATAGATCTTGGAGGGCGGACAACCGCCCTCTATCAGAACCAAGAGAAAAAAACATGTCGCCGGCGGCGGCAGCTGTCGTGTTCCAGCGGCGAGATGTCGCTCGAGACGCTGCTCCCGCTCGTCAGACGGTCCATCCTACTCTGCGCTCCAGGTCAAGCTGAGCCTCGCAAAAGAGGCAGGCAAGCTACGGGCGAGGCATGGATGGGCTGTTGCGACATGACATGTGTCATGGTCACCAATATACGATACCAACTTACCTCACCTTGCGAAACGCGCTCCACTCTGGACATGCCATTACCTGTTGCATGACGGCCACCCACCGATCGGTCGTCCATAGGATTGTCGTGCTGACGATCCAGAGCCTCAGCGCGTGGCTTCAATCGGCAGTTCTATTCGCCTGGAAGTTCCCACCCGTCCAGCGATTGAGCGTCTGATCCGACTGACTAGACCCTCTGCTCTATCAACCGGATTATCTGACCCTCAGCACATGACAGGACTTCGGAAGCAGATTAGCAGGTCCTCTCCTCAAAGACCCGACTCCATTACCATTCATTAACTTACCATACCATTAGCCTTTGGACGTGGGACGCCCCTGGCCAAAGGAACGCACCCACCTACCCCTATCGAGCTATCCGACTGGCCCAAGGGTTCGCGCATTCCTAAACCCCCGCGCCATTGGAGGACCCATTCATGGAAGTGGATTGGCGGGTCTCATCCCCGATCCCTTCCCTGTCCGACAAGTAACAACCCGAGTGTGCCTCCCCCGCGCGAACTCGCATTTGACAGTGCTGCAGCCGCACCCGGAAGCCCACGCAGCTGCGCTTGCCATGGGTGGTCGGTGCTGCCTGCCGCGGCCACCGTCACGGCCACGTTCACTGACAGCAATCAGCAGCAGCAGCAGCAGCCAGCCTAGGAGTGGTGTGGTCATGTCATCTGCCACGCCTTATCTCGGTCCCAACACCCTGCGACCGCCAACTTCCAACATCGTCTTTCCCCTCAGCTCGGTTTCACTCTGTCGATATTCATTTGAAAGGCAACCTGAATCCGCCTTGACGCCGAATCCGCCTTGACGCCTCATTCTCATTCTCAAGGCTCTGCACGCGATATGCCCAACAGCCAGATTGCACTTCTTTCGGCGCATCGCGTCTAGCTGCCGTTATCTCACCCTCACCCTGTTCAGCTGATCTCCGCCTGCCACTGCCAGGTACCCTTTTGGCCCCAATCGCCCTCTTCTTCTACCAGCACAAGCTTCATTTCGATCCAACAAACACACCCTCTACTCTACACCTCCTTTCAGACGACTTTGCCTCTCACCAGGCGATTCAGCCTTTACCCTGACTTCCACCGTCGGCTTTGTCCCAAACAAACCACACGCAAGACCACTACCCACTGACGCTATTGCGCCAGACCGGCATCGGCTCCGCCCCCATCCGGCGCATCGCGACCTCCACTTGGCCTGACCTCGTCTGACATCACCCGACGCGACGACTATCAGCACTTCACCATCCGTCTACTTCATCTCTCCTCCATCCTCGTCCATCAATATACACGAAGCGGTCGACTGCAGCCGAGCGGCTCCTCTATACTCTCTCCCACGAACCGATCAATACTTCAAACACGCCCTCCCCACTCCAGCCGCATCGCTGAGCTAGTCAACATGAAAGTATGTTGCGCGGGTTGCTGCTTCCGCCGGGGGAAGCGCTATCCACCACGTCAACGCGATGCAAACCCAATACTGACACCCGCTCCAGTACCTACCGATTCGCGACTTTGACACTGTCGCCAGTGCTCTGAACTTCAACACGCCCGACTGCAACGTCACCGGCGGATGCGATCTGTACACCACCAAATCGACTGGTGCCGACAAGAAGCTCTTCAAGACCATCAACGATGACCTGACGTCACAACATGAAGCGCTGCTCAAACTCGGCGCCAGCCTGTCACCGCCCGACCGTGAAGCCATGATGGCGACGTCGCCAAATATGCAGCTGTTTTCGCACTCGAGCGCATTCGGCCCGCTGTCCGAATTGTCCAGTCGTCGTACCTTCGCCTACCTGATCGCGACGCTGAATGCCAGCCACCAACACTACGACTTCTCCAACGTCCTGATGCCAGGCGACTTCAAGCGGGAAAAGAACCTGCGACGCGTCATTGGTAACCTCGATTCCATTCTGCAGAATGTCCGACCACATCCGGACGTCCGACCGAGCGATATCAACTCGTCTTCGCTTACCGACTCGGTATGGGGTCCCCACTGCTGGGCCATGATAAACAAAGAAATGCGACTTAACGAGTGTACCGTCTTTTCCTACCAACCCGAGACCGATCCGTTTGAGGAAGAAGAATCCGCCATATGGGCGAGTCACTACTTCTTCTTCAATCGTGCACTAAAGCGCGTCGCCTACCTTTACGTCCGAGTCGTCCCCGTGGTCTCATCACAATCACCGGTCCTGCGACCCAGCATGCCAGGATCGGACGGCCTTCGCAGCAAGAGGCCACTCAGCAATCACTTTGCCGACACTTCCATGGGTAACAAGCGCGCCAAATACTGGTTGGGCGATCGAGAGGCCAAGGTTGTGCGTCACGACGATGACGATGAACAAAGCGATGGCTTCAACTGGAATCGCGGGGCTGACGGTGATCTCGTTCCCTTCTCGGAGGACGACTATGGCGACGGCAGCTACTACTACGACGAAGACGACGAAGACGACTCGAGTAACGGCAAGGGTCCCATGCGTGAGATGTCAGAGGAGGTTGTTGCGCATATGGAGATCTAGGAGCCTCGGATGAGGCCCATGCGGCCCTCATTCCGCTGATGTGCGCAAGCTCGCCGCTCGCGGCCTTTCCTTTTACCTATTGTTCGCACGACGATAGCTTTTTTTTTTCGACTGCGACTGGTGTGCCTTTTTTTTCCTCTGTTTTTTTTTTCAACGCCCTCCATCAACTGGCCGGGCCTTCCTTTGCTTTGGGTTTTGAGTCCAACAGATGGGACGGCGGGGTCTCCACGATACGACGATATGATATGATACCCTCTTCTTCGCCAGGTGGCGCTGGCAAGGACTCTAGGGGATTCCAACTGCATCGTCACGAAGGACGAAGCATACGGCGGGGCCGAGTGGATGCTGACTGGGGACCGAAGATTGGGGGCTGGGGATTGGAGATTGGTAGAACACGGGAGTTAAGCAAATGGTACCGATACGCATGGCCTCGGTGTGCAGGTCTGGGCGGTATCTGGACCGGATCACGTATGGTCGGACGGATGCCGTGATCACGGGGCACGGGGAGTTCCAAGGCGTTGATTTCGTCATCCGGGGGGAGGTTGTGTTTTTGTATCAAGTTTTGTTCAACTCTGTGATTAGTACGATACGCCGGTGTCCGACAGTACACGAATGAAATTATCCTTATCATGGATGTTCTTGTTCATTCATGATGCCGATGGGTGGGCGGGCTTGCGTATCTCAGGTTTGCGTCCCAGGTCATCACTGAAGGCCGAGCCAACGAACAGATGATGACTAACCATTTGTAGAGTGCCGGGCCGGTGTTGCCATACATTAAGATGTTCCTTCCCCGCGAACACCGGCTGCTACATCCCCATCGCGTCTGCAGTCTGCAGTCTGCAGATCGAGACCAGTCGTCCTGATACGCTTGTTCCTCATGCCAAAGGGACGGCTGAGAGGTGCATGCCTGCAGTGCGCCCGGAGGAAGCGAAAAGTGAGCGCTGTTCTTCCCGAGTGCCCTGCGTGAGATTTGAAGGGGAAACTGATGGCTCCCGCAGTGTGATCACAAGCAGCCGCGATGCACGCAGTGCGCGAAGCATGGGCAGACATGTGAGCTCCAGACATTCAAGGTCTCGACGCCGTCAGTGTTCAACTCGAGGCAAGTAGACAGCTACCAGTCGCCCATAGCACGGCTTTCGCAGCCCGCGTTGGAAACATCGGCATCGAGGACTTTGCCAGATACGACAGCTCCTCCATCATCATTAGACACCGAAGACTCTCGATCATTACCAGACACAACCCAAAATCAGGAGCAGTTAGCTACGGGTCAGACCCCGGAGATCCTCCCAGACATCACGACTCTTCCTACTCTAGCGGACATAACTATCCTTGATGCCTTGCTAGGACAACCCAGATCGGAATCGTTCAATGGCAACAGCAGTTTCTTAGACCGAGGCGAGCGTCACACAGATTTCTATGGAAGTCCCAGCCAGCTCACCTTCCCAGACCTGACTGCCGACCCAGACCAAACCGAGGTCATCAATGGTACATCGCCGTCGTCAATGATCCCTCTGAGTTTCGATGACGATGCATTGGAAATCGCAGCGAGGAGAGATATCTTTCCAGACGCTGCAGAGTTGCTGAGCTCGTTGAGAAACACGAGTGCAGGAACCTTCTTCGAGCCACTCCCCGACTTTGTCCCCAGTCACCTCTACTGCCCGATGCCCTGGCCAGCTGATATGCTGGCCTCATCTGAGCGGCGCTTCCTCTGGCAGTACTTCCTGAACATCGCCGAAGCTGATTTTCTTTGCCTCGACTGGGAAGACGTCGGACACTTGTACGGCTTCCAACACCCTTACATCACGACACTGCCACGGATGGCGCTGTCCAACGATGCTCTCCGCGGCGCGGTATTCTGCTTCGCCGCGTCGCAGTACCAGCTCCGCCATGGCCGGCCCGATTTTGAGACGACCAAGGGCTTCACCAGCTCCGAGGCCGCGCTGGCACTGAACACTCAGATATCACAAGGCACAGATGACAGCAATCTCCTCTCCATGATCAGCGCGGCAACTTTGCTGCATTGGTACGGCACCGAGCCACATGAGTACCTAAGGCTCGCGTCGCAGCTCGTCAGTCAGTACCTGACGAGGACCACGTCTTCTCTGAACACCACCACATCTTTGCCCGAGATCTCCCTGACGGAGTTTCGATGGAGCGTCGTGTCCACTCTGTGCTCTCTGCAGCAACCCAGCAGTCCGCTCGGAGGCCAAGTCTGTCGAATGATCGAGATGAGCGAGAAGGAAATTAAGCAAAACTACTCGAGAGCTTTTGAGCGCTGGGTCAGCCATCCGATATACTCCTTCTCACCTCGTCTCGTCAACCCTCTGCTCAGAATAGGGCTCCTTCTGGAAACGCAGCTGCTGCAGCTCGAAGACGCAGACCTACATCCCGACCCGTCCTGGCCAACCCGCGTCTCCGAAGCAGAAGACATGCTCCTGCACGCCCGAGACCGCGACGTCAATGCCTCAAAGTCCGCCCTCGGCAGTGCCGACCCCTTCGCCGTCCTGGCGCTCAATGAGTCCATGTACGCCGCGGGCGCCATCCTCCTCTACGCCCGTGTCCACGGCCTCCCGCCCACGGCGCCGTTCATACGCCGGCAGACGCACATTATCGTTGAAGAGGTTGCTAAAATCCCGACCGACTCGCGGGTCTCCTTTGCGCTTGTGTTCCCGCTGTTCATCGCCGGGTGCGAGGCTGTGGAGCAGCTGATGAGGGACGCTATCGTTGAGAGGCTTCGTGATCCAGGGGGCGTGACCTATGTGCGGGGCGATCTCGTCGGCGCGCTGCGTCATATCTGGGATATTAGGGATCTCGAACCGGGTCTTCCGTGGCCACACTGGGTGAGGAAGGGTAAGTTCTCGCCAGTCAGTCCCTTTCAGTAGTCTGGCAACTGACAGTTCGCAGTGGAACCACGATATCGAATCAGCTGTTTGATGTAGTTTTGTACCTGCGAGGTCATCATGTCGCAAGCGCTGTATTTGGCTACTCCGACTTTTGTACCTTTATCCCTTTATCCCCAAAAGTATGGACACTTGCTATTTGTACAGTAACAGTCTGCCTTTCCGCCAGACGGGATCCAATCTCTAGAGCTTCGACCGAGAGCAGCATCCATTCGTGAGCTTCGAATTGCTGTCCTTCTCGCTGGGAACATCAATGGCAGGATTCGCCGTGAAGAAGTCTACCGGGGAGATGTGCAACTCCATTATCTCGACGGGCCTATTTGTGTCAGTGCCGTCCTTCAGGTTCCCGATCAATTTACAATAAACTCACATTACAGGCCAGTCTTCCACCCTCGGATTATGCGTCAGGCCAAAACAGCTCCACAGCACAACATCCTGCTGTAGCAAGTCGTCATTCCGCGCCACCATGTCAGCGACACCGCCCGCCTCCCGCTTGCTTGACAGCGGGTACTCTCCCGCCGCGTACAGCTCGCCGTCTCGGTATTTTGTGACCCAGAGGTGGTGCTGCGCGAACAGGCACCTGTGCGCCTGCGTGCTGCCGGGATCCGCGAGGACTTTTTGGGTGGGCGGCGGGTTGATCTTGTAGCCGACTGGTCTGCCCGAGATGGGGTTCTTCTTGGCGAGGTTCTGGATCTTGAAGATGCGGTTGTTCTCGGGGCATGCGTCGACGCCGACCGAGGTCAGTAATGGCGTGTCTCTCACTTCGTACAGGTTGCCGTTTGGGTTCGTGCGAGCGTCCATCCTTGTGGGTAGAGATTCATTCTGAACAACTGTGTTCTGGTGGCCGTCGATGGCGGGGTCGATGCGCACGCAGAAGATGTGCTGGTGGTTCTGCGCGAGGGCTCCCGGGTTCACAACGGTGCCCCAGGGAGCCGTCTTGCCGGCATCGATGTTGACCACGGACACGATGCCCGTTGCCCTGGTCTCGACATTGATGGCTCCGGCCTGGTCGAACTTGTACTGCAGGTTGTCAGCAGCCGTCTTGCGATCAAGCTGAAGGAGGCTTGTCTTACGTTGAAGATGTACTCGTAATTCGCCAGGGTGATGATGAACTGGACTACCAGTTCTCGGCGACGAGTCGAAACAGCGCGGCCTGTGCGCCAGTTGGTGTGCTTCCAGCCGATGCCGTTATCTTGCTCGTGCAGGCAGATGACGCGAGATGCCTTTTCTGCTTTCCCCTCCGAGTTGCACAAAACACCGTCGAAATACTGCTGACGGTCAGTGATGCAGCATGATAGCACAGCCATGTCGGTCTTTACCTTGATGACTCCCACGCAGTCACAGCCCAGCGTCAGGCTGTTCACGGCATGTCCGATACCGCCATCTCCAAAATCGAACGCCTGCTTGCGATGAAAGGGCGGCCGAGGATCGGCATAAGGCACGGTCTATTCTCGTCAGCCAGGTCTTGGCCAAGGATGACTGTGAACTTACCATTTCGCTTATGGAAAGACGGTACAAGACGCTTCGGTCATCATAATAAACGTCGTGGATGACAGCACCCTCACGGGGGTTGAAGCTGACCCTGAGGCGCCACTTCTGCCACTCAACAAGACTCTCATCCTTGATCGAGAAACTCGGCCCCTCCGGCTGAATGACGCTCAGCGGCTTGAGGTCCTTGCGAGTTCCCCCGGGCAACAACTCGGGGACGTACTCGGCCGGAGCGCAGTGGGCGAGGATTGGGCCCGTCCGGGGAGCTGCCGGGACGAGATCATCCCCGGCGCCACCAGTCGCGAGCTCATCGATGCGGACAATCTCGCGCTTTTCAAAGTCCATGACCGGGATAATAGGGAGAGGGAACGCGTAAAAGTTGGAGTCTGGGTTGTTGGTCCGCGTATCGACGGCATACACCAGACCCTGGAAATACCTTCGCACGTTTCCAGGCTGGTCCATGCCTCCGTAAGGCCATGGCTCGATGACCACATCGAAGCCTTCAGGAAGCGCGAATTGAGCTACTCTTTCGTTGAACAGCTGCGATTCCTTACATTTCTCGACCAGAATTTCAAACTCCCAACTGTATTTGTTAGCTGTACTTCTGCCGAACGAGTAGGTGATCAACTCACGTGCTGAGACCAGCCAGAAACTCCGTCCCCACGACTTCTTTCTTCACTACGAGGCCACGATCCAGGTCAACAATTGCCTCGACTTCGTCCGCCTTTCGGTCTGGCGCCTGACGCGCCCGGACGTAGTGTACGGCCGCAAGACGAGACGGCCGCGGTGAGTCGCTCCGTAACGACCCTGAGTGTTCGAGATCCAGGAAAGTGGTGAGATCTGCCTTCTTCGGTTCCTCGCGGTAGATCATGCGGAACTGAATGACCTCGTCGGACGATGAACTGAGGATAATCTCGCTCGCACGGTTGGTCTCCCTTATGGTGAGAGGAGACAATGGGTGTGGTGTTGAATGGGCCATGTTTGGTCAAATAGAAGTAGATATTTTCCTTAACAAATCAACAGAGTATCGTCGAACCTGCTTCGAGTTCAGCTGGCGAGATAAACCCCGGCTTTGACCTTGATTGACCTTGATTGACGGCCGCGATTTATTCATACCCCGACCAGGGACCATGACTGCACCATCACACGCAAGAGGTGCCGAAAGGCTTCAATGACTTTACGTAAAGCCCGCCGATACGGGGCCGCCGTCAAGCGGAGCCCGAGACCAGACTGCCGGGCAATTAGCTGAATCCGGCATCATTGCCAAGGATTTGGAACTAGGATGAATAAGGAAATCTTACCGCAAACACGGAGTGGTACTTCGCCGTTGTCAGTGACAATACGTCACGGGTGGGTGAAGCAAAATGAAGTCAAAAGGCACGAGATGATCAGCGGCACCGGCTTCGACGATTTTGGTGAGGGTCTCTTTGAACTATAGGTTGGGCTTTTTGTTCAATAAGTCCATCGCAACAGTGTACCATCTCCTACAAAAATATGAGGGGATTTGAGATCGAGCTGGGAGCCCCCAATGGGCGGACGCTCCGTCTGTCTACGGGCCTCTTCATCAATAATGAGTGGTTGACTGGCTCAGCCGACCGAATGGCAACAAGAGAACCCTCGTATGTCTCCAGGTGTCGCCGGAAGAAATAAAATGCTGACACCAGTAGGACTGAGAGCATCATTTGTACGGTCGAAATGGCGAATGCTTCCGACATCGATCTTACAGTTGAGAGTGCTCGTGCTGCACTGGGATCTCCATCCTGGCGAGACCTCCCAGCAGCTTCTCGCGGGAGAATGCTCTACAGACTGGCAGATCTGATGGAGCAGCATAGAGAAGAGCTAGCTACGGTCGAGACGTGGGATAACGGAAAGCCGTATTCTGTATCGCTCGAAGAAGATGTTCCGGAGGCTATAGCCTGTCTGCGGTATTACGCCGGCTGGGCAGACAAGATTCATGGGCAGACCATCCCCACCACATCTCAGAAGTTTGCATACACAGTCACCCAACCTGTCGGCGTATGTGCTCAGATAATCCCTTGGAACTACCCACTTGTCATGGCGTCGTGGAAGCTGGGACCAGCGCTGGCCGCGGGCTGCACGGTCGTTCTCAAGCCCGCAGAACAAACTCCATTGTCTGCGCTCTATATGGCGAGACTCATCAAGGAAGCTGGTTTTCCCCCAGGAGTTGTCAACATCGTCAACGGCTTGGGTAGAGAGGCCGGCCACGCCCTGGCTAGTCATGTTGATGTGGACAAGATCGCTTTCACCGGTTCAACTCTCGTTGGCAAGGAGATAATGAGAGCAGCAAGCTGCAATCTGAAGAAGATAACCTTGGAGACTGGCGACAAGTCACCATTGCTGGTTTTCGAGGATGCAGACATTGAGCAGGCCGCTGAGTGGGCCTTTATCGGCATCATGAGCAACCAAGGACAAGTATGCTCGGCAACCTCGCGTCTGCTTGTGCATGAGTCGGTCCTACCAACGTTTTTGTCGACATTCCTGGCTGTTATCAAGAGGACGGCACGGGCGGGCGCCCCCCTTCAACGAAGACACGACGCAAGGGCCGCAGGTCTCTCGTTCTCAACATGACAAAATCCTATCATTTGTCCGGGCCGCAGAGCAAGAAGGTGCCAAGTTGGAGCTCGGTGGCAGATCAGAACGAGACCAAGCAGGGAACGGCCAGGGCTTCTTCGTCGCACCAACGGTACTGTCTCACGTCACACCGAAGATGTCGATCTTCCGAGACGAGGTATTCGGTCCCGTTGTCACGATAACCTCCTTCCAAGCAGAGGAAGAAGCCATCAGACTAGCCAATGACTCCATCTACGGGTTGGCTGCGGCTGTTTTCACACGAGACGTTGAGAGGGCTCACAGGGTTCCCGTCGCGCTGCAAGCTGGTATGGTCTGGGTCAACTCCTCTAACGAAACCAACGCTCAAGTTCCCTTTGGAGGTGTCAAGCAGAGCGGCATCGGGCGGGAACTTGGCGAGGCAGGGTTGGCTGGTTATGTAGAAACAAAGTCCATCCACCTGAATATGGGGGCTCGGCTGTAGTCAATAATGCGTTTTCTCTCCATGTTCTCTTGTAGTCTTGGAATGCCTTTACATCGATCCCACCATCGGACGCATATCGCCAAGTTATCCCTGAAATGCACATTCAGTGTCGCAGCATCTCACATCATTTCGAATTGCCAACTGAGTCGCAATCGTAAATCATTTGAACAACTCATTTTGGCAACGTGAGCCCAATTTGTAACACCATTGAACTAGAGCATGTGTTTGTGCGAGTGTGCCACCCCATGATCACAAACATTGCGGACCGACAGCCGTTGCACAGCTTCCCGTCCTGCTTGAGACAGAGGAGATCGACCCTGAACGCCCCCTACAGTCTTAGTCTCCATTCTGCGATCCAGCGTCCCATTGTTCGGGAACTTGGGAACCACCCCGTTGCCAAAGTCCACTCCGTCAGCAATGTACACCACCTCACCACCACGCATGGTCAGCAAGGTCTTCTGACGGGCGAGCTCATCGTCTGGCACTTCAAAGTAGTTGGCCTGGAGAATGATGACATCGGCAAGTTTGCCCACCTCGAGGGAGCCAATATACTCATCAGCCCTCGGGAACCGTGAGCTCTCGATCGTGATGGCTCGAATAGCTTGCTCTCGCGAGCGAGACAAGCCGGGCAAACCTGGGCCGTCGTAGGGCGCGCCCTGAGAGGCCGGAGAGTTGGGGTTTGTAGGGTCGCCGGACCTAGTGACGCCGGCCTTGATAGCAAGCCATTCATCGAGTGGATCAATCTTGAGAGACGTCAGTAATCAACACGTTGTGCTCTGTATAAACGTACTTACCGGCCAGTCGCTTCCATAAATAACGCGTGTTCCGAACTTGGCGATATCTCCCCACGCCTCGAGATAATTTGAACGGACTGGCCCTATGCTTTTCAGGGTATTGGGCATCCATACCGAGCTGGCTTGGGACCACTGGAAGCTCATGATGGGATCCGCTTTGAGCTCCGCGAATCGAGGCCAGTCGCTCGGGTCCGTCAACTCGTTGTGGGCCAGGCCGACTCTGTAGTCATACCCGTCTCCATGCTTCTCGCGGAAGTTCTGCAGAGAGTCAAGTGCCGTGCGAACGGCCATGTCTCCATCGACATGAATCTGTGCGTCGATGCCGTTCAGGATCAATCCTTCGAGCACGGCGCTCAAGATCTCGGTTGACCAGTATGGCTCTGGCCATGACTCTGAGTTCGGTTCCCAAACCGACGTGTTACCGACGGGGAGGAAGTAGGGCTCAATGAGAGCACCAGTGTTCGCCGGATAGATGATGACACCGTCAACATAGATCTTGACAGCCTGCCACTTGAGTGCCGGTGCCGGACCCAGCTCGCTGGGATCGTTCAACTCTGTCGTGGCGTTGATGACCACGTTCACGAGTGGCATGACCTGAGCCGTGGAGTTGGGTGCGTCGATCCGCCAGTCAAAAAAGCCTCTTGCGCTCAATCCACCCTCATTCTTGACAGCCTCGAAAACTGTCCCTGTTCTCGCCCCGGACGCGGCCTCCTGGAAGGTGGTGATGCCTTGTTCTCGGAGCAGCTTCAAAGCAGCCTTGGCAGATTCGATATCGTCTTCCAGAGTTGCGAGGGCGAGACCGGTCATTTATTAAATAAATCGAACCATTTCGAAAGACCGTGTCTGCGGTTTTCTCACAAGAGGCAGACACAGAGACAAAGAATGGTGACACTGCTAAGAGCACGCTGAGCATAGTAAAGGGAGCCATCTGAAGCTTGTCGATGTCGAATTTGAGACTCGATGTGAAAGGATATCCAAGTACAACTTTCTACATCTTGCCTCTTATAATATATAACGACATACCAACGACCATCTTTCGCGAAGTCTGTCCCTGGCCCATGACCAAGACGCGACATGTCAAGATACTTCTGATCATCACCTCGCTATCTATCGCCAGCCAATTAAACTATCAGCCGAATCAGGGACATGGCTTCTGTAGGTCTGTCAAGAAAATTGCCAAGATGGGCCTAGTGATCTGCGGACTCGCGTTATGTTGCGGCTACATTTCCCCTTTCAGCAATCGGCAAGTCTGGCAGATATCGCGTGGACCGTTCCCCCACACATCGCTTATCTGACGGACAATGACCACGCATGGGTTAAGCACGCCCCGCGATGCCCGAAAGCTGGTACATACCTCGCTGGGAGCTGATATCTTATCGCGATCCTCGAGATGGAGGTCACGGATGGGGGTAGCCGAGGGAGGGCAGTGTGTTGGATGGCAGCACGCTCCTCATCTCGGGGCTGGCTCCCAGACAGACTCCTTCATACATGAAGCAGTGCCGGGCTGCCGGCTCAAGTAGAAAAATACTAAAAAGGATATCAGACCCTTTGGCTGGCCTCCCTTCTTCTTCGCTCATGTTCAACGCCAATACCGGCATACCATAGGTAACAACAGGAACCCCTTCAAAGCTTCCAACATGGAAGTCGACGCCGCAGGCACCGCCAAAGCAGAGGGCCGCACACCTCAAGACCATGTCGATGCTCGAGATTTGGCCGCCATGGGCCATGAACAGACCCTCACCCGCAAGTTCAGTCTGGTGAGCATGCTCGCCATGACGTTCTGCATTCTCGGAACATGGGCCGTCTTTGCTCAGAACCTATCCGCCGCACTCACCACCGGAGGTCCCATCAGCATCTTCTGGGGTCTTCTCCTCGTACTGTTCTGCAACGTATGCATCGCCACTTCTCTGGGCGAGATGTGCAGCAGCATGCCCACTGCTCTGGGTCAGGCATATTGGGTCTCTCGCCTCTGCGACACACCCTCGGGTCGTCTGCTGTCATACATGTGTGCGTGGACCAACACGTTCGGCTGGTGGGCCTTGACGGCCTCGGTCAACGCCTTCTTGGCCGAGTTGATCCTTGGCATGAAGGTTATGTTTGACGTCGACTGGCCTGGGGCGACGCAGGGTTGGACGCTCTTCCTCGTCTACGTCGGCATCACTCTCTTCCTCAACGGCTTCAACCTCATTGCCTGTCGCAGTGATAAGACTCTGCCCTACTTCAACAATGGTGTCGGTGCCGGCTTTGTTGCTCTCTTCGCCGTCATTAGTATGGCTTTGCTTATTGCGGTTGGAACGAAACCGGACTTGGAGTTCCAGCCCGCGTCCTTCGTCTTTGGGGGCTGGGTTAGCGAGACTGGCTGGTCTGACGGCGTGACGTGGTTTATCGGTCTCGTTCAGTCGGCATATGGTGAGTAGTTCTTGGGCCTCCCTCTCGCAGCCGCCCGTGGTGTCTGGCAACATGGAGCCCCTATCCTGACTGCTTGATGTCCAGGTCTCACCGCTTTTGACGCCGTCATCCACATGGTAGAGGAGATCCCCTCGCCTCGTCGCAACGCACCGAAAGCCATGTATCTCGCCGTCATATGCGGAGGAGCGTCAGGATTCGTCTTCATGCTGGCCATGGTGTTCTCCGTTCAAGACTTCGACACGGTTCTCAGCACCCCCTCCGGCTTCCCCTTCATGCAAGTCCTAGACGATGCCCTCGGCCGAAACGGAGGCGCCGTCCTGATCGCCCTCTTCATCGTCAACGCCTTCGGCCAGGGCATCAGCGTCATGACCTCAGCCTCCCGACTGACCTGGGGCTTCGCCCGGGACGGGGGCCTCCCCTGGGGCTCGTACTTCTCCCACGTCGACCCGACCTGGAAGGTCCCCGCGCGCGCCCTCTGGCTGCAGTGCTTCATCATATGCCTGATCGGCGTGCTCTACACCTTCGCGAGCACGGTGCTGGAGGCAGTCCTCGCCGTCAGCACCATCGCCCTGACAATCTCCTACGCCATCCCCATCTGCGTCCTGCTCGTCGTCGGCCGGGAGACGCTGCCCCCGAGAGATTTCTCCCTCGGCAGGCTCGGACCTGTGGCCAACTGGGTGTCGGTCATCTACTGCGCCATCACCACCGTGTTCTTCTTCTTTCCCGGCGCGCCTGATCCTACCGTGAGCGACATGAACTACGCCATCGCGGTCTTCGGAATCATGCTGGTGGTTTCTCTGCTGTTCTGGGTGGTCAGGGGCCGGGCCACGTATCTTTGCACCCATGGCTTGGCGGAACGTGATGCTCAGGCCCGGCATTGGGAGATGGAAAGCTATGACGGGCTTGCGGTCGCTGATAGTCATGCGCTGGCCACCAAGGCGAGTCATGGCGGGTCGGGGAAGGCTCAAAAGTGATGTCGTCTTTGGCTGAACCATTATTGTAACATAAGGTACGCATCTGCGGGACAGATAGTAGAAGAGCCCCTCATCGGCCGACAGCTTGCCTCAAATCTGCCGAGGTTTGAACTGGATGTTTTGAGTTTTGTTCGCGGGACATCTAATAGTATGAATTGAATCACAATTATCTCGAGGATGATGCGACCTGGAGTCTGCGAACAGTAATCGCTCCTCCATCAGTCCCGACGAGGGGAAGAACTTCAGGCGCTCATCAGTCCACCTGAGGCAGACCATCACTTCAGCCCATGAGCTCGTTGGCTGGCACCTCTACAGAGGTCGAATCAACCAAGCACAACAGCAAAACATTCGAGGCACCGCGAACGAACCGCCAAGCATCTGCCAAACGGCCTCTATTAACACATGCCTCGCCGGCCCGGTTAGTATGTACGCACGCCCGGGGAATGCCCAAAACCACCCATCATCATCGCGCGTATACAATTCGGGCCTTCTCCGATGCCAAAACCCAACTCCCTTGCTGAGATTCCAAGAAATGGAAAAGACAGAAGAAAAAGCATTCATGAGTGGATATCTCTGCTCGCGACCTTGTGCTCCTGCAAAGAATGAACCCACCTCGAGCACGCACCTCGTTTTGTTGCCGGTGCCCGCCTCGATGCCGGCATCGGATCGAGGCAGTACCTGTCCTATCTACAATAAGGGACAAGAAGAAGAACCAAGAGAAAAAAAGAGAATAAAACGCCGACGCCTCATTATTATGAATCCTGGGTTGAAGGTGCCTTACCAAGCAGGCAAAGTAGTTGAGTAGGGCGCGGGTCACCTCGGCACCCCGTTTGCTTTCTCCGGATCTGACGGTGTTGCTGTGGTTCCGTTTGTCGAAACTTCGTGCGCTACAGGCTTTTCCCGAGTGATCTCTTCTGGCGTTGTCTTCCTCGTCAGGCTCGCCGTTTCGGCCTCCTCCTCGGGGATCGTGGCGAACTTCATCAGCACCTGCTTCAGCGCTGGTCGCCGAATGGGTTTGCTCAGGAACTCGTCCATGCCGCTGTCCATGCACTCTTTGACATTGCTGGCCTCTGAGAACGCCGTCAACGCCACGATGGGCGCCTTGTAGCCCATCTTTCGGATTAGCTTGGTTGACTGTAGACCGTCGAGGTTGGGCATTTGAACGTCCATGAAGATGACATCGAACCGGAGGTTCTCGTTCATGTTGGCCTTGACCAGGTCGTACGCTTCCTGCCCGTCCTTGGCGATCGTGACATCATAGACCTCCTCCAGCTTCAACATCTTACTGACAACTTCGATATTTGTCGAGTTATCGTCGGCTACCAGGACCCGTAGTTTGCCCTTGCCGTTCTTGTTTGCGATGGCGCGCTTGATGGCATCCATCTGATCTTTCGTGTTGTTGGGTGGAGGCGGTGTTGGGGACGCCGGGAAGAATGGTTGTCGCAAGCCCACAAGTCTCATTGTCTCCTGGCCGGGTGGTGTCGTGCCGGCTTCGTCGCCGGGTGCGATCATGTTGGCTGTCACGCTCTTCCGCTGAGGGCTGTCTATGCTTCCGTCGATAATGTCCAGGCTGGGTGGCCTGGACTTGATGCTGCTAGATGCAGTGCTTGATGCCCTATGACAGCAAATGTGAGTAACAATCTTTGGTCTGGGGGCACACGTGTCTTACCTGTCCCTCACATATTTGAGAGGAATCTGCATTGTAAAAGTCGTGCCCACTCCAACGGTGCTCCTCAGAGAAATGGAACCTCCCATGAGCGTTGCTAGCTGATGGCAAATGCTCAATCCGAGGCCGGTGCCACCAAACTTCTTGCTGAGTCCCAGATCGCCCTGAACGAACGGCTCAAAGACCCTCTGCTGCATATTTTCCGGAATACCTGGGCCGGTATCCTCTACCTCGAATTCGAACATGAACTGCTTGGCGCCGGGAGGCGGCGGTGTAGGCGAGCGCTCGCGAATCTGAACGTGAGGAGTGGCTTTCGGATCGGCAGGGTTGATGGAAAGGGCCGTGCCCTTGTAACTGGCATTTTGGATTTGCTGCGACGAAGTCGATCCTCCCTTAGAACTGGCTGAGTGGACCGAGCTGGAGTTGAGTCTGTGGCGCGGTCTGCCGTGTCGCCTCGAGTCTTTGGAGAAGGAAGACGTGCGACTGTCGTCACCAGCTGCTGTGGTTTCGACCTCACCAATGCACCGGATCCTTACTTCCACCCTACCTTCCGCCGGGGTGAACTTGAGACTGTTGCTGACAAGGTTGATTATGACTTGCAGGATTCGGTGCTGGTCGCCCCAGAGGCACATGTCCTTGAGCCGTCCCATGCCATGGGGGCCAAGAGCGGGTAGTCTCTTCTCTGCGCTGGTCCTGTCCACGCCAGGATTGATCTCGACCACCTCAGAACTCAGGAAATCAACGGAAAGCGCGATGCGACCTTCCCGTACTTGTTTGTCGAAGATGGAGAGCACCTGAGTCCTGATCTCAGCCAGCCTGAACTCCCTTTCTTCGAGTGCCAGCTGTTGACCGATCTGATTCTTCGAAAAGCTCAGGAGATCTTCCAAGAGATGAAGCAGTAGATCACCAGACTTGTATAGCGTCTTTAGACTTTGCTTTATCCTGGAAATGTCTGTCTCCTCCATACTGACGGCACACATGCCCAAAATGCCGTTCAGAGGAGTCTTGAGCTCGTGCGAGATGTTCGCAATAAACAGCGTCTTGCTCTCGTTGGCAGCCTCGGCGGCCTTCTTGCTGATCTCGAGTTCTCTTGTTCGCTCCGCCACCTTCTGATCCAGTGACGAGTACTGTTTAACCAGCTCGTCGCTCATATCGTTGAAGGTTTGGGTCAGCTCAGTGAGTTCGTCCGAGATGAAGTGTTTGCGGTCATCGACTTTGCCGGGTATCTTGAAATTCCTGCGCGTCGATTCGCGATCATGCTCGGAGGGCGATGTCTCCTTCGGTTTGTATCCGACTAATTTGAGGAGAACTATAGCCAGCCCATCTCTTTTGGACCCTCGGGAACGCGAAGAGATGGCACCAGATCCGGGAGTGTCGTCGTCGTCGCAGTCGTAGTAGCCGTCTTCGTAACCGGGTGGCGCAACCGTCTTTTCGGTGGCAGCCTTGAGTCTGCGAATGGGCATGACGCTAAGGTGGGCGCATGGGAAGATGAATATGATGAACAGACCCGCAGTTCCAAAAACACAGCCCAGAATGATATTGCGCAGCGTTGAAATGGGCGCGTCGGCCTCTGACTTGGCTTGCTCGACGACTACGGTCCAGTTGACGAGAGGCGTATTAGTCCTTGCAAAGCCAACAGCAACGGGGACATTCTGTTCGTTGTGCGTCGAGAGCATGGAGCTAGCATTATTGACAGTGTCGTAGCGTTTGGAAAAAGAGTTGAGAACAGCAGGGAATTTCTCAACAGCGAAGGGCGCCATATTGTTCCCATCCATGTACTTTCGTTCAGTGTGTCTGTCGGCGTGACCGGCGACAGGCTGAGGCGGCAAAATGAAGCGAACAGGCGTGTCTCCGAATTTGTTCCTGTCAGGGAGGAAGGTTGCGTTGCTGACTGGGTTTGCAATGTCGAATCGGTTGGTCTGGCTCGTAGGGCCGACCACCAAGACCACTCCCGTATCACCCAGACCTTCCCGAGAGCTGCCGACTTCGAGGAGAGAGACCGATGTGAAGACCAGTGTTATGTATCCAATGACAAAGTTGTTTTCTCGCTGGTCTCGGATCGGTACGGAAATGGACATGAGAGCGAAAGTCTCATTGAGAATGAGTGGCCCGAGCAGCAATCCACCATTCGTGGAGATACGAACGCCACGGAAGGCCTCGGCGATGTAAGCTCGCTCCTGGGGACGGACCTGACTGGGGCGACCAAGGTCGATGTAGGTGATATTGGGATACAGCTCGGGAGGGTACCCGTCTTCCGTGTCGCTCAGGAAGACAGGCTGGTTGTTGGGCCCTCTATATGGGAGCTCGATCGGGGTCTCATTGACACGATTCCCCGTAACATTGACCAGGCCCCAGTTGTTGCCGGTCGAATTTCGCGAGTAGATGCGGCCTTGCAGGAGGCCACTAAGGGAGCCGACAGCAAGGGCGCTCTCGAGGTCAGCCTTGGCAATGCCCCAATTGTCGTCAGTTTGGTTGCCATTATAGAAGTCGTAGATTGAACGTTGTATCAACAGGCGAGAAGAGATTGTGAGGCAGTTAGTCTGGACGAGCTCAAGCTCGCTGGAAATGCGGGAGGCTTTAAGAGAGGCTGTCAAGGCAAGCTGATTGCCCTCGACATCGATGACGAAGCTGTTGACATAGATCCAGACGGGGACGGACAATATCATCAAGGCCACAAGAACGGCCAAGACAACAAGCAGGGCCAGTTGTTCCCGAATCGCGATCCTGACACCCATCTTGCCCGGTTATGAAGTTGGGGTGAGGGGGTGGCCCAGTCTCGCAGTCATCGTACGCCGGATAGTTTACACGTTCTCAAGGCCTTGGGTCGAGTGATTTAGGGCAATCAAGAGAAGATTGCGGTATGTCCTTCGCAGATAGCCTTGTCGTCAATCGTGTCGCGCGCGCGTCGAGATATTGGCGACGGAGGGTTGTAGGATGCGAGACACCAGTGTGCCAATTGATGGAGGACGAGTCGAATCGGGAATGCGAAGGTCGACTACTGGGCTTACAGGGGAAAGAACAAGTTGAGGACTCGTGATGTTGGTGAGGAGCGAGCGGCGAGGGAGCGTCGAATGTTGTTGTAGAGGCGTGGGCCGAGGCGAGAGCGAGGCAGACTGTAGGGACCGAAGAGAATCTAATTGAGAGTTGAGAGATAAGAAAAGGCGTCGCACGGTGAATGTCGAAGCTGAGGGCGAAAGTCGAATAAGGCAAACGGCGAAGGTCGAGGAGGGGTCTCGTAAGCCAAGAAAGGGACCTTCGAGGGAAAGAAAAGGTCAAAGGCCAGTGGCGGACGGCGGAGGACGGCGCAAGAGAAGGTCTCTGGATAGGAATCGAGCTAAATGGGATTAGTACCATGCCAGATCCACGGAAGAAGACGATGGCGTCTGCGGGACGACATGTACTGGGGTCGATAGCGCGAAAAGCGAAAGTGTACTTGGTAGGGCAGTGGATTGACAGCAAACGGGCGAACCGGACAAACGGCAGACATACCTTGAGGCTTACAACTCGAAGCCTGGCTGGCCTGATTGATGATTGAACACCGAAGAGTACGGTGATGTGGGAGAGAAGAAGCGTGGGTACGAGGCGAGGCGAGGCGAGGCGAGGATGGCGCCAGGAAAACGAAATCGCGTGGACATGAAGCAACGTGAGGTGAGAGTGAAGAGCGGGACGGGAACAGCGCAATAGGCAGGCGAGCGAAGCAAGGGCCTCCCGGTCAGACAGGCCCAAGGTGAGGTACCTTAAGGTAAGGTAGGCAGGCCACCTCTTTTTTTTTTTTTTTTTTTTTGGTTTCCCAGCGGCCAGGGAGATCAGAGTCCAAACAGCAATGGGGTATCCACTAGTATGATGCGACCCAGAGAGAGTGATCGCGATTGATGGTGATCAGTTTGTTGCGGAACGTTCGGAGAAATGGGGGGAACCGTCGGGCGATGGCCAGACCTGATGGCGACGAGCTCCCAAGGCGCCAGGCGGAATACGATGGACGGCCTTGACAGGATGGGGAACTCGACCGTGAACGTGGATGGATGGACTGATGGAGAAAGGGAACAAAGATGGGGCGATCCAGCAGATCAGCGATCAGCGAGGACAAGCTCCTGTCTGGAAAAGGGAACAGCGGGCACGGGCGAGACAGGCTCCCCAGGAGAGACAGGCTCCCCAAGCGACACAACACAGCCGGGAGGGCCCCTGTCGCCCAGAAGGTCCAGACTCACCAGAGGCGACAGGCATGCCGCGCCCAGTGATTTCGCATCACGTCTTGAGGAGATTGCCCCGGATGAGTCAGCCGCTTTTGATGCTGTTGGTTGCTGCTCCTGCCCCCGGTTGCTGGTGGCTTTTGCCTGCCCGGATCTGCCCCTCCCTCCTTCCTCCCCTCCTCGTGCGTGGTGCCTGCCTGCATGTCTGTGTCTGTCCTGTCTCTGTGGCAGTCTCCACCTGACACCTTATTATGTAGGTAGGTGCCTAGGCTGCTGGACAGGTACTTCAAATGCCTGGCATCCTTCTCGACCTTATACTTCAATAACCTTCAAGTATCAAGAATCAACATGTTTTCATCGACTCCATCACCAATGCGACCTTCAACATCCATGCCATCGCCGCCGTCAAGTCCCATCATTCTTTTTCCAAAGCAACATCAACTAGCGTTCACTGCATTAGCGTGCCTTGAACACGCAACGTCGCACCAGTCCACCCAGTATCCAGGCTCTCATCCTCGCCACGCTCGTCGACCAACATCAGTTGTCAGATTCTTTCTCCTCCCCTTCCCTCCCCTTCCCCCCCACCGCAGGAGCACGGTACGGCGGAATCGCTCTCCCCGCGACCTAAACTTTACCTCACCCGCAGCTCCAATCGAGGTTCCCTCCACCCCATCTTAGGCCACTCTGCTTCGCCGTTTGCGGTCATGTCTCCACCTCCGCGCCACGATCGTCTGTCCTTGGAGAGCCCTCCCAGCTGAACGCTTCCTTTATCAGCTCCGAGACTTCGACGGCTTCGCCAGAACTTGCCAGTCGTGTCTGCCGCTTCTTGTCATCTCTCTACGGGGCAGCACCGAGACGACGAGCCGCGTCCCCCACCTCCTCCGTCTACACTTCTACCGAACTTAGAACCGTCCATGGCCTGATCTCACCTGCGGCCACGCCGGCCAGTGCCGGCAAACCGAATCCCTTTCATGCAGCCATGCGTCGGGGCCGCCAAGGCATCGGACTGTGGCCGGGACGCCTTTCTGGAACTCGGCACGGAAGCGCTTGGCTTGTCTTTGCCAGCGGACGTACCTTGACTCCATCCTAATGATAGGAAGCTGTAGGTGCTTCCAAGGCTTCCAGCGAGGCAAGAAGGCGCATGTGCCCCCCAACAGGACTAACGTCCGATGCTCAGAAGAATGGTTCAACGAGAATGTCTGACTCACTAGGTTGCTGGAAACCATCACACGATCGGCTGGCAAAGCAGCAACGATTACGGAAGCCATGGTAGACATGCCAAACGTATGCAATGGATATGGCTAACCCGTCCTTAGCCAGTATTGAAATTAACATGTTCGATGGACTCGCTGGAATTTCCGAGGCCAGTTATCTGCGATCAATTCGCGGCCTGTAATGGGATCATTGAGTCTTCGGTTCCATTGGACAATATGCAACAAGTGCATAAGCGTCCCTCTAACACCTCACGTGCGGGCGAGCATGTACTGAGCTACAGTTTCGTGTCTGTTTGCCAGCCTGGAAAAGCCTCAACATAGCCTTGCCCGCGCGTGAAGGAAGGGTCATGCCATATAATTTGAGACTGAAGTCAGAGAACTTATCGTGCCTGAGCTCGCTCTTCGAACTAATGTCCTTCTCAGATGATCGACTCTGCCCAATATGCGCCGAGCTGGACATAGCAGGTCTTTTTGACCTGACTCGCTTCGATGGTCTGCCGCCTGCTCACTCTCCCGAGAGCGAAGCCGTCAGATGGGACGGGTACGTCCAGCACGCCGCAACTTGGAGGCGTCTCACACGAGAGGAAATTGTCTTCCATTACCCACCGGGCATAGTCCCCAGCTGCCCTTTCTGCGAAGTCGTGGTTGGCATTGGGCACCTCCTCGCTATCAGTCGCCCTTTAAACACCAGTAGCCGTCTTCCGCGCGAAACGAAGAAGGTCATCCTGGCTATTCCTTCTGGCCTTCTTTACGACACGATCGCAGACAGTGGAGAGCAGCAGAACAAGAACGCTATGAGATCGGTCTTTTTGCTCATTATGGACCTGACCCAATTCAACCAAGTCAAGGCCAAGTCTTTTGGCAGCACGATGTTGTTTGTGCGATTCGCCCATCGAGACTTTCCGGGATCTCTGGTTTCCCTGGTTTCGAGCCCTTCTGTGGGGTCCAAGCGCCCGTTAGAGTTGCCGATGCAGGGACACCGTTTGCTTGAGGAAAAGATCGACTATGACTTTGTTCGCTCTTGGATACGGCTATGCGAACGGCAGCACGGCAGCTGCCGTAGGGGACAAGACCTAGAGCCCGTCCCTCGACTGAAATTGATAGACTGCGAGGCTCGACGTATCATCAAACCAGATCCAGGCAAAAGCTTTCCTTACGTTGCCTTGAGCTACGTCTGGGGGAGTGCCCCTCCCGAAAAGTACACCTATCCCCATTTACCTGATGATCTACCCCCCGTCATCCTGGACACTATGCGTGCTGTTGTCAAACTTGGGTTTTGTTACGTATGGATCGACCGCTACTGCATCTGGCAAGACGACCAAATCCATAAGATGAGCCAGGTGAAAGGATAGACCAAATTTATAGCGACGCGGAACTCACAATCGTGGCCATTGGGGCTAAGGATCCCGGCTATGGGCTACCGGGTTTGACCCTCAGCCGAACGCAACACATTCCGATCAACAAGAGGATCGGACAGAAGAATCTGGTTGGCAAATTCAGTCATCACTGGCAGTTGAACGAAGTGTCAAGGTCGAAGTGGGCCACTCGTGGCTGGACATTCCAGGAAACTTGTCTCTCGAGACGGAGGCTATATTTCTCCAACTACGAAGTCTCTTTTGAGTGCCACGAAATGATGTGTTTTGAACATCTCACGCGGCCTCTGGCTTACGAAGGAAGCTTGGAACACCGCGAGAGGCCGGAATGGAACCACATCAACAGCCCACACGGCATCTGGGCCGTCATCTCCAACTACTGCGAGCGCCAGCTCAACTTCCCCAGCGATAGGCTCGCCGCGGTCACAGGCGTCTTGAAGAAGTGGGCGAGAATCAACCCGGGCTGCGCTTCATACTGGGGCATTCCCGTGGTTGCCTCGTGCCCGAAGCATCTAGGTGGTCTGGCGTCGAGACGTGCATTCCTCGCTGGCCTACAATGGCAGATGCAGCAGTCAAGGACCGGCAAAGTTGAGCTCGCCAGGCTTCCAGGATTTCCAAGCTGGTCTTGGGTATCACAGAACGCGCGCTCACTGTTCGGCCACTCGTACTACCACATTACACCTCCCGACTTGGCGGAAACCACGGGGACGTTTGATGCCGAAGTTTGGATAGAGGTCCCTGACGGGAGAGCAGTGGAATGGAGTGTCTTCCGCGACAGGGGCGGTTTCAACCAGCCCATATCGAACTGGACTCGATACATACATATCGAATGTTGGGCTCTCCGGACAGGCCCTCTTCACCGTCGACAGCTCCGACAGCCCCCGGACAGCAAATCGTCTGTCACCATCATATATGTTCCGGTCCTCGATCAATCAAACGCTGTGGATGAACGGACCACAATCATAGTGCGACTGTTGCCGGATTCTGGATTCGAAGATATGACAAATCTCGCAGGACGGGACCTCATGGCGATCACTTTCTCTCCTATCCATCATAGCACATTCGCCCTGGTCCTCGATGCTGTTCCAGGTCTCACAATCAGGATCGGGATGTTCGAGTTGTCCAAGTTCATCGACCGGGACGCCTTTGAGTCGGTGGAGGCGTCCCCAGGTCACTTTGACCCCGCTCAGTTTGTCGCAATGCGGCGCTGTGTGAGACTTGGATAATTGGAGCGCTATAGGGTCAGAACACATCCGCATTCTTCCTGTAAAACCGTTGGGCCAGTGCTTCCGAATCATACACAGTCGCTCTAAATGTCCAACATTGTTTTTTGTTAGTATTATACGGCCGTTGTGAAGCACCTGAGGTGGTAGAAGCTGACGACGGCACCGGGACCGAATGATATTCATGTACGTGTTCAGGAAGAACCCCTTGTTGTCAACAGTCACAACCAGCACCATCTGATGCACTTCCCACGATTTGGCTTCTCTGACGGGACTCGGAGCTGATGATCCACGCAGTGCATTGCCTCAATACGATCATGGACACGTTTTACCTCTTCTCAAGGGTTCCGCCTGCACACCGTTGTGATTCTCAAGCCCTGGGTTGAACCCCTGCCTCGACCGTAGTCTGGCGAGTTCCTCCGGCGGTTGGCACTGTCTTTTTCGAGTGGACATCTAAGGAGTCACCCGCAGAGATGAACCTAACTGCTCTTCTGACTGCCATCGAGAGCGAGCCTGGTGCACACGGTGAGCTTGCGGGGAGAGTCGAGTACCAGAAGAAGCTTGTCGAACAGAGGTCACGGCCTAAAGAAAACAGCCTCGGAGATCTTGAGAAAGATGAAGATCGTGTATTCATTACAATATCATGAAAGGTCCCCAGAAACACGCAAACACCCTTGCTCAACTCATACAGTTGTTCGAAGAATGTTAGAATCATCAACTCATCGTAAAACAGACGAATACAGCCGTTCCGAGCCTTCACGACCTCGTGAACATCAGGGGCACCAGAGCCGACTGGCTTGACATGCCCCGCGCATCAGACAGAACACTGACGTAGCTTTTCCCGAACAGGCCTTCCCTTAGTCGCGCCGCCATGGCACAGCTGTCCGGCCCATGGGTGGGAACGGGCTTCTTACTGAACTGCGCGGACAGCTTTAGCAGCACGGCTTCTTTGGCCTTCTGTAGAGCGCTAGTCCGCGCGGCGGCGTCTTCAGCCAGCACACGATGGGCTTCCTCCTGCTCGATGTTACGCTGGACCGAGGAGATGCCTTCGTTGGGGTCCGCCTCCGCGACGTTGCGGCGGTTGGGATCGTACGTGGTGGGCTGGAGGAGGACCGGCTGCTGGGAGGTGTCCATGATGGGGGCGCTAATGTTGGACAAGGTGCGGACGGGTCCCGAGGGGCGATGGGACTCTGAAAGCGTCGTGGAAACGTTGGACGGCTGTCTATGAAGCAGGGACCGTATGCTGTTGCTCCGGCTGCAGCTGGGACGGCTCTCTTTGTCGTCCTCTGCGGGTCGTCTCTTGCGATGGCTGCCGCGGTGGTGCCTCTCCCGCTGATCGAGCTCTTCTCCGTTGGAGGGCCTCCTTCGCCTGTGGCTGCTGTGCTTGGTCCTGCCATCGTTCGGTTCATCGTCGTCCTCCACTCTTCTGCGCACCTTGCGTTTTTTCTTGAGCTTTGTGGTGAAGGCAGCGCTCGCCTCCCTCGCCGCCCCAATCTCGCTGACGAGGTCCGCCTCGAGCTCGTCCCTCCGCCTCCTCTCGTCAAACTCCTCGTCGACCTCACCAAAAAGGCCCATCCCGTGAAGCGCCTCCCCAAAGTCGAACTCAAGCAGCTCCCTCGAGGCAGCGGCAGCGGCAGCACTCGGCGTCGAAGGCAGGTCGTCCCGCGACGGCATGCTGTGCAGGCTTCCAGCCGGTGACGATCCAGACCCGGACCCGGACCCGGTGCTCGACCACCGATCACCTTCAACGCCCGCCGGCAGCCCATCAGCTGACCAGGAAGACGAGCCACGCAGTGGCGCGAGTGCGTCGCTCCAGCGGCCGCCGTCGACGAGCACGACGTCCTCAAAGTCGAACTCGCGCACGGTACCGCTGTGCGACCCGACGAGGTCCGCAAGCTGCGGGGCATTCATGCTCGCGTTGCGGACGCCCATGTGGCGCAGGCGGGGGAAGTGGATGGCGGGACGGCCGGGGGCCGGCGGCAGGGGGGACATGGGTGAGGTGACCTCGTTGAAGAGCTTCCTGCTGGCGCGCGGGGGCGTGGCGAAGAGGGGGTCGGCGGGGAGGGCGAGGGGGCAGGGGCCGTGGACGCCGAGCCACGTGAAGGAGAGCTTCTCGAGAGAGGGGGCCATGGCGCGGAGGTAGTCGTCTACGATGCGCAGGTGGTCCCGGCCCGGGGTGGAGGGGTCGGAGAAGTCCCAGCTTTCGACGGCGAGGGAGAGCTTGCGGATCTGGCGCCAGCGGCGTGGGGACGAGGGCAGGGCGCCGAGGGAGGCGGCGGGGGCGGCGCGGAGGTACTGCAGGGCGCCCGGGTGGAGGTGGGCGAGGGAGAGCTGGGAGAGGGATGTCAGGGGGTTCCTCTCGAGGGCAATGCGCAGGCTGATGAGGGCGTAGTCGACTGCGTCGCGGCGGTAACGCTCGCGGGGGTCCTGGCCGGGGGTTCGCAGGGTGAGGTGGCGGAGGTTGGGGACGTGGGCGAGGGCGTTGATGAAGGAGGGTACGTTTGTGGCGGCATGGAAGAGAGGGGGGTACTGCTGGGTGAGGATCTCACCGAGCTCCGTGTTGGCGTACTTGGGACGGGCGAGGACGGAGGCCATGGAGGTATGCGGCGTGTAGAGGAAGGAAATCTCGGCGCCGGTCAGGGGGTGGATGAGAGGTGGGAGAAAGGTGGCGGGCGAGTGGGCGAAGTGGAATGTGAGATGCTCGACATGGTGGCCGATACGAGAGAGTGCGTGGATGCGGGATTGTTTGGTAAAGGTATTGGGTGTAAAGGTGACATGGATGCGCTTGAAGAGGCGCTTCGTTGTAATGTTGCAGCAGGCGGAGGAGGCGAGGCGCAGGGAGGCGATATCCTCGCGAGGAAGGAGGTCTAGGATGCTGTCGCGGACGTGCTGGATGTCTGTCTGCCAGAGACGGTAAAACGGTGTTTGTGGTTGGGCGTCCATGGCGGCTCTCTCATTGTTTTCTGCTGAAGGACCTGGGGGAGAGCAGTTCTTTTTTTTGTATGATATTGGAAGGCGTTGATTGGTGGTTTTGTGTAGAGAGGACAGTGTTGTTGTTAATGTCGTTGTCGAGCTGACAGTAAGGTGAAGCTATTCCCAAGCAAGATTCAGTCCAGGTTTGAGACAGATACAAGATGTCGTATAAGTCAGAAAGTCCAGCACAAAGGCTCACGCAAGCAAGTAGTGAGACAGAAACAAATACACACAAACGATAAAAAGCTCGTGAACTCGAAAGCGAGGCCCTCGAGGGCGGCCCAGTCAGGAGGCCCTTCGTCTTGATATAACCATGCCACGCCTCGCGAGCCCAGCCAGCCAGCCAGCCATCCATCCATCCCATCCGCCTTCCCTTGCCCCCCGACTTGTTTTGCTTCTGGGCTTCCTCCAAGTCCGTCTCTGTTTTTGCCTCATCTCACAGCGTGCCTCATGACCGGGCTGCAAGTTGCGAGAGACGCACACCCCGCAAAAACGACTGGTGACTCACGCTCGACGGGCCAGCAGCCGTGCAGTAGCGCATCGGCACCTCACCTCGACCGCGTGTCTCTCCGCGCCGGGACGTCTCACTGGCCCGGCGCGCTGGAGACCTGCATTCGACCCCTGGATCGTGGATGTCCATCTTGGTGACCCGGCCGTTGACTGGATCATCCGCCGGGAGCGCGACGGCGGTGAGACACGCGCGATGGGCCATCTGATTGGATCACTGTTTGTGACGTGGTGTCTGATTGGCTGCCTCGGGGAAACGCGTCGCGTGGCTGCGCGTGGGGAGTCGTCGAGACAAGCGCGATGCTTTGCTCCTTCCCCCCCCCTGTCGTGCCACAAGCGTGCTGACTGCACAGCCACAGCCACAGGATGGTTCTCGTTCGTTGTCCCAGGAGTCAGAGCCGGGACACCTCGAGGGCCAGACAACCATGAATGTTTTGAGTCACTTCTGACGAGATCAAACCTCATCGTGAGTTGTCAACCACCACATCACATCAACCCCTGACTGATGATTATCAACGGCAATCGGTTGTCTGCGTCATAAAAGCTCTGATTCATCCTGCAACAACCCCGAACCGTCTGCCTTGTCAACATGCCATCTCATCGAACTGGCTGCGCTGTATAAAGTACACCCATGCTAAGATCGTCGCCCCATCAGCCTTTGTGACTCTTGCCAGCCAGTCAAGCGGAGCAAAGCCAGTTGCCAGCCATCGTGCCGTCGCGTCAGATATTGACCCCTCGAGTCCCTGTCACTTCTGGCTACCTGATAGCTTCCCACTCATCCCACTCGTCAGCCTTCTCAAGCAGACGTCTCGAGCAGAGTCTCGAGCAAGAGCCTCCTATCGAATCAACACCCACCCCTCCCAGACCAACACCAACTAACCACCTTAGCCCTGCTTGCCGCCCCGCCTGGGTTTCTTATTATTATTGTTGCCCTTTCGCGAGTTCGGCCTCGAGCTGTTCTGCTGTGACGAGCCCTGCTGCGCCGCGGCCCTCTTCTTGTTGCTCTGCGGTACGTTCTTGCCCTTCGCCTTGTTCTTTGGCTGCGTCGCCGGCCCCTTAGGCGGCGGCACGTTGTGGTAACCACCACGCTGCCCGCCCGGCCCAGAGGGGGGCTGACCGGGCGCCGGCGGCCGAGGCGGCAACGAGTGCGAGGGCGCGCCGTAGCTGGACGCCATCCTCGAGTACGACCCAGGGTTTCCAGGCGGCGGACCCGAGGGGGGCGGGCCAGGTGGCAGGGGAGGCTGGCCCGCAAAGGCCGTGCTGGGCATCGAGTTGAACTGAATGTTGGTCGACATGCGCATCTGCCCCGGCGCCGCCCGCGGCTTGACCTTGTCGCCGAGGAACTCGCCCTCCTCAGACCCGTCGCTATCAGAGTAGAAGATGTGCGTTCGCTTGGCCGCCACCGCTGCGCCCCGGATGTGCATGCTCGGGTCGTTGCTGGCCGTCGCCACGCCAAACCGGGCGATCGACTCGTCCGTCGCGTTCGCATCGACACAGAGGTCGCGATCCCTGAGCGACCACGTCGCCGTCCACTTTTGTGGGAACGGCTGCTTGTCGCCCGCTGGGCAGTCTGACGAGTAGTGTCCCTCGCACCCACAGTAGCTACAGAACGCCGCGATGTAACGCACCGTGTGCGTGTCGTCCTCGCGAAGGTGGTACGAGTGCCAGACGTTGTCGCAGGCATTCTCCAGATGATCGCCCTCGCCACAAAAGGCGCACTCTAGACCTTCCTCCAACGCCATGGCCAGCTTCTCCTTGCACGCTGACTTGGTGTGGCCAAACTGCCGGCACTTGGCGCACCGCGACCGCCCCGGACAGTTCCACGAGAAGTGATCGCCGCGACAGAATTGGCAGAGAGTGTCCGGGCAGACCGAGGACCTATGGCCAGTCGCCGCGCAGACTGTGCAGATCTCAGTCGCGCCGGGAAAGTATCGCTGCCGTTCCATCTCCGCATCTCCTTCACTCATGACTTTTCGGAATCCAGCCACCTCTGGTTGGCCGTGCTGCGTGCTCTTGCTTTTGCCTTTTGACTGCGTCGAGGCTAGTCCTGGCGCACTTTCCGCCTCGGGTCCGAGCAACGAAGCCCAATCGCTTGCTGTCGGCGCCGACTCTTGTTGTCTCGAGTCGCCCTGTGTCGAAGCTGCACCAGAGGGGACAGACGTCGACTGGCGCGTTGTTCCATCTGTTTCCTCGTTGCCACTGCCCGTATCCTCTTCTTCCTCATCTTCGTCCTCGCCCTCGTCGTCGTCATCAACTGAAATGGGGTCCTGTGACGTCCCCGCCGCAATCGCACCTGGACCATGAACAGCCTCGAGTGCGAGGCCCACCATCATGTTGAGCTTGCCTGCCTTCTCCAGCTTCTTAATACGATGCATCTGCGTTTTGCTCTTCTTGTCCTTCCCTTTGTTGAACGTGAATGCGTTCACACAGAGTGCAGGTGTGATGAGGGCTCCCTTGTCCGTGTTTAGCTCCACAAAGGCATTGATCCATCTTGTGATACGTTGATGCCACGACTCCCCGGCCTCCTTTTTATGAAGAAGTGAGAGATCCGTTGGCAGCAAGAAATGTTGACCAGCCTCATCTGCGAAGGTCTTGTCAGATTTCCTGCCCTCCTTCTTCTTTCCGCCTTTGGGGTCCATGTTCGAGGCGGGCTTTGGCTCTGTGGATTGCGCTGTTGGTTCTGACGCTCGAGGCTCTGGTGCTCTAGGCTGTGGTGCTACAGTTCCCTGTGCGGCCGCTGCTGGCTCTGCAGCCTCGACAACTTGTTCTTCTGACGGGTCCGCAGCGCCTGTTGCCGGCTCGACGATAACTGGGAGCGCAGTCTTCTGGCGCTTGGAATCAGGCTCAGGAGTGTTAGCAACAGAAGGAGCGGCAGCTTCCTCGCTTTCTTCCCGTGATCGCTTTTTTGAGGACTGCTGGCCCTCAGCCTCAGTAATAACGGGTGGTGGAGGGCTGGTGGCGAGCGCTGTCTCGTCTGAGGCGTCCATAATGCCTGACGATCGAAGACAAAGTTCCAGGCGCAGTTCCGATGGAAAGAGACAGCGATGATTATGATGCCGTTGAGCCCAGGTGATCCCTCCGTGATGGCCTGGACCTGTCGCCAATGACGGGTTCTAAAATGGTGAAGTGACGCAAGGAAACCAATCCAGGGTTTGGGGAAAGACCCTCAGCTGAGTTTTGGCTTGCAGCAGGAAGTCGATGCTTCACGTTGATGAGATGTGGCAACGGGTGCGCCGCGGTTGTGAAGCCCAGGTGAATGTGACCTGAAGGTGACTCGGGTATGAATGAGTGACGCCAAGACAAGGCGCGAGGCAGGCGAGGTAAGGCGTCGGGTGTTGTTGGCCCAAAGTCGAGTCCAGAAAATGACGTTAGGATGTAATAGTCCCATCCAATGCGTAGCAACGTCGTCAGGCAAAGTGAAGATGTTGATATATGGGACTGATGAAGCAGCTCCCTTGACGCTGGTGCTGTTCTTCAACGCGGCAGGCGCAAGCAAGAGTCGAAAAATTATTGGTCTTATCGTTATCGCCTGTTGGGTGGAAGGCAGTTACGTTAGGCAGGCAGGTGCTGGTGCTAGAGATGCGAACCAGGAAGGATCAAGGACCGCTGGGGTACCTTACGTGGATATTGGCCGGAGAATAGCCGTGTCCCACCGTTGTCCACCTCTCCACCTCTCCACCTGTCCACCTTCGAAACGTCGGGACACAGGCGCATGCATAGGCACAGGCACAGGCACTGGCTCAGGCACTGGCTCAGGCATGTTTGGGGGGGGGGGGGGAGGACCTCTGGATGGAGACGAGACCCTGAAATGGAAGCGGAAGCCCGGAGCAATCTTTGCGAGACGAGATTGACATAACAAAGTGGGCACCATCATGTGACAGCCCTTCGCGCGTTGCTCGACTTTCTGGTCAGACCACCAGAAGATGCCAGGCTCTCTGATCATCTTGTCCGAACACGAAAAGTTGTAGCTACCCAGGCATTTGATCAGTCGAGTTCTGGCTTCTTCCGACGCAAGCAAGGCAAGCAGACCTTCAAGGCAGACCACATCAAATGCCAGTGTCCTGATTGCTCGAGGTGGTGGGATGATGTAAGCAAGGGGTTTAGGCAGGAAGGGGCTAGGAGGCTCGGGGGTTAGGGGTTAGGGGGGACAGGACAGGGGCTTTGGTGCACCTGCCTGCAGGTCAACAGAGATCTGGGTGGCGGCCCCTGCCCTTCCATGGCTCTGTGTCTCGTGTCCTTTGTCCTGTGCTTGCTGCTGGGCCAGTAAGGCAACACTGCCTGGCCACTGCCTGGCCACTGCTCGTCCGCTGCTCGGCTGCCGCCAAGTGGGCTCTTACGACGCCTTGGTGGATGGGGGACGCCAATCCATCTCCCATCTCCTTGTTCACTTTCCCACAGCCCACCCCCACCCCAACTTGCTCAATCACGAACCGCATCTTCCATTCTTCACTGTACTCTACCAAGCAACACCCATAGCCTACCACGCCGGCTTCTTCAATCACCATCAGTCTTCTCTATCATTCGTTCAAGAACTTAATATTATTTGCCTCGCATTCTTCCGCTGCGCGCGACGCCCTTCGTGACATCATACGAAAGGGGCCTTCCCAACGACAATCCGACAAGGGGCCACGACAATCATTCCGAGCTCCCGAAAAGCTTCCTCGCATCGAATCGACTCCCACCACTCCCTTCATCCTCCCCTCGCCTCGCCTCACCTCGTCTCCCCTCGTCTCCCATCCCTCCCCGACGAACCCCAGCAATACCGCCAAACTGTCTTCCCCCATTCTCATCTCTCGAACCGTCTCGTACGACGGAGCCGCCAACCAACCTCGACGTGGCAGCACCTCGTACAGAGCCATGGCGGATCGCACTGGCAGGCGCAGGAGATCTAGTAGCATACTCCAGGTCCACTACGAGCCGCCTGAGACTCTCGAGCAGATAAGTGACCAAGCCGTCGTGCCCAATCTGAATGCCAACTGGGTCAACGCCAAAGGTGAGCCTTCAGCCAGCGCCGCCCCTCCGTCCCTCCATCTGCACGTCTGGGCTCTCTTGCTGATCATCTCTCTTTTTTCCCCCACTCGCAGGTGCCTGGTTCATCCACTTCGTCCTCATCGCTGGACTCAAAATCTTCTACGACATCATTCCCGGCGTGTCCCAGGAGACATCATGGACCCTCACCAACATCACCTACATGGTCGGCTCATACATCATGTTCCACTACGTTCGCGGCATCCCTTTCGAGTTCAACGGCGGAGCGTTCGACAACCTCAACATGTGGGAGCAGATCGATGATGGCGCCCAATACACTCCCGCCAAGAAGTTTCTCCTCAGCGTTCCCATCTTGCTCTTCTTACTGAGCACCCACTACACCCACTACGATCTCGCATACTTTATCATTAATTTCATGGCGCTCTTGGCGGTGGTCATTCCGAAGCTCCCATTCGTACGTTGTATCTGCCTTCCGCGGCCACCGAAAGCCAAAATGCTAACAGCCTGCAGAGCCACCGCATGCGCGTCGGACTCTTTCAAAGCAGCACTCCGGACGAATAGCTCCGATCCACCACTCCGACTCGACAATCAGAATTCGGGAGACCAGGGCGACCAGGGTGCATAGGGCGGTTTGGCGGCGTTCTGCGGGGACGATCACTTGTATTCCTTTTGGCACCACAGCGAGACGGTTGGGAATGGCAACAAAGGAGCACAAGGCACATACAATAGCGAGCATGCGTTCGGAACGACGGGAAATATCCGACCGAGCGTTTGCGTTGCAGATGGAGCAGTAGCTTTCAGGCATGGTAATCGAATATCGACGAGGGCCTGCGCTCCTCAGGTCAACAACAACATCCGTCCTCGCCTGTCCGCATCCGTCCGGCTCTCTTTTGTCCGTCATGTTCAACGGTCTTGGCTCGGCCGCAACTTCAAAAATTTGCGAATCGTGGGCGGTCCGCCGCCACGGCACCGATGTCCTTTAACTCCTGCGCCCGCGTCGCCAGCAGGCGGAGGGCGGTAACCTTGAAGGCATCAAATCAAGTCCGGCCGCCAGTGCGTGCTTTGGGGCGGTTGCAGCCGCGGAAGCAATATCCAGTCTTCCGCGCCTGTTGGTTCAGCCGCGGAAGTCTCATGAAGTCTCATCTACAGGTATGTGTTTCGTGTGATGACAAGGCCTAGCCAAGAGAGTCGAGCCTGTGGCGGTTGTTCATCAACCTTTCAATAAGGCCACAAAAGCTTCCGCCTCACATGGCTGGCGTTTCTGGCTGGCCTTGCGAGGATGTCACGGCATCCTAAGCTTGATTCTCTCTGCGTCATCAAATGCAGCCTCAGCGCCGAGAACCTCCAGAGCACTCTCCCGAGGAGATGTTGGGTTTCGGAAGCGGCCCTTCACGGCCTCTCTCTATTTCTACGCATCGAGTTTTTATCCTCTCACGGTGCTCATCCGTGAGGGTTGGCAAGCGAGCACCACGGCTGAATGTTCACCGTGCCGCCTCAACATTCACGATCCGATTGGAGCTCCGTCCAGTTGAGCACCTGCTTGGCTCGAGACTTGATTGCAGCCGAGTTATAAAGAGCCTGGGTAAGATGGTCCCATCTAACCTCTCAGACACACCTTCACACTCGTCGACCGCCTCTCATCTCTATCTCTTCGTTCCAACTCACCTAGTCAATCGCTATCCTGTTCCCGCTTCAACACCATGAAAGCTCCCGCCACCGTCCTGGCGGTCCTCCTTGGACTTGCCCAGGTGTCCAGCGCTGCCGTGGCTGCCGCTCCTGGCAACACCGATGTCGCCAAGGCTGCTTCTGATGCCGTAAACGAGCTCCCGCCTGTCACCAACAAGGCCGTCGTCCCCGAGACCGAGGTCGAGACCGAGGCCGATGACAAGGACGAGGAGGAGGGCCAGGGTGCGGTCCGCATGCGCGACTGTGGCTCCGACTTCTGCCGTGACCACAAGGGCCACCGCAGCTGCGGCCACTGCTCCAAGGAGGTCGTCATCGAGGAGGAGGGTCACAAGCACCCCCACCACGGCCACCACTGGCATCCTCACCATGGTCACCATGGCCACCACGACTGCCACGGCAACTACTGCCGCGACCACCACGAACGTGACGGCTGCAAGCACTGCGAGATCCACCACCACCACCACGGCAAGGACCACAAGCACCATGGCAAGCACCATCACGACAAGGAGAAGAAGAAGGACTGTGAGTCGGAGGAGTGCAAGGGCCACTACTACCGCCAGGGCTGCGGCCACTGCCACAAGAGCCAGACGGGCCACCGCGAGTTCCGCGAGTACTACCACCGCAAGCACTTTCGCAACAAGTGCGATAAGGAGGTCTGCAAGAAGGACAAGAAGCACGAGGCCTGCAAGGCCTGCAAGGTGGAGCCAAAGAAGGAGGATCCCAAGTGCAACGAGGTCGTCTGCTTCCTTGCCGACAAGGAGAAGAAGACGACGACTGTCCCGTCAAAGCCCACTCAGGTGCCCGTCCCCAACTGTCCGGCCTGCCCTCCTCAGGTGACCTACGTCCCTGTCATGCCCACTCCCGCTCCGGCTCCGGCTCCGGCTCCTGCTCCCGCCCCTGCTCCCGCTCCCGCTCCTGCTCCTGCTCCTGCTCCTGCTCCCGCCCCTGCTCCCGCTCCCGCTCCCGCTCCCGCTCCCGCTCCTGCGCCTGCGCCTGCGCCCGCCCCCAAGCCTGAGCCCAAGCCTGAGCCCGCCCCTGAGCCTGCTCCCGCGCCTGCTCCTGCTCCTGCTCCCGCCCCCAAGCCCGTCCCCGTCCCGGCCCCTGAGCCCGAGAAGCCCACCGTCGTCGACACCAGCGCCGGCTCCCGCGTGCACGTCACTTCTGGTCTCGCCGCCCTCGGCCTGGTTGCCCTCGCCGCTCTCTAAGCGATATCGGCGGCCTTCAAGAAGTGGTTGGTATGGGCAATCGAGAACCGCATAGAAGGCAGCTTTCAGGCGGTCCCAGATGTCCCTACTCTCTTCGACCGAAATTGACTGTACTGGAGGAGATCATTTGCTGTTTTGTCGTGGGATCGGGTCAAGTTGACCAACGGGTGCAGCAGTAATGTAAGGATCAGTAGCCTGACTCTTTGTCGCGCTGGCTGGTGCTGAGGTTGTACTTAGACAAGCACGAATTCAACATGAGGTTTCAGCAACTTGAGCCGATAGACTTGGCTAATAAGTGTAACTCCGTGATGATGAGGTGAGTCGTGATGGATAATGATATATCCCCGAGCCGAGCTGGCGGTGCACATGACGAGCTGCGCCGGTGGATTGCGTAACTCCCGGCCGGTGTATCCGGAGGAGCGGGGTTTGCAGCTGATCGACGGTGTATAAGGTTCCCCATCATCGGCCTCTTCTGAGCCACCTCACCTGCTTTCAGCTACCTTTGTTAACCATCGACTGTCTTCAAATTTGACGTACTGCCATCTCACTAGCATATAGCTACTCTCTTTCTCGTCTCAATTGGAACACGGGACAAACCACTCCCTGCAAATACAATCCACCTCTTCAACCAGCTTCCCACAGCCAAACCAACAACCATCGCAGTAATCATGAAGTCTGACGCTCCTGTCCTGTACCCCAACGAGCACGTCTCGACCGCCGTGACCTCATACTCATCCACTCACTCTACCCCCCTTCCCAAGCACATCACCGACTACCACGCCCACATCATCGCCACCCAGCCTGAAACCTCCAACTACATGATCAGCGACTTTCAAGCCCAGAACCATATCTGGCTCGCCAAGCTCATCGGCGCCAAGCGAGGTCTGCTGCTCCAGTCTCCCTCCCCTAACTCCATTCCATGTCATGCTACCCAGGTTCGT
Source organism: Verticillium nubilum (assembly GCA_002851675.1). NCBI lineage: Eukaryota > Fungi > Ascomycota > Sordariomycetes > Glomerellales > Plectosphaerellaceae > Verticillium > Verticillium nubilum. Next base: position 903,482 of record NMXI01000001.1, read on the forward strand.
TCAGCTTACCAAAGGCAGTCCTCGAAATTGGCGTCTACGTCGGCTACTCCTCTCTCGTCTGGTCCCACGCCGTCGGCCCAGAAGGCCACGTAACAAGCCTCGAGTTCAACCAGTGCTACGCCGACCAGGCCGTCGCGACCTTTGCCGCCAACGGCGTCACAAACGTCAACGTCCACGTCGGCGACGCCCTCTCCACGCTTCCCGCCCTGCGCCCCGACGAGCCCTACGACCTCATCTTCATCGACGCCCAAAAGTCAGGCTACCCGGCCTACCTGGACGCAATCCTCGCCGGGTCGGCGGCCGACGGCGGCAAGAGGCTGCTGCGCGCGGGCGGGCTCGTCGTGGCGGACAATGTCCTGCGGAGGGGCATCATTGCCGACGACAGCGATGAGAATCCCTGGGTTGTGCAAGAGAAGAGAGAGAAATCCGACTACTGGCGCTCGAGCGATGTCGAGGAGTTGAGGAAATATAATGACAAGGTCCATGGCGAACCGAGGCTGGATGCGTGGGTAATGCCGCTCTTTGATGGTGTGAACCTGGCGAGGCTCGTCGACTGAACTGTGTGTTTGAGCAGTGTTTGTTAGCCAAAGGGTAAGGGTAAGGGGACTCTGCGGGCTGCATCTCGTGTTTGATGGGCGGGGTCTCATAGCTTTGGACCTCTTAGCCTACCCTACCTTGATCAAAATCACAAAGGGTGCTCAAATTACCTGTTTCAGTCTCCGCATTCGCATATGGAGGATTGTTCAAAAAAATCAAAAAAATCAAAAAAATCGCTGTGTTTGATATTGGGGCTGTGGTCGGCTTGTGTCAAGTATGACGAAATGCTGTACTAGAACGTCAAGTGTATGAACCATCAACCTTGTGTAGAGTGAGATTGATCTCGACAGAGCAATCTCTTGATGTTACATTGACGGTCATTCGTGATCGGCTCCTTTTTACAGACGCATTTGTTTCTACCATCTGATTTGGGAGTACCATATCACGCCAGCTCCCGCCCCCGAAACATTCAACCTCCTTTGAACAACGAATACCGAGGGTCGCGCCTCGGCCCGTGTAGCGAGCCCGTCCAGTGGACCCTGAACAAAGACGACATGTGCCTTGCCCCGGGACGGCCAGGGACGAGGATTCGAAGCTCCTTGAACAGTGCCCATGGACCTGCCAGCCAGGACCCGGGGAAGACCTGGAGATTGCACGCCTGTTCAGCAGAAGATAGATGGCCCCATGGGATATAAGATGGTTCATTATCCTTCGCATTCGGCTTGATGTGGTCGAGAAAGCCTGATTATTGACTCTCACATTGAATCCTTACAAAGTGCAGGACTGTACACAAGACTTCTTTGCAGGAACACCAGGTCTCATCGTGGATTTGATTAAATATCGTCGAACGGCAAAACCTGCTCTGCTACTTCAAGAACTCGAATCTGTAGATCTTTCTGACAATATCTCACCCCTTTTCGATTTGTCCAAGTCATCAAAGAATTCGATATCACGCACCTTTGATTCTTCGCAAGAGACCAGAGAACCTCCAAGAAGCTTGCTACAACAAACTTGATTCGCCCTCAGCTAACCACTATAGCTTACGCCATACCAAAGAAACCTGCAGAATGTGCCAGGCCGAGAATATCTACTTCATCATATGTGGCTGTTGGTACGGTCAGGAAGTCTTCTACCAGTGCCCAAAAGGCGACCTTGCTGGCAGTATAAACTGCCCCGAGCTCTGCGCGTCCGGCGTGCAACGACGCCCAGGTCTCTGCCTCTGCTGTAGCCGCAGAACAGCCCAGATGGAGGAAGTGGATATGTACTTGTCACTGACCGTCTCCGACCGTGAGGCTTCGTGTGGCACGTTGGGTTCTTCGTATTTAGCAGCGCTCATCCGACGAGAAACGGCCCAAACGACGGCATCGCGAGAAAATCAGTACCGTAGGCTACATGTGGACCGGCGAAGAGCAGGAGACAACAGCCTTTCGCTTCTTTCGAAGCCGACGTTCCAGGAGATCAATTGGTTTGGTGGCCGAAAGCGACGAGCAGCTGAGATACCGCTGTCTCCTCTCGGCATCAACTTGACAGCCTCTGGCAGCAAGCACAAAGGAGCCTTGTCCCTCGAGCCACCGATCGCATGTGCTGGAGTACCCTTCCTTCACAACATCGTGACCAATGACAACAGCTCGAGTCATGTCGCACATGATGGTTCGCTGCCATCAGTCGACTTGGCTCTTCGGCAGTAAACTGCTCTGCAGTATGCAACAAGTCGTGGGTTCCGCGTAATTCCGGCCAGCGACGTGGAGCTTTCAGTGTGGCGAAGAGCAGCCTGGCGTCCGAGTCCTCCAGCTTGATGACCATGAAAAAGTTCAAAGACTGACTGCAGCCAAATACTCCTTCGGTGCTGGCTAAACGACAAAGCCCAAGCAATGAATGATCCCATAACCTCATCTAGATCATCATACCATCCCAACTACGCTAGACCTACGTCTTGAAGTCTCTTGCATGCAAGGAGCCACGGCGCATCGGACTGGAAGGGTGTCTGCAGTGCAGTACCTGAGCTGACGCGAGCCCAGAGAGTCGCCGCAAGATGTCCATCCAAGTTTTCTGCAAAAAGGGACGCACGCACGACCGCCACCGATATTTCTGCAAACACCGCTGGGCGCGCAGAAGAGACGGCTACAGAAAGCAAGCAAACGAGCGCGCGCACGTGTGCCATTGCTGGGCCGTTACACAAGGTCGCTGGGTAATAAACGTCCCCGGCCCCCCATCCAGCCTGCAGCGTACACCACAGGATCGTTTGTTGCCTTGCTGTGCGAGGTCGTCACGAGCCACATCCATGGATGCGACAGGCGCCTCAGTTGCATGGCGTGATTTCCAGTGAAGTACTCGGAACATGGCGGCAGTCGCGAGCGATCTTTCAAATCGATGCCTTCACCATTCGCCTATGCCCACGATGTTGCGCTGTTGATACCGGTTGTCACCGTAATCCATCCACTATGGAGCCATGTTAATGCGACTGCCAGCTGTCCCCGCCAAACCCTTCCGATCCATTTGAGACCATGCGTGTTGGAGAATTCAAAGCCTCATGCATGGGGAGGGTGGTGACAGGTGAGGGCGATGGTAGGTGAAGTATGGATTTAGACTAGGGTTGATTGTGGGTAGCAACAGCGAGCACTACATATGCAATATACTGTGTGAATATCATTTCAGCGCAAAACCCCCAGTCACAGACGTGTCTTTGGCGCCCAAATGGGATCGTCGAGCCTCGAGCTTAAATGAAGATCCGCGTCAAGCTCCTCCATCGTCCCAAAAGGTGCCACGGCACCTCAACGGCCAATTGACGGGACCCGTACGTTGGCTTGATCATCCTGGAACAAGGTAAGTCAAGATCATACATTCTCTTGAGTAGTGGCCTTTGAATCAACTTCAGAAGTCTGGTCTCGTGAGACTGGAAAGATGACTGCCGTTGAGACATGACCCTAGTATGTTGTGTCATTCACTGTGTTGCTAGGGTGAACCACCCACTGATGGATGCAAGAGCTCGAATTGTGTCCACGAGATCGAGGCAGTCAAGCTCAGATCGCCAAGCCTGTGATGAAGATTTGCGTTCTTCACTTTGCTGCTTTCCGTAGCGAGCAGTGCTGGTTTTGGGGGGCGAGGGGTCTCAACAGTTTGATGGGCATCTATCTCATGCGCTGTTCAGGCTACCGATAGTAATTCGTTTCCATATGGTGACACTGGTGATCCAAGGTGGGGGAGAAAGGGACCACCAACAACTGGGCTCAGTTGAAGACATGAGTGGGCTGTCCAGGGGCACGCAACGGCCCGGGCTGATCGTGATATGCCTGATCGTTGCAAATGACGGACACATTTCCATCGTGGCCGGTGCGTTGAATCGCGCCTCGATAGGGGACCGAAGACCGAGGATTTCATGTCCGAGACGAGCAGCCAGCAGGTCCTTGAATATATTGGCGGGGAGACTGAAGGCACGGCAGTAGGAAGGACCCCTGTACTGTGCGTTTGTGGTTCCTGGTCTCCAGACAGGTACAGACACTGTCAGACCCTTGCACAAACTTGTCACTGACTCGTCGGAATCTCTCATCGCCCTACCCCTTATCCCTGATAAGTATGATCTTGTCGGATCGCAAATGACTGCCATTCGGTTAAACCCAAGCCGTCGTACTCAAAGCTATCGATTTTGGAGGGGCTGAATGCTTCGACAAGGTCTGCCAGTGGGCTCTCAGACGCACTGGTCTATGTACTTACCCCGAGCTGGTGTCGCCGTCGCCTGCATGTCTTGCTCGTTGGATATTGCTGAAGAGGCCGAGCTGGTCGAACACAGGGCACCTGGATGGTTGGGCCTGCGTGGCCGTTGAGGGGACTTGAACTTGGTGGGAAAAGCAATGCGTGTTTGCTCAGTTTCCTCACACTCCGAGCAGTGGACAGGCCAGATGACAGCTTTGGGTGAGAAAGGGCCGGGATGGTGAGGCGGCTGAGATGAGATGAAAGCCAACGTTGAGACGACGAGATGGCGGCCCTTTTAGCGCACTGCAAGCTCGGGTGACAGTGGATAGACCAAACCAGCTGACGGGTCCCCCCTTGCCGGTACGAGCAAGTCGAGGCGTCAATCGTCCGGAATATCGCGACCTGGAAACATTCGACTGTCGTCGTGTCAATCTTGATTGGCGAGGCAGGAAGGCGTTAATGACAATTGACGGACATGTCATGGACAAAGTGGCTCTGAGATTGCGCCTCGACCTGGAAAGCTGGATAAGCCACTGAACGCCAGCTGATATTTCTGGACGACGCCTAGAGCTCGAAGCCGCCCGACGGCGAATGGCCGGCCGATCATGGCGGTGAGATCCCTCGGAATCTTCATGTCCGACAGGGCGGTGATGGAAGCTGGCGTGCATGGTATCGCGGCTTCTCGGGACAAGTGATATCCGTTCGATAGTGGTGAGCGGGCCATGTGCTGGGCTCGGGTTGTACACTTGGATTTTGTACATTTGGCAATCAACGACAATACAGCACGCCTGGATGCTGGAAAAGTGACAGTCAACCAAACGTCGGGGGCTGAGGTGCATTCATTGGTAGGTGGACGTGAGTGAAGCCAGGTCGTTCGTGGTGTCATGGGTTGTCTGTGCGGGCTGGAAGGGGGATGGCAGGCTGTCCATGTGCACCGTATGGTTGGACGCCATCTGAGGGCGATCCCCCAGATTGGAGATGGCTTTGAATGGTTCGTGCGTTCTCGGACGTTGGCGGACCTTCTTCAGTAGCGATCTCCAGCGCAAGCTTCCATGCGATGCGAGGTTGGCGAGGCTCGTTCGCCATGTCGACGCCAGCTTGGTTGCTTTTCGGTTGGTTGTCATGCAGGTGGGAAGGAGGAACGGAAGCCCTGGACAGCATGTCAACCCCCTCCCCCTGCATGGTCCCTAGGTGTCCACTTGCAGAGTCGCCTGCACGTGTCTGGCTCTTCTTACCGGTAGTGTATCAGTGGGAATGGAATCGTGCCTTGCATCGCAGGTAGAGTAATAAGGGAGACAGACTCGGCGGGGACGGCAGGGGAGGGAAGGAAGCAAACAGCATGCGGCGCCCAATACTTTTGCCTTCATCTGGCACTGTGTTGAAGGAAGGACAGACACAAGGACAGTGACCTACAGCTGGACCCCTCCACCAGGTACCTAGGTAGGTACGGTAGGTGCACTTGGTGCAGCTGTCTGTTTGAGAAACAGCAGTGACTGCAACCCAGACGACTTTTGATCCGGAGAGGTAGGAGCCAACCACCGAACCCCCAGCCACAAGCCCTGACCCAGACCCAGCTCAGTGGTGGCATGTGCCGATTCGTCCACCTGTGCTGGTCTAGCATTGTCACAATCCGAGCACGGCAGTCACATCTGTCTCGCCGCTTCTTGTTCCGTCAAGACGTCTGACTCTGGATGTGATGTATTCCCGCTCTGTTCCTCACCACACTAATTAGTTTACCCCAGCACGACAGTGTCCACATCCCAAGCGATAGTCTGGCTGTCACAAGTACCCAAATCTATCGGGAACCCGCGCAGGCATCATCTCGTCTGATGGTCAGGTCATGCATGGATCAACGATGGAGACGGAGACCCTCCAAGCTTGCGAAACAGCAACGGCAACGGCGGAGAAGGCCCACCCACCGCCAGAGCCAGAGCCAGAGAAACGACACCGGGGCTGCCAGGCCTGCCATGTGAGACTGGGGACCAAAGGGCATTCAGGTGTGGCCGGACATTTTTACTCAATGGCAGCAGAACTCGAAGGCCCCTCCCTGCCCGCCCGCAACAACCCCCCGTCCCTTCCCCGTCTTGGTTAAGACGGGCTTGGAAAGGGGCTCCGGCGTCCAGACAGTGGGGACGCCTCCGTGATCCACACAGCCTTGGGTTGCATCCATCCATCCATCCATCCATCCATGTGCACCTGCACTTGGTTCCGTTAGTGTATGTATGGACAGGGTAGGTAATATGAAATGGTCCCCTGTGCTAACCCAAGTCTGCCCATCCCGCCCGCCTCGGTCTGTCTTGGGAGAAACTTTGCTACCAAGCTTCCCGTCCCTTTCGTTCCCTCGCCGTCTGCCGTCATGATGGATGCATGGTATTGAATCAGGCACTCGGCCGGCTTTGTGCAAGCTTAAGCTCAACGTCAGGTAGCTCGGCGCTGCTCGTCCACGCCCCTTGTCCAAGCACATCGCCGGATGTGCAAGTGGCTTCAGCGATCTGGATCCTCGAGTACCGTCGCTCCGATTTCCATTTTCCACTGTTCACCTCACCATCCCATTCATTCATCCACACCATCCCACTCCCAACCCACCCTTTCCCCTTTCTCTCCTCCACTCCTCCAAACCCATCCCTCCTGATCTACCATCAAGCCTGACAGCCCTCTGTCCTCCTCCTACATTCGCATCCCCGTCGGAGGACAAACCGGCTGGCTGCCTACCCTTTCTTTTCGTCCCGTCCGCCCACAGTGTTCCTCGACCCAACGGATCGGCTTCTCGTTGCTTGCTTTTCTCCGTCAAGCTGGTTCTTCAATGCGACATCACAGGTACGATATCGACCCTCCCCGCACGCATGCTTGATCTTCACCGTCTGCCATCCTCAAGGCTGGTAGACAAGCCCGTACCAGTACGAACCCGCTCTCAACCTTGCCAGCACGCCACGTCTAGCTACTAGGTACGGTAGACTGTCACCGATCGTCCCTCAATGGGGTCGCACAAGACATTGCCCTTGGTTTGCAAGACGTGATGGACTGCGCATGAGCTCAGGCGCTTGCCTGCCTCCTCCAACCTCGTTACATCAGCCCTCTTCCTGTTTCAGCTCCTCAAGACCATCGACATCTTCCCTGCATGGCCGACTGCTTGCCCTATTGCTTGCCTGCTCCCGCTAACGGAGGCGAACCGCAGCTTCCCGTCTCCCACTCCCAGCCAGCCTTCCACATAACCAATTCTTTAATATACGCAAACGACGCAAACCGACGAACCTCACCCTCCTGATAGGGCCAACCCCGGCTTATGTACCTTTGTTGCCAAACGACACCCCATCAGCCCATCGATTCGATCTGTCGTGACACCCATACCAGGAGGGATCAGTTCCCGCGTACCATCCTGGTCGATCATACTTAGGAAAGCTTCGCCCACCATGGCGAACTCTTCCGCCACCGATTCGACGCAGTCGAGACCTTCCTCCATCGCTCCTCCCGCTTCCTGTCGTCTCCCCAGATCGCGCAGTCAGAGCTTCTCGAGCGACCGTCCCTCTACTATCATGACCCACGGCCTGATATCACCCCCTTTGTCGGTGTCGCCAGAGGCCGCTTTCATAGCCGCCTCCGCCGCCTCCCAGATCGTGACCAATGACCATGACAGCCACGCCGACACATGGTACGATCAACACGGGATTGAACCTGCCGGCGAGACAGCGTTGGTGTCGCCCGGGGCGCTCAAGCTAGTCAACGGCTTCCTTGACCAGCTTCTCTTCAATTTCCTTCAGATCTCCCGAGCCACCACCCTGACAGCACTTCGCCCTGCTGTCTCCGAGGTATTGAAGCCCAAGCTAGCAAAAGACGCCATCAATAATGCCGACGAAGAACTGCGAGAATACCTTGGCGGGGGCGACGAAGATGAGTTCGCAGCACCTCGAGGCACCGACTCCCTCCGAGATTGGGATCTAGAGTTGGTGTGGAAGCGGACCCGTCTGAGATGCATGGTTTACTCGTCTCTGGGCGATATGGAAGAGGAGGACGAGGATTACTATACGGAACAAGAGAATCTCGAGCCCAGTGCTGCGGAGCAGGGTTCCGAGATCATCTCACCTGCCGTGGCCATCTTCCTGACGTCGCTTCTCGAGTTCATGGGCGAGGCAGCCCTGGTGTTGGCGGGACAGGCCGCGTACAATCGGATGCGCACCAATTTTGAGAGGTCTCTGAAAGAAGGTACTAGAAGTCCCAACGACATAGCTGACCGTATCGTGGTCGAAGAGCTGGACATGGAACGTGTGGCTCTGGATAGGACGTTGGGTCGCCTGTGGAGGGCCTGGAAGAAGAGAATCCGTTCTCCCATTCCGGATGCGCCTCGGCCCTTTTCACGAAGTTCCACGGGTCACTTCCGACAGGGAAGCAGTTCCGCTGAGACAGCACGTGCCCTCGACAGGACGCAGGAGAGCGAGGCTGGGTTCAAGGAGAAGGTGCTGGAGGAAAAAGAGCCGGCAATGGACCGGGTCGAAGAGTTCGTCAGGGCGTCTGCTATACCCTTACCGGTGGGCGACCACGATGTGGACGAAATCGAGGTTCCTGGCCTCATCTCATACAGTGACGATGAAGCTGATGGAGAGGAGGAGGATGATGACAAGGAATGCCGTGCGCCACGTCCGAAAAGCTTGATGATCTTCTCCCAGATCTTCACAAACGCACTTCCTAGCCCAACCATGTCCCAACCTCGGACGCCCCTGAGCCCTATCCCTTCGAGCCGCAAGAGGTCAAATTCCTTGCCTACGCCGTCGCCATCCCCTTACGATTCTCCTGTTGCCAAGCGCCCCAAGGTTGAGGCTATTCCCAGCAAACTCTCCGATGAAGTGGGTGTCGACAGGGAAATCTCGACGGAATACCTTGCGGAGGCGACCAGACCAATTGAGGGGTCCGCACTCGCCGTTCAACCACTCAGTGAGGATACAGGCGCAGTACAAGACGTTTCTCATGACTCGGCCGATGCAGCTGAAAAGGGGCAGGACGAGCCAGTAACCGCATCGAAGGAGGTCCAGGAGTCTACGAAGGTGGGACAGGAAGAGGGCCCATCAGAGTTCGAACGGAGGAGCTCCAAGTGTATGTCTCGGATCATTGGCAGCGCTGCCATTGCCGGTACCGCTGCTGTCGCTGCCACAGCTGTAGCAAGTGCTGCTACTGCGGAGGAGCCTGCGCAAAAGACACCCAAGGCAGGAGATACATCTGACGCCGAAACTGAAGTCGAGGACTTCACCGAGGAGCCTCAAATCTTAACCTCAGCGAGAGTGTCTTTCGCGGGCCGCAGCTCACCCTCCGTTTCGGACTCGAGCAAAGTACCCTCCATCAACACCAACATTCCACAGCGAACACCGAGCGTGCACTCGGCCCGCGTCATTGATGTTGTCGGCCCAAAGAGTCCTATTGGTCGTTCTAGAACGCCTTCTGCTGAAGGATCTGAGCGGGTGAGGCCGTCGAGTCTATCGCGAAGGAGCAGCGTGCATACGCCTCCCATCGTTGAGGAAAAACCGAGACCGGCTCCGATCGATACTCTCATGCGCAGCACCGGCTCTACGCAAGCTACTCGGTCGCCAGCTGAGAGGCTCACACGGAGACAAGGCACTAATCTTTCCATCTCTGAGGCTGAGGAGGAGCCAGAGTACGTACCCAATCGCGAGGGCACACCGACGACTCTGCCCTCCAGGTATGCATCTCAGACACCCAACGAACTCCACACCCAGTTTGAGGAGTCCGACCAGCCCATTTTTGGGTCCGCGGTCCGGCAGCCCGGGTCCCCTCGGCAAGAACACCATCCTGCGACGACCAAAGTGACGATCTTGAGCAATACAAACACGCCAGGTGCATTCGACGATTTTAAAGCGCCATCTCCCTCTCGGAAATCACCTGGCCTTCCTCGCAACCAGACAGACCGAAGCCGTGAAGAATCGTACTCCGCAGCTCACGGCCACACGACCAGCATCGGCGTTGTATCTGTCGAGCGCCAATCTCCTGGGCGCGAATCGCCAGAACGCGCGCGACAGATACACACCTCCGGCTCGTCGGGCTCATCGAATGCCGGCAAGATCAGACCGCTGAGGACTTCCGAAGAGAGCAAAGGGTCACCTAGGGTCGAAAACGTTGCTCGTAACTTCGAAGAGCTCATCCAGAGTGACCAGACTATACAGTACACGTTGACGCCCGAGAACATGCGTGATGTCAAGGTAAGCGTCCGGCCTTCCCCAGGACGTAGCCACAGTACTAATTTCAAGAAGCCGACCCGATCAGCTCAAAACAGTCCAGTCGTAGGCCCGAAGTCGAGAAGGAGCGAAGACGCTCGCACGGCCGACCGCGAGCGATCTCAGTCCAACTCAAACACCGCTGTAAAGCGGTCAGGATCCACAAGTCGTGCGACGGGGCTGAACTCTCACCCTTTGGGCGAGCCGAAGCCCATCGCCAAACCGACTGGCTACATCCCCAGAGCGCCGCAAAATCCCGTTGGCGATCGGTCCAAGTCCGGTGGACCTCAAGCCAGAGATGCTCGCGTCCCGCGTGAGTCCATGATCGACTTTGCCGACTTCATCCGCTCCACCGGCCCAACGGCAGACAATGGCCCTGCGCCTCTCCGCAACGGAAGTGGACAGGTGCCATCCGTCAAGAACAGTATCGACAATAGACGGGTTTCGTCGAACAGCAACCGACCTCGTCTTCAAGCTCGCGATGCTGCTGTGGACAGCCGAGAGGATAACTCCGACCTCATCGACTTCATTCGTCGAGGCCCTCCGAGCTCTCACAACAATCCTCGCATCCCACGACATGTGGCTCCGTTCCGCAGCACCATGGACTCCGATCAGATGACAGGTGCCATTGGCGGCAAAGCTATCGACGCAAGCTTGCCCGATATTCGGTACAGCCAGGCCTCGACGAACGTGACTGACATCACCATGCCGTCCGTTCAGTCATCCGTCAACTCTCAGAGTGCGCTGTTGAAGAACAATAGGCAGAATGGCGTTATTGACGAAGAAGAAATGATGCCGAAACGCACCCAACGGCGTGTCAAGGATCCGTACGCGATTGACTTCAGTGACGACGAGGATGAGGACGAATTTGATCGACCTCCAAAGCCACCTCAGAAGCAAGAGGAAAGCCTGGTGGACTTCTTGAGAAACTACCAGCCACCGCCCGAGCCAGTCGTCCAGACACCGCTTCCGAATAGACCGAAGAAGAAGGCCAGCGCGCCGAGCCTCATTGGTCGCTTCACACGGGGCATCAACAGCAGTCACAGCTCCCAGTCTCAAGTCGCGGCGAATAGCGGGGGCCAGACAAGTTCGGCCGACTCGCGATCGCTGAGCAGCCGACAGGCAGGTGCCAATGGTCACACGCCTATCCAGGTCAACATGCCTCCAGGTTACGACCAGTATGGGCCCATTGATGGCACTCGCCGACCTGCGAAGCAATCAAGCGGACGTGTGCCCATGAAGAAATACGAACCGCGCGAAGCCTCTTCCTCGGTCACCGGCACTAGCGACCTCGCCAGCTTCCTGCGGGATTCAGAACCGCCGCCACGAATGAACCCTCCAAGCCTCTACTCCACCCAGGAGCAGTCATCTTCAGGCAACAGCTTCTCCAAGATGTTCGGCCGCCGCAAGAAATCGAGCGTGGCCTAGTTGGTTTCCTATCCAACGCTCGACAAACGCTTCCCATTTCACATGATGACGTTGCATCCCCTACCTTGACGAATCACGTAACTTTTGCGCCACATCAACAAATCTTGCCTGATCGACAGGCCTTTCTACTGCATATACTTACTCCGTCATTCTTTGGATAACATTGACATCCACCACCATCACTACCACCCGCATATGTGAAAGGGGTAAACAGTCCTCGCATATTAATGCCATTTGCTCTCACACATTGTACCCTTGTCACGAATTCTCGATACCACCTACCGCACGGGCATTGTCATTTCTTTCGATCAACCGAAGAGGGGGAGGGAGCTGTTCACCCGTTTCTTGCATACCATGCCGGTTGCAGCAGTTGTAGCTATCATCACCAATAAATGCCACATTCATACACGACTCTGCCGCTAAGGATATGCTTTGGAAGTTCTAAAAATGTAGGCCTCTACAATGACTTGCGATTAGTAGAGGGAACTGCTATATGTCGGCCCGGGGCCGTACAGGTGATTCGCCATGACTTAGTAACCAGCTTCCTTGCGTCTCCTGAAGACGTCGCGGCCTTGCTTCTCAAATTGTGCAACACTTGCAGTTATCTGGGCCACATCCGAAAGCGAGATATATCCCCCTTGGGCTGGCCTGTCCACCGCCTCACCAAGCTAGGCCCTGTCGATTGGTTCAACCCCTTATACAAAGCACAGTATACGTAAGAGACGGGCAGGATTGTATTGTGAAGGCTGGTCTAAACCTTACAGGAAGCCCTCGGGCCCGTCGAACCACCATCTCGTGAGATGACACTCCCGCCACGCCGTTTCTGTACCTCTCGTGCCCAGAATCTAATCGGCAATTTTTGCAAGGGTGACTGACCACCGTGCGATCTCCAAACCGATAGGAGTTTCACTCAAGAGCACCGTATCGAGCACCGTATTGACCAACGGTTCCGAACACGCTTCATGATGCGAGCGCAGCTGGTGAGACGGATAGGTCTGTTTACCAGCCGCCGCCGCCAGCAGAAGTCTGCCACTGTTGGCCGTCATCAGCACCAGCACCAGCATTGTTGTCAAAGCCGCCAGAGCCTCCGCCGTCGTTGGAAGCGCCGAAGTCGCCGCCACCGCCGTGGCCACCACCACCACCACCGCCATTGTAGTCATGGGTATCCTCATCGACGTGAGGGTTGGTGCAGTTATGCTTCTTGTGGCCCATCTCACCGCAGTTGAGGCACTTGACACGAGAGACTGACCGAATTAGCAATGAAGCCTAGTAGGACTGTGGGTAGATATGAATTACTGTCCTGAGGCTTGGGGCACTCGCGGCTCATATGGCCGTACTCGTCACAGTTCCGGCACTGCATGCGACGAGGCTCGGGGCACTCCTTGGCGATGTGGCCCTCCTGATCACAGTTGCGGCAAGCACGACCGCCACCCTGGGAGCAGTCACGCGAAAAGTGGCCCACTGAGGACCTGGTCAGAACTTTCGCGCTGTAGGGAATGTCGTGGAGGCACATACTCTCGTGGCACTTGTTACACTCAACGCCATCAGCGTTGCGGGGCTCGGTGCACTCAGCAGCCTTATGACCAGGCTGGTTGCAATTCTTGCAAGCGAACTTGTCCTTGCGGGGAACGGGACCTGTAGTCATGTGAGTAGACAGTCAAAGCAGCCAACGAACGGCATACTTACAGTCACGGACGCGGTGGCCCTCCTCGTCGCAGTTGTAGCAACGGATGCTAGTCCTCTCGACCTCCTGCTTATCGGCTGTGCAGTTCTTCGAGATGTGACCGAGCTCCTTGCAGTTGCCGCAGCGAGGTTTTCCGGTGGGAGTGGGCTCGCCAGCGTTGGCAAGGCGCTCGAGATTCTCCTCCTTGTCCTTAGGCCAGGTCTCGCGCTCACGCTCGCGCTCAGGCTTGGGCGAGAAGCGGAACGAGACGGTGAACTCCTTGCCCAGATTGCCCTGGAGATCCATGTTGGCCATGGTGTCAAGAAGATGCTCGCGCTTAGTGGCGATGCAGTAGACATTGACGTCCTGTTCGCGGAAGGCATTTTCGAGGTCGAGGTAGGTGGTTTCGGGGTTGTTTTTCATGTACTTGCGAAGCCCTTCTTTGAAGTCGAAGACGTCGCGCTCCTCAACGGCGTCTAGCATGGACTTCCAGGCGTCCTCGGCGGTAGCATCCTCGACACCGCTGTAGTCAATCTTGCGAGGGTTGTTGCACTCAGAAATGAGGTGTCCTAGAGTAGGTTCACGTGTTAGGCCAGAACTGAATAGTGAGAAGGGAGACTCACCCTCCTGCTGGCAATTGCGACAAACCTCAGCGGGCTTGTTGGGGCATTCACGACGCATGTGACCCTCCTCATTGCAGCTGTTGCAGACCATGGGAGGGAGCGAGGGGCACTCGCGGCGTATATGGCCGGGCTCTCCGCAGTTGTTGCAAGCGCGGTCGCCGCCGTCACCACCACTTCCGCCGCCGCCGCTACGGTAGCGGGCAGCTGAGTCGCCCATGTCATCAACGGCACCCGAGGGGCCGTTGTTCCACTCGTCGTTGAAAGACATCTCGATAGGAGTGTTATGAAGATGAGGGGATGGGGGAAGATGGTCGATCCCGGTTGAGTGGACTGTGTGGAAGGAGCTGATGCTGTCGAAGGACTTGACAGAGGCAATAGAGACTGGTTGCTGGTAAGCAGGAGGTGATAACGATGGGGGAAAAGAAGGAAACGTGGGATTGGGGGGGGGGGGTGAGATGGAGAGGGGAAATTCAGAGTCTGATGAGTAAACGAGGGGCAAAGGAATAACAGGCAAGAGCAACTGGTTAATTGTCTGGCGATGAGGCAGGATCGAACCGAGTATGCCTGCAAGATGACAGTAATGAGAATATGGCCGAGGGCAGGTGCAGAGGGAAAGGCGTTCGTGAGGGAGGCTAGAGCATGCAAAAGGACCATCGGGAAACTGATTGCATAAGGTAGGCGTGCTTACCTTTGTCCCAGTCGTCGTCTTGGGAGTGCTCGGAATGCTCTAGGCCTGCTTCAACTTTGCGAGTCAGTAACTTTGATTTTCGACTCTTGTGTTTTTGGCCCGGAAAATCGGGAATCCAGTCCCCTATGCTGGAAGCCACAGCCAACTTTGCAACAGCAAACGCCATGATCGGCGAGGAATAACGTTCAGAGTTGGTGGAAAGTAACGGAGCAATGAGCAATTCGGGATTTTTCGAAGGCACTTGGAGTTTTCGAGGAGGATGTAGGGCATTGAGTGGTTGACGGACAGCATATTCTGAGAAAGCGGGAAGGAAGGAGGGCGGCCGACGGCTGCGTTGAATACGCAGGCCGAACAAGATCGGCTGGCATCGCAAAAAGACCAAACATTTGCTAAAGGGGGCTTACCTGTTGTATGAAGTAAAGAGACTGTTAGAAACCGCGGAACTGGTGTGATGCCATACGATGATGCGTGGTGTTGCGTAGTGTTGCGTGGTGTTGCGTGCCGAGCCGGTGGACGAGGTCGCGATGAAGGTTGTTGAAGGAGGAAGAAACAGGCCTTGGATCGGGACAAGGGTTGTTGTTTTGTTTCACCTCCTCAGAAGTCCGGGCTAAGGTTGTTCGAAGCTACATAAGGCATATATAAGCCGTTGCCTGGGCGTCAGGCGCTGCGGGAGGCATTGTGACATAGAGGCATCACATGTGAAGGCATCGCGGCCTAACCAGGCACACATATGAGCTGTCAAAGGCACACTACACAACATCAGATGCTCAAAGAGAAATTCTTACCATTGCAACATGTCTTTGAGAAGCAGATATTCATTGTCACCAGATTGAGCTGCACAGACACCCTTTGGGGGGGCAGTGTATATCGTGAGGCCCTGGATATTGGTGTGCACGCACTATAATCACCAATGAAAGCTGCCTTAGCAGTGGGCAGGAGACAACTCAGATTTGACATCTATCTCATTCGTCAGCGACGTATCCAGAAAGAAAAACGTGGATCTGGATGTTGAGCCCATAGGAGGAAAACGTAGACAGCACGAGGCCCTTCCTTAAAAGAGGCCTTGACATGCTTGTGTGACTGATACGATACGTGATTCGTGTCAGGCAGGGCTTTGATGTCTTCATGAATGTCAACTGCAACCGTTATATTCCATGCAGTCCACAGCATCTCTTCAGATACCTGCCGATAAGAGCTGTCAGGGGCATGTCGAGGAGGGAAAATAAGGGAAGATAGAGACAGTGAGCCATGTCGTCAGGTGAATTAGTCAGCGTCACCCCTCCACGCCCCCTCGGTGAGGCGACAGAGAGGAGCGAGGTGGGGGAGGTCTGCTGTAGGGTTTGCGGAGGTAAAGGTCCACCTCCATCGACCCCTCACTAAAAGCAGCTAAACAGCCACCCACTACAGGGCAGTTGAAGCGCCACCTGCACGCTGGATGTGCCCCTCATCCGAATCAGACCCCTGCCCCATCCCATCCTTCGCCCCAGGAGATTTCATCATGACGGCCTTGACCTGCCCATCAACCTCAAAGATTGCAACCTCATTTGAGAGCCCATCAGGTCCGTCGATGATGGCCCCGCACCAGACACATTGCGGCTAGGAAAGCTCGGCGGAAAGCTCGTCGAGCTCCTTGACGCTCCTGCAGCTAGGGAGTGGAGGTCCACCACGACACCACACCCGACTCGGCTCGCCGATCCCCGGTGATGCGGTCCTGGGAGCCTGTCCTCTGTCTGCTGCATGCTAACCGTCCATTGAGATGGCGACACTGCATGGACTCACTGCAATTTAAGTAGGGACGTTTCCTCTGCTATGAATTTGTTTCTGTCCCCCCACTTCATACATCACCCATCCCATCCCAGTTACCAGTCACCTGTTCCTAGTTACCAGACCAGCATCCCCCTCCACGCAATCACAATGTCGAAGCCTGATGATCTTCCCCCGATGGAGTACCGCTTCCTGGGCCGCTCTGGTCTCCAGGTCAGCGCCATTAGTTTGGGTGGATGTGAGTCGCGCCGAGTCTCTGTAGACAAAAAGTCGAAAGAATACTGACGCCAAGACAGGGTTGACCTACGGTGGCCATGTTGACAAGGGTAAGTTCAACTACCGGCCTGCCGGCCTGCCGCGTGATATCGCTTGGCACTGCTGACACTCACCTTCCAGAGGGCACCTTCAAGTGCATGAAGGCCGCCTATGACTGTGGCGTCAATTTCTTTGACACAGCCGAGGGCTACGCCGAGGGAGAGAGCGAGAAGGTCATGGGTGAGGCCATCAAGAAGTACGGTTGGAAGAGGAACGACCTGGTCATTTCCACCAAGATCTACTGGGGCGGCGCATTCGGCGACAACGTCGTCAACAACAAGGGTCTTTCGCGCAAGCACATTATTGAGGGGCTCGACGCTTCCCTGGCAAGGCTCGACCTTCCCTACGTCGACCTCGTCTACGCCCACCGGTGAGGTCCCATTTGTCCTGTTCTTTACGACGTAGCCAGTCTAACGGAAAGCAGACCCGACCGCCACACGCCCATGGAGGAGACGGTCCGCGCCTTCAACCACGTCATCAACAAAGGCAAGGCTCTCTACTGGGGCACCTCAGAGTGGTCCGCCGACGAGATCGCCCAGGCCTGGCGCTACGCCGACAAGCTCAACCTCATCGGCCCCGTCATGGAGCAGCCGGCCTACAATGCCCTGGACCGCAAGAAGGTCGAGCTCGACTTTGCCCACCTCTACCGCGAGGTCGGTCTCGGCCTCACCGTCTTCTCCCCCATGCGCCAGGGCATCCTCTCGGGCAAGTACAAGAATGGCATTCCCGATGATTCGCGCTTCGCGCAGAAGGACGTCGGCTTCATCGGCGACTACTGGAAGAAGGAGAACGCAAAGGCCGACTTCCAGGCCCTCGTCGACAAGGCCAACGGGCTGGCGCCCATTGCCGAGAGGCTGGGCATGAAGCAGAGCACCCTCGCCCTCGCGTGGGTGCTGAAGAACCCCAACGTCAGCTCTGCCATCATCGGCGCCAGCAGCTCCGACCAGATTTACGAGAACATCCGAGCCATCAGCGCGCAGGAGAAGCTGACACCCGACGTCATGGAGGAGATTGAAAAGGTGCTGCAGAACAAGCCGCCCGCCATCACGCCGCGGTTCTGATCTTTTCTCGGCTTGAAGATGCATGAGTAGCACGGGGGGAGGCGATAGAGAAAACAGCGCCAAGAGCGAATGGCTTTCAAACCACCATTCTCCCCTCAAAGCCGTGTTGTCGACTGTGCTTGTGATCAATGCCCCCTGGCTTTTGACCTTGTCAAGTTGATGGCGTTCTTGTAGTAATCTGCCGTGCCCCCATACTTTGCAACGACCGCCCTCGCGTCAACCTCTGCAGCCGGCGTCGTCCTGACCCGCCCCAGGAGGGCCGTATTCCTTGTGCTCGGGATCCTGAGCATCTCCGTCTCGACTTTCCAGCCACAGTCCGCCGCAATCTGTGACACCCAGTCGACGAGTGACGAGAAGGCCGATGTGGATTTCGTCTTGTCGCGTGGCGGCGGGGCGCGGTATTTGGCGCCGCCGAGGTCGTGGCTGCAGCAGGGGATGGCGATGAAGGGGGATTCAGACAACATGGCAAGGATGGGCGTCCAGGGCGTCAGCTCGTCAGCGTGGTTGGAGATGATGAACGTTCCCGTGGGGAAGGTACCGTCATGGAGCGACTCCCTCTCTTCCGCCGTCACGGCGCTGTCATCCGGGGCGGCGAGGTCGGGCAGCAGCACGAGCCTCTTCAGGATATCCGTCTCACCCGTGGCGGGCTTCCCATAGGTAGCCCACGACTTGCGCTCTCGCGCGTCGAATCCCCAGCCGGCGTACCCCTCGAGCAGCAGGATGTACACGAGCAGGCCGTTGCCGCAGCCAATATCGACGAAGCCGGGGAAGGGCTGGTCTTTGTACAAGTCGGCCCACAGCTCTATGAGGAAGGCGGCGATGCCGAGGTCCTCAAAGACGTGCTTCAGGGGATCAGTCACCTCGGCCCAGTCCTTGACGAGGCCGGCGGCGTACTTGAGCTTGAGGGTCGAGTAGCGGTCCTGGAAGCGAGCCTGGGGTATGACAACATCGTGGTGGACCCTCTTCACGTAGCCGGCGGCCTTGCCCTGGCCGTGCTTGTGGAGGACGGAGAGGAGCATCTGCGCTGTGCGCTTCAGTTTCTCGGGGTCCGTCCCAGGGTCGAGGCCGGGCTCGCCTGGGGGGAAGTGCCAGTAGTGGATGGACACAATACCGCGGGCCTCATTGGCGTCCCACTCGTGGAGCTGAGCGACGCCGCGGACCTTGGGGTGGTAGAACGGCATGTCGTCGGCAGAGGACTCGTGGGGGATGTAGAGGACGACGATGCGAGTCTTGGACCCCTCGACCTGCCTGAGGAAGAGGCATGTTTGATCGAGGGGGTTGTCGCGGCGGGGGTTCCTGGGGATGAGGCGGCGGACAAGCGCACGTTTTGTGTCATAGCCCTTGAGGTGTATGGTCTGGGGTTGATGTTCTTCCCCCGAGATGGCATCGTCGCCGGTATCGTGGAGGATATCTGCGCGAAACAGCCATTTTGTATTGACATTGGGATTTTTGATCATGTTCATCATGACTTCTTCAAAGAAGTCCGAGTTGAAGGAGCACTCATGCTGGTAGACCGGGTGCCAGAAGGCTCCTGATTCATCTTCGAATAGGGACTCTGCGTCGAGAGCGTAGCCATCTGGTTCGAAGACAGGCATGATAAGGTCGAGCGAGGGTGGTGTTGGTGTTGGGTGAAACTGAGTACCTAGTTCAAGAGTGACATTTCATGTTTAGCATCCATTCATTGATCAACATGACCGTTGTGGTTGTGGCCCTGTGCCAGGCCCCGGTACGTACTGGTACTGAGGTACATGATTTTAAGTGGAGACCTAATGGCAGCACAATTGTGCCTGGATGATGAATGCTGCCCTTCCTGGCTGGCTGCCAAAAATGACAAAGACACGAAAAGAGAAGCTAACCAAATCAAGACTAGGGTGTGCGTTGTCCCTGGATTTGTTTACTTTCAGGTGGGGCCGCCCTAGCAACGAGCCTGAGATGGCCCTTGCCCAAAATATACAATCGACATCCTTCACGATCTAATTGTACATGATGCATGCCCCGACCAAGACACCACCCCCCCCCCCCCCCCCCCCCCCCCACCGTTCAATGTCCACACTTCTTCCACAACACCACTAACCCTCCCGACAACCGGCAACATGGCCGACAACGACAACCTGCGAACAGCCTCTCTGTACATCAACAACCAATTACTCTCTCGCGGCCTCCTCGGCGATGGCCAAAGCATTGACTTTGCCCGCCCTGAGCGGAATCCCGGTGGTGTTGACGCCACCATGGGGAGGGTCATGAGCATCGTCAATGACCTCATCCTCCGACGCGACGTAAGCCTCTGCCTTGCCCTTTGCCTTCTCCTCCGTCGCATGCGATGAAACCCCCCTCCTAACCAAAGCAGCGCGACGCTCAAAACCGCGAAGCCCTCTCCACAACCCTCCGCACCCTCCGTGCCGAGAATCTCAAGGCCACAAACGACGTCAGCCGCCTCTCAGAAAAGCACACCGACGCCAGGCGCAAGCTCGAGATCGCCGAGGCCTCCGAGGCCGCAGCCCGCACCCAGCTCAAGAGCGCCGATGCCGCCGTCCGCAGCCTCAAGGAGGAGATGGCCCGCGCCAAGGTCCTCGTCGCTCAGACCCGCGCCTCCTGCGCGACCGAGGTCCGCCGACGCGACCGCCAGATCGACGGCTTGAAGAAGCAGCTCGCCGACGCCGGACGCGCACGGGGCAGCAGCAAGAGCTCCGCCGTCACCGTCATCAACGTCGTCGGCGATGTAGGTGCCGAAGAGAAATCGCGCGCCGGCGTCACAGGAGAGCCAGGATACGATCTGCGCAGCGAGACGAACCAGTTCCTCACCGAGCTGGCGAAGAACCTGAGCGAGGAGAACGGTGCCCTTCTCGGCGTCGTGCGCCGGACGCTGGGCAGGCTGAAGGATATGAGCGGCTGGGAGAAGGGCGTGAGCCAGGGCGACGGCCACGCGTTTGCGCTGCAGACCAACTGCGACGAGATGGAAACGGAACTCGAGGCCATCCTGGAACACCTCCGGACGATCCTGACGAACCCGTCGTTCGTCCCAATCGAGGAAGTTGAGTCGCGTGAGGAAGAGATCAACAGGCTCAAGGAGGGATGGGTGAAGATGGAGAGCCGCTGGCAGGAAGCCGTCCATCTCATGGATGGGTGGCGCAAGCGGCTCGTCGCCAACGGCAGGGGTGTCAATATGGAGGAGCTTGACATGGGTCTCCGGCTGAGTCCCATCAGGGTTCGCCAGATACGCGATGTTGACCATGAACCAGTCGCCGACTCTCATCTCTCCTTCATTCAAGAGGAATGCACCCAAGATCTCGACGCCATGCGCTCATCGCCAGCCCCACAAAGAGCCGAGGAGGAGTCT
Organism: Verticillium nubilum; assembly: GCA_002851675.1. Lineage (NCBI taxonomy): Eukaryota > Fungi > Ascomycota > Sordariomycetes > Glomerellales > Plectosphaerellaceae > Verticillium > Verticillium nubilum. Next base: position 924,806 of record NMXI01000001.1, read on the forward strand.
CTCGATCTTGAACCGGCGCACGAGTACGACGTTGAAGTCCAAGAAGACGACTACGCATCCGAATCGAGCATCTTTGAAGATGAGATCGACGACGACGATGTGGATGTTTCTGAGCCTAATATCGAGATCCTACAGCAGTCGACTGCCTTCCTGAGCTCCTCGCCGCTGCCTCCGCGACCACAGTTGAGTCCGCTCAAGGAGACGGCCTCAGCCGGTAATCGTGGCACAAATGAAGACAAGTCCAACCGCGAAAAGCCCAGCGAATACTCGATCCAGGCCGAAGAGAAGGCCTGGGACCTGGGCGACGACTCGAACGCGCCAGAGCCGTCGTCACACCGCTTCCGACTTCCACGCTCGCCCCTAAAGGCCATGCGCGCCGTCACACCTGAAATCGAGGAGAAGCCTCGAGCAGTATCCGGAGCTTCCGACTCGTCCATCGACGAACTCGCCCTCGCCCAACCCCCTTCCGGGCCCCCATCACCCTCTCCCCTCCCTAGGGATCGTACTCGCGGCCTCCGCAAGCCCACGAAGGCGGCAATCCAGAAAAAGCCCGACACCAAATCCGAACCAGCCAAACCCGTCCCGGCCCCCTCGCGCTCAAACAGCAGACGCCGCGTCGTGTCCGACAAGAGCGTCGATGAGAACCTCCCTCCCGCCCCCGCCATCCAGCAGACCCCACGCACCCGCCGCGACGTATCCCCTCGCCACGTCTCCTCCCGCCTCCGCCTCCCCCGTCCCGCGAATCCACCCCCGCAGCAGAGCCCCCTGACCATGGCCAACATCGCTGCCAAGCTCGCCGCGTCAGAGCGCGAGGCCGACGCCGCGCGAGTGCGTGCCAAGCTCAAGGCCGCGAGGGGCGGGAAGCGCGGCGCCGGCGCCATATCGGCATCGGCGCCCGCGGAGCTGCAGCCTCCTCCCCCCGCTGGAGCGAGAGACCAGGAGCATCAGCCGGTGACCATCGTCGAGGTACCTGGCGAGGACGAGGACGTGGATCCCGTGAAGAGGTCCGTGCAGGGCAGGCACGACGAGCAGCAGCAGGGCAAGGGCGAGGGCTCGGCGAAGGACCAGCAGCCGCTGCCCAAGAGGAAGCGTGATCGGCGCGTCAGCAAAGTTGCGTCGAGGCGGCGGAGCACGCTGAATCCATTTGAGATGGAAAGCTTGATTTCAGGCAACTTGGGCGCTCCGTCTCCGGGGCCGTGATCTGGGGTACGTGAGTTGTTGATGGTGTGAATGTAGATGATACCCCAGGTGGATTGGGAAGGGCGTATTGGAGTTGGGCATAAGTTTGAGTCATGACTTGGATGTAGCTGCGAGTGTCATGATAGAGATGGGCGGCGGTGTGCTTTTGACGAAGGTTTATGCCTTTGCATCCCTTACTTGGGGAGATTATCTAGAATTTATTCATTTCGTTCTTTCATGCTTGGGTTCATGCTGATGACGAGCGGCCACTTCAGCATATGCAGATGAAATCAAGTGCACGAATTGACGGAGCTGTCTATATCCTGAGCCGCATGCCACTCCTTTTGCAGCTGCATCTACTGCAAGATGCTTTCTAACCACCACGAGCCTTCGAAATGCGCGTTCACTACAAGCCCAGGTTGAAGTTCGGCAGAATACACGACCTCGTGATATGCGTGATCAACCCCTAAGAAACAACAAGTCGATCTCCCAACGGAATAGGCCAGGGCGAAATCTCCCGGTGATGCAAAATCTCCACCCCCTTCTCCTCGCCAAACGCCCTCATCTGATCCAACAAAGCCCCCGTCAAACCCTGCGCGTAGAACCTCTTCACCCTCCCCTGCCGCGCCACGGCCTCGATAATAACAGCAATGTGCCTCGCCACACAAAGATTCGACGCCAACACCAGCGTCTCGACGTTGGGAAATGTTTCAATGAACTTGACGAGCAGCTTCGCCTGATCGCGCTCGGGCAGGCGCCACGGGGCACCGGCGGGGGACTGCACAACGTCGGGCAGGGAGAGGTTGGTGTCGAGGTTGAAATCGAAGAGGCCCAGTGTGCGGACGCTCTCGATGCCGTGGAGCCAGGGAATTTGTTCGAGGAAGGCCTGAGCGGGCTGGTCGACGCTGCCCCAGGCGGGAGATCTGTGGTCGGGGAAGCTGAGGGCGAGGTCGCGGAGGGAGCCGGACTTGATGGCTGGCTGGAGAACTGCTTGGAGTGATGGCGTGATGGGGATGCCTTCCACCCAGAAGCGCTGCATGTGTTCGTGACCGGCGTTAGGGTCGTCTAGCGGTGGGTTGCTTCCGTAGTCGACTAGCAGGTTGTGAGGAAATGGGACGGGCTGCATCGTTGGTACTAGAGTACGGGATTCGAAGGCTCGTATCGAGCGGAGGGGCGGGAACATGCGGCGGCTTGTGTGATCGGTGATGGGGCCAAGAATTTGATGCTCTAGTACGATGGCCTCGAGGCTGGACCACATATTCCAGAATTCGGCCTCGTCGAAGTCCTGGTTATTGCGCAGGATGTAATTGGTAAGGTGCAGCTGTTGGAGTTTAGGAGTGGATTTTGCAAGCCCAATCTGGATAATCGTCAGTCGCTGGACGGTCAACAGTTTGGAACCACTGTTGGGTACCTACAGCGTGTATCTCTCTCGGGATACTATGCTTCTCATGCTCCCCGGAGAGTCTGAGGTGTTTGAGTTTATTGAGGTTGGGTATGTTTCTGAGGTAAGGGGCTTGGTCTATCCACAAAGATTCGAGGCTGTCTTTCGCATGCTCCAGCATTGCGAACACCAGATGGAGCTCTCTCCTGTTCTCGAGCTCTGAAAAGGAGAGTCTTAGGGATACGAGACGGTTGAGGATGCGAGGGTCGCTAGGCATTTCGGGTATGAAACTGTGAACAAGACCAAGCTCCAGACATTCGGCAGGGAGTGCAGCTTGAAGTAGAGCGTGCCATTTCGCCTGAGTGAGCTGTAACGCTCTCGCACGAGGAACGACCAGGGACCGGGCACCGCTGGCAGATCTTTTGGAGATCTTGCGGAGGAACTCAAGAGACGGCGAAGCGGGGAGGTTGCTAGGGAAGGTGATGTGCCTCCAGAGTCGCGTGCGAGACCTGAAGAAGTGGTCCCATCGTTTGCAAACGCCATGAACCCAGCTGTATCGCGTCAGGAATTGAAGCTGTGTATGCAAGCCAGTATACGGATATTGGCCATTGACGCAGTGTTGAGACATACCAGAGCTCATGGAAGTCAAGGTAGGAGAAGATGTTGTCCACGATCTCCAGGGGAAGCTCCATGGGATCTTTACGGCCAAAGCGCTTCTGCAGTGGCGCTCGGGCATCAAATAATTGCTACAAATTGTGAGCCCACAATGTCAGAGGACAAGCAGCAAGCGTGACAGACCTTGAGCTTTGCACTTCCACCATGTCCCTCCTTGGCTCCAACCTCGATGCCAGCGTTCCAAAAGGCCAAAGCCAGCTCCGGTTTCCTTTCCAGCCTGTAAACTTTGCCCAGGCGAAGATAGCCCTGGCCGTTGTCAGTCCGTACAGTTCTCATGCTTTTTCGTGGAGATGGCCAACCTCGAGGGACCTGGGTGCTATCTCCAGCAACCACTCAGCATCCTTTCTGGCCAGATCGAGACGGCCCATCTTCTCAAAGACGGCAGCGCGGTAGTCCAAAGCCTGGACATGGGAAGGTTCATGACATTTCTTGTACTTGTTGGAAACACCGCAATTGCACTTGTGCATGGCCTCCTTGAAAATGGATGCACCCTCTTGGGCGACCTCCTCGAAGCTCTTGCATTTGCATCGTTCGCGCCGGCCGTTGCGGTTGCAGGGACAGGCGTTGGCGACGAGGGTGAAGTGCTCGATTGCTGTCTTATACTGGCCCCCCGCGTATGCCTGGCGGCCTTTGGGAATGGATGCTTCTCCTGAGGTGGTCCGAGGAGGCCGTGGCGCTGTCATTTTATGTTTGAATCGAGCAGCTCATGAGTCGGTGGTCGTGTCGAGACGCGACGGAAGGTGAGATCGAGGTGATGATCATACGGTGCTAATTGTGATGTTGGTGCGTCAAACAGACACTGTATGGGTCTACTCTGATATCCCTTCCCATCTCGGTACCTATCCAGCTATCTAAGGTAAGTGTAACCTTGCCTTCGTACCTGGCCTTACCTAAGGTACAGCAGCTACTGTCATCTCCACTGACACAAAATACCCAAACTTCATCCACACCAGCTACATCTGCACCTCGTCATCATCTCATCCGTCAACAAGCTTCAACCCCCCAATAATACCCTCGAACGCGCCGCCTCCAATCCTCTTCAGCGGTGCCTCGACAGCCAGACGTTCCCATACGAAACTCGTCCCAATGATGCCAAGAATCGTCTTAAACTCCATCGGCTCACCATCGCCCACATCCAAAAAGGTGCGGTCTCCCTTGGCGATCAGGCTCGCATTCGTCCACTCGCCCACCGGGAACGTGTAGTTAAGCGCATACACGTTATCTGCCGACCACGCCATGACCGAGTCGACCGTCCCATTGCCGCTCCACAGTGCACTGTCACCTCCAGTGAAGACGGGCCCCTTGGCATCGGATGTCGGCTTGATCGAGAACGACATGGTGTAGTTGCGGCCCTTGGACGACAAGGGTGTTGTGACCTCGCATCCACCTTGTAGGATGATACCCTCGTGGGAATTGCCACAGCTCGACGTCGCGTGGTACTTGTTCCCTGACACATCCTTGAACCTGCCCTCACATCCACGCCCTGTCCCAAAATCATAATCAAGGATCGTCGCTCCCTGGCTGGGGATCCTGCGGTCCAGATTCTGGTCAGGCACAAATGGCTGCAGCGCCTGGAACAAGTCCGAGTACTCCTCCTCCCTCAGCTCACCACCCCATTGCTTGTCAGCAAGGGCTGGCAGGCCGTTCCTCCAGGCCCAGTAAGCTTCCAACACCGTGGTGCCGTTGGGGCCGTAGTCAAACCATTGAGGTGCAATATGACCCTCGATCATGGCCTCGCCCCGCGGCGCGTTGTTTGTCGCGTTGGACGAGTCGAAAATGTTGGGCCCAAACGGCCTGCCGCCTGGCGCGCCTCGAAAGATGTAGGTTTGATTCAGCTGCTGACCATACCACTGAGACCACTTGCCGACGATATAGATGGCATCCGCTGAGTTGAGCACCGTGTAGTTGTTCGCCAGCCAGTCAAAAACTGGATTGCCCTCCCAGGGCGCCCAATGCTGAACGGACACGTCCGTGTCGACATGGCCGCCGTCGGCTGGCGGGAAGGTACCCCAGAGACGGACCTGCTTGCCGGACTTCTCCTTGATGAACTTGTTCAACTCATTGCAGAAAAGGGTGTACTCGTCGGCGAGTTCACTGCGTACGGTCAGCTCATCGCTTCAGCTCCCGGGGCCGCACAGCTGAGACTCACTCTTCCGTGAGTGAGTTATCCCGGTACTCATCAGCGCCAATATGGACGACCTTGCTCTGGAACCACGGCAGGAAAACTTCCAACACCTCCTTCATCACAGGGATGGTGTCTGGGTGCGAGACATTCAACAGACTATAGTCGGAAGACATTCCAATCTCTGGCTTCCACTGTGAGAAGACAAGCGCATGGCCCGGCGCCTCAATCTCGGGCAAAATCGTGACACCCCTAGCTGCGCACTTGGTCTGGATTTCGTCCCAAACCTCGCGCGTGTACGACTCGTTCTGGCGCCTGTTGAGACCCTCCACCCTCGGATCGTCCGACAGTAGGCGGAATGCTGCATACAGGTCCATCTGGCGCTCATACGAGTAGACCGCGGCATTGTTGTACAGGTTGTCGCTGAGGTGGGCCTGGAGGGTGTTTTGCTTGAAGAAGGACATGTATGAGCACATCTCGATCAGGAAGTCGGCCGGGAACCAGTGGCGGGCAATGTCAAGCTACGGCAGACTGTCAACAACGTCGCAAGCTGACAACACTCTAGAGCTGTTCCCACTCACCATCAGGCCTCTTTCGTGCCATCCGGGCGCATCGTGAGCCTGACCGAGGGGCAGAGATCCTTGACTCAGCAGCAACTGCTGCATAATGGTGCGGGTGCCCCACCAGACGCCGAGGGGACTGGCGCCGGTGACGGTGATACCCTCCTCTACAGTCGTCTCAAGCGAGTATCCCTCGGAGGTCTCACGACCAGCCACATCCAGATAGTCACTCTTGTCACCGAGCGTCAGGAAGATGGCGTCCGCGCCAGCCGATGAAGCCGGGCCAACCTCGACAGCGACCTTGAAGTCAAGCACTGAAGCCAGATCCTCAGCAAAGGTCCCGGCAAACTCGAGAAGCGTCGGCGGAATCAAGGTCAGGCCGTCGGTATCCACGGCGTCGGCGCTTGCCTCGTCAACGATGATAGTGGTGATTGTCAAGAAGTCGAGGGTGCCATCGCTAGAGGGCGTGAACGGCACGGTCGGGATGCCAGCGTGGGTGGCCGCTGATGCAGCACTACCAAGCGCCAGGGCAGTAGTCGTCAAGTGCAGCAGCATCGTGAGAGTCTGATAAGTTTGATGGCGCGCCAGCTTGACCGAGTCAGCTCCCAAATCGGCCAGGCCACGGCGACCTTGATATACGATGCCAAATGGCCATCTCATCGCGGTCTTCTCGCTCCACTCATGCAACAATTGACTTCAACCACCATGCCGTACACCAACATCGTATGCGGGGAGCTACTCCTCACTACCCAAGCGGGGCGCACGACGTAGCGGCGAGGGGTTGACGATGCAATCAATTTTGCTTGGCCAAAGGAGCCCCATATTCAGGCCCGCGGATGTCTTTGATCAACCCCTCTTGCCCTCTGAGCCGACATGCGATCCCCGAAGGTCAATTGGCATGGTAACGTTGCACTGGGGGACGCCATATGGACGGAGGGGAAACGGTCGTCCGCGCAGGGATGTTTCCCCTTCCAGGAGTCCAGGGGCATGGGTCCGGCTCCGAGCAGCAGAGGAAGATCGGCGGTCGCACTTGGGCCGCGATAACGTGTGCTGAGATACTCTCTCCCTCACCGGCCGATACCATATGCTCAATTGCCCATCTCGGCGCTCGTTTGCTGCAGTCCTACCTAGCCCTCTGGCTCGTATGGCCAATGATTATACTCGAGTCATTGGTGAAGGAAGTCCTTGGGATACGATGACTTTGCCCTGCCTTTGCTACCACCTACCTTGTTTGTCCGGCTGTTGAGCTGTTCCTTAAGCATGGTTTCCTGTGTCGCTCTCAGGTCCAGGTAGGTCGGGGATTAAGCTTATTCTCAACATATCTGGTGGCGTTGTTACCTGAGGACCATGTTGGTTTCCCGTCACGTCACCGCCAAAGGCTCAATATGAATGGTGTGGCACGCGTAGGCTGAATTGACTTGAATGAAGATCCCATGTCGCCTGCCCTCTTGAATCACGGCTGGGACTCGGCTGATGATGGCCGAACTTTGGCCGCGTTTGCATATTCCAAGAGCTACCGACAGACCAGCAATTGAGCGTCAATGAGAACAAATTACTTGGGCTAGCACTTGATCTGATCCAAGATGGCATACAAGGCAAGTCGTTGATTTCAAACCATCAGGTGACGTAAATCTTCTTTGGAATTTCAGCGAGCGTTGAATCACAGCCTCGCACCGAAGGACGGCATGGCCACGCACCAGTAGTGTCTTGCTGTTGGTACTTCTGTTTCAATGAACTCTAGCTTCGACCTGGTCAATGTCGGACCCCTGACGACGACATTCACAGCGCCCCCGGCATGTGCGACCGACAACATCATGGGCCTCGCCAAGAGGGTTCACCCCTATACGCAGTATGCGGCGGAGTCATGCCCCTCCTTCCGGTCGCAGGGAACCTGCGTGCCGTCCGGGGGGGGGCATCGATGCCATACTAAAGACCAGGGGCACAATCGTCGCGGACTTCGGCTGGGCGATGCCCTACTTCTCCCCGGGCCTGCACTGTCCGGATGGCTTCACGACCGCCGGTGTCGCTGAGATGAGCGCCGGCGGCGAGCTAAGCTTGACGGGGATCTTCTCCCAGACGGCGTTTGACGTGTTCGACACGTTTCCAGAGCCGACGCCTCCGGTCCTTCCTCCCGTCAACGTTGTTGCTTCAGCGCTCGATGAGGGCGAGACGGCTGTGGTATGCTGCAAGAGGTGAGATACGAGAGGCCCGAAAGCTACCTGGCTGCGTGTGACTGATAGGCTTTTTTCTGCCCCCTCTTCTGGATAGATGCTGACTAATTCGCCTTGCTTTCCTTAGTGGATTCACAGCGGATCCTCTGAACGGCTGCTACTCCAACTACCCCGTGACGTCGTGAACGGCGTCGGACTACTGTCGATGGCGCCTCGACTGGGAATACTACAGCCTGCCGCCCGTAGCTGCTACCTTCACCTATAACGAAGAGGTCATCACAGCTATAAAGTGGCCCGTCGCCTCGATGCCGACATCAGACATCTGGACTGTGACCACGGGTCCCGCGGAAGAATTGTCCGGCAGCCCCTGGAGGAAAAATGTACACAGGGTTCACGTCTGTTGAGATGTACACGCTCGTCCATCGAGGTGGCGAAGACGGGCAGGCAACCGCATCGCCTAGCTCCTCTGGGGGGTCCGCGGATGACGAGAGTGCTGCATCTCGGGCGAGGGAAAGCTTGACGTTGCTGGCAATCGCAAGCGTTTTGGTGTTAGCAGTGAGTCTCACCGGGTAGGAAGATGGCTCTGCGATTGAGAGCTCGAGTTCCAGACGAATATGGGTCTCGAAGGTGTCATATATCAGAGCTGAATTGTCGACTTGGGGGATTCTGTCAAAAGTTGTCTGGAAGCCGTAGCTGCAAAGATCGCAGTCTGGAATCTGTGAATCTGTTCCACGGATAGGTCGCCGTCCACCGAGCTACCTAAACAGACCGAGCAGTATCGGTGAAGACTGGATATCTCGGAGCTAAGCATCTCGAACTGATGAATTTGCCCACCACCTCTCGACGTTTGCTTCCCAATTGAGCTCACATACCAGACCCGCAGCGCCGTCCCATCGCGCCTTCAATAGATGAACCCACAGGCTATCTTAAGCTCCCCAACTTTACCATTTCCCTATCCCCACCCTGCGCCTGTCTGACCCCTTCACCTAAAGCTTACGACACACAGCCCCACTGTCTACCGCGCCAAGTAGCCGCATCCGCGCGGACGCTCACCCACTCACGCACCGTACCAAAGCAACCTCATCTTCCAAAAATAGGCACAAGCTAGAACAGCCGCGGTAGCGCGCCCTTGGCACGGATCAGTGTCTGTCGTGTGTTGCCTGGGGATCTGACTGAGAACACACCCCTTTAAGCTAGAGGTACTCTGCCCTGCTGCTCGGCCGAAGTTGACAGGGAAAAAAAATAACTTTCGCCACGCCGGTTTTATCCCATTTAGATTAGATGACAGCTGCTCTCCCCTCTCGCCGGGAACGCCAAACCGCATTGCCCTTCGGTGAGTCTCGAAAGGGTAAGTTGCCAAGGTCATGTCAACCCAAAGCTGCGCAAGAGCACAGGATGGTAGGCTCCCACGAAAGAACATCTTGATGTACCAGAGGCGATGGACCACCAGGCATCGTCGGTCCAGGCCCCAGGTCAGGACCAAACACTACCGTATGATTATGGGGCCCCCATGACCCGTGCGAGCAAGTGCAATGCCGATCGACCACGGGTATCAGCAAAACGACCCCAAGGCCGGAAGAACGGCCCTCTTCCTTCGAGATCTCCGAGCCCCACCGACAGACCCTAGCTCCGGGTCGGCGACCGTTGCCAAGAAGGGCGCGAGCTACATGTCGCGGCCCGGAAGGAGCCGAGTCTGCCTGGCCAAGAGCAAGCACACAAGTCATTGGCGGGATTCGCACGCCCGATAACAGAGTCACATGTCGCCGTTGACTCACCAAGTTTGCACGGGACCGAAGACTGCAGTCATTTGTGCTGAGAAGAAACAAAATGCTGTGTTCCTTGAGAGAAGAGTACCACTATGTCTATCGCCGAAGCTCTCTAGTGCCGCCATCTCTATTCGCTATGCGCCAATCCTCCCGCCCCATACCAGCTCAATTCCCGCAGGATGATAGCCTTGTCGGAGCCAGCGCCGTGGCCCGTTTCAACCTACACTCTTCCCCGAACCTGACAGAGTGAGTGAAGGTTTGACAATACCGGATTGCATGATCCCGTTTTGAGAGGGGGTGGAAGGCCCAGAAAACCCGGAAGAAAACAAAAGTCCGATGCACTTTGCCCGACAGAGGAGATCGCTGCGAAGGCCCGCGGAGCAATCCAGTTGCTACCGATGGCCTCCGAGACAGAGCCTGTGACCTCCTCCTCGTACTCGTTGCATCCCCTGCTACCAGAACAGAGTAGGCTTTGGGTCTCGCCCAGTGAGATAGTACATGCTTGCCGCAAAGAGAGGAAGAGAAACTTCAAGTAAACAAAGACAGAGAACTGTTGGAGAAACAATGATCAAATCCCGAGCGGCCTTCGCCCAGAAGGCTCACCGGCCAATACAAAACCAAAACCAAAACCAAAACGCCAGACGTCCCCCCACGTCCTGCCCAATGCACCAACCCCCTTACAATACAGGCCCTGATGCTCGCCGCAGGCCAAAACCCGTGGGAGTTGAGAAGAGAAAAAGTGGCCGCGAAGCCGGATATGTGAAGGAAAGTCGAAAGATTGAAAATGAAAGAAAACTGCACAAAGCGTGCACTCGCCGCAGCTGTGGATCGAATTAGATTCGCAAAAAACACTTCCGTGCGTAACAAACTCCGAATAGTCGAGTTCTCTCAACCCAATCGGGTATCGAGCAGAAGCCTAGACAACATGCCGAACGCCTTGCAGAAGATAAAAAAAATGGGGTATCGAGCAGAAGCATTCGCTCAAAAGTGGCGGGCTGGCGTGCAACTGTTCGTGTTCCAGGCGTTGAGGTTCGTGAGGAGGCCGTGATCGAGTGCAATATTCATGTGTTGTCCCATCTGTCTTCAGTGACTTCGCAGCTTATTCCACGGCGATTCGTGATGTAGAAAGGAGCGGGACGAGACCGCCGACGGCCTTGGGTGCGGCCCATCGATGCCACCGTCGAATTCCGAGAGATACTCGGTGGCGCGGATGCCGAAAGCGACCTGTCGAAGCCCTCAAAGAGGAGAGAAAGCTGGGACTGAGGCGGCGCGTGGTTTTGAGAAGCAGATGTTCCTCGAAACGAGTTGAGAAATGCAGCCCAGCCCTCGAGCTTGAACCTCTCCAGCTTGGGGGAGTGCCATGAGGAGCAGCCCGTCACCAAAGACAATACTCTTCATCGGTAGTGGTGGGAGCTTCGAGATGATCGGCTGCTGTGATAGCCCGAGTCGGAGTATGTGTATGGCGAGGACTGCTGCCGCGCGCTCTGAGTATGCGCACTGCAGGCGTAGCCGACGAATATTGTTCGTTGTTGAATGCTGTGGCCTGGCCGTCCGTATCCAGCGCATCGGTCGACGGCATGCTGGTAGTAGAGGCAACGGCATGCCGAGTAGAGCTCAACCAATTGGTAACACATGATGATGTCCGAGGGTGGAGGACGCGGTTTCGAGTGTCGTCGTGGATTTGAGAGCTTGGGAGTAGGGTCTTTGTTGAATCAATTGGAAAGACGACGAAAGTATGAGATGCGTACACCAAGTGATGGATGGTGGATTTGACTGAAGAAAACGGAAAGGAAACCAGAAAGGAAAGAGATATGCTTATGAGTGATGCGATGAGAGAAACAGGAGAACAGGCAGATATCGGACCAGGAAGGCATCGCAGCCTTATAGACCTGGCAGCCTGGTATGGATGCTGGCTCGTCATACTTGGGACGAATGTGATTCGGGCCTGTCAAGGCAGCAGTGGCCCTGGGCACGGCAGCGGCATGCGATGCCATCTGACTGAGATCCAGTGACTAGGACTAGGCGACCAGGTGTGTCCGCGTCTGAGCTGCACGCCGTCTGCCGCAAGAGGTACCTAGGTATCATGATGGCGCAGGACCCCAGAAGGCTGCCTTGCCTTGCCCGGGCTTGGGCCTGGGGGGGAACCTACGATCACTGAGGCTAAGGCGCAGCAGCAACAGTAGCGGCGACGAAGAAGGAACAGAGGTGAGAAATTGAGGCCGTGGGGTGTGGGTAAAGGAAAAGAGGGCTGGGATGGAGGGGCGTGTTCCGCGTGTGGGTAGGGGGTGGAGATCGACTCGCCGGGATCTAGGGGGGTGGGTGTGATGTGGTACTGATGTCTTGGATGCCCATTGTTTGGCCAAACGAGTCACTCGTTGGTTTTTGGGGGCCATTTTTGGAAAATGGAAAATGCCCCGACCGACTCCCCCAAGACTCCAGGATGGTCGTCATTCGTCAATGAGCTGCAGTAGGGCTGACGCGATGCGATGCGATGCTGTGTGCCTGGAGCCTGGGGTTTGGGACGCTTTCAACGTATGGATGTGGTACGAAGATGACTGGAATAGATAGGGTGCGCAGAGAGAGACATTCAGTCAGCCGATTGTTAGGTTCTAATTAGAGGCGGCAACGACGCGGCATTGCTTTGGCTGTGTTGCCTGAGATGCTCCGAGATCCCATCCAAATCCCACCAAACGCGGCGCTTCGGAGGAAGGAGGACGCAGCGACGGGGGGTGGGGGGGGGGGGGGGGGGTTTGCGCAATCAGATTGCAATGATACCAAGTTTGATGGCTATGGACATGTCGAAAGCCTTCGAGTCGGTCGTTCAATCGCACATGGTACAGTAGGGTTCCAAGGACCACTATGCCCAAGAACGGAACAGCGCACCCAGCCAACGGTGGGCTCATGTGGTCAGAGCATGGCCGCTAAAGCCAGGACGGTGTGTTTGCTCCGATGGGATTCTAAAAAAGGCGGCTGCAGTGCTGTGTAATGGGATTGATTGCGCGTGCAGTGTGCAGCGTGCAGGCAAGAGCGGGATTCTCGCAAAATGGCGGACGTGAAGCTCAAGCAGGCCGGTTTCTCTGAGGACGACATGCCGAGCTGCCGCCTAATTAGGGCATGCTCGTCGTCCCAAGTGCAAGCTGCCATCTCGGTATAGGAAGCACAGCATGTGATCCCCCTTGCCTGACCGTCGACGGAAACAAGGTCCAGAGTGGTCCTCTGTACGGTTGTCTGGGTGGTGATCAGAGCGTTCCATATCGTTAAAACACGCTGGAGGCGTTTGCTCTCGGATCAGGCGTTTGCGTGGCTTGCCGAGCGTACTATTTGCCATGTATTATTGTTGGGGTCACTGCCACTGGAGACAGCGAGGCAAAGAGAGAATTTGAGACATGGCAGCCAAAGTGTACCATCCACCAAGATAGTCGCTCGTCTTGGTGCCATCCCCAGAAGGTAGCTAGGTCCGGGCTGTGCAGGCCCCGTCACTGGTCGTTGGAGTACCTGTGGTTAGGTTGACCTTCAACGGGGATTCGCGGTGTCGGCCGGCCTGTCGAGTCGCCCATTGGCTGTAGTACGGCACTTCACCTTCGACACCTCGCAGAGCGATCAATTGTGTTTCGCGATGCCAAAGACATCTGGCCATAGCTCTCGGGGAAGCCAAGCTTCTGTCTTCCTGATCGAGTTGTCGTAACAAGCAAGCTGCATTTGAGGATTGAATCAGTACATGCGCCGACGCCGTACAAGGACCAATGCCAGAGGATATGCGCACCAGAATCAGGACCGACTCGGGCCTCCCATCCTTCCATGCTTTGCAGGGGCCATGATATAATTGGGTCGGTACCTGGTATATAGGCAGACGCGGCTTGTGACAACACGGACAAGTCGTCGGATAACCAGAAGTCAAGCCGTCGGCATCAAGTGCTCCCTTTCTGGTCGACTTTGTCGATATGGACCGGATCGCGAGGCCTCACAGTCGCGAGCTGAAAACAAATTGCCTAGGGTGCGCTGCAACAAGGTAAAGAAAACAGGTATGATGCAGGACTTCTAGCAGTGTGTCCCCAGTCTAGGTAGGTAGGTAAGGTAAATGTGAGGCCCTCGACCTAAGGTAGGGAGCCCCACCTGACCTTACCCGATTGCGATAGGCCTGGTTCACGTGCAGCAGCTATTCCATGTTTGCTGGGACCTACCTGACTGCTTGCCTGCCTGGAGCTCCATAGCTCCTACCTTAGGTACCTTACCTTATTAGGTACCTTAGGTAGGTAGGTGTTTCCTTTACCTACAGGTGTTGCTGGCATGCAGGTGGAATCTGGTACAGAGTTGCTCCTGCCAAAAACCATCCCATGTTGCGCAGATAGCCAATTATGGCGCTTCTCATAGCAGGTACCTCTCCGCTGGCCCTGCCGCACAGGTGGATCAGAGACGCAACTGACGCGGAACTTGACCAGTGATGCTGACAGACAAGAAGGTATGGAGCAAAGACTTCCGTGGTCCCAAACATACCTAAGGTAGGTATGCAAGGAACGAGCCATCGACGACAGACATTCATGGGTTTCGAGATGCCAGGTTCTACCTTTGCTGCCTGCTGCCCGGACGCCATCTTTCCGCATTCAACTTGCAGATTGTAAGTATGCTAAATACAGCACGAGAACAGCAGACCCCAAAACCCCAAACCCAGGTACATTACAACGTAAGCGCAACTTTGGCCTCTCTGCCTCTGCAGCTGCACCTCGTCAGTAAGCATCCCAGGCTATCTACACCCCGTTCTCAACTTCCTCTACCTTCAAGTATTCGCTTCGGCATCGACGTCCTGACAGATGCCATGTAGGCGCGGTCGCCCGCCCATCGCCGGTTTTTTTTGTTCCGGGGGGGAGGGGGTGGAAGGGGGGGGGGGCAGCTGGACACGGGGCCTTCAACGGCGTCTCCCAGTGATCAAGCGCGGGCCCGATCTGAGACCCAACCAGACAGATCGCACAAGGACCAACAACAGCATCTGCCGGCCACACCATCCAGCCACCCATGTAGTGCAACCCTCGATCGATTATGGCAGCCTGCTGCCTCGACACCGAAAGCTTCCACCGCACTCGAGACACCATCAAGACATGTCGTCACCGCGATTGAGGGTCATTGGCGAAGTGGAGGAAACCCAGGCTAGATCACAATCAACGAGCGGTCGCCTAGCCCATTATTCTGTGCCCTTTTACGGCACGCTGCCCTCAAGCAGCAGGCGCTGCCCTGTCACATATTCTTTTGGTGACGCCCAGCAGTGACGACGCTTGGACTTGTGACGAAGTGCCGTATTCTGGGCTCATAAAGATGTATCGATCTCGCGAAACTAAGGCTTCGTACATCGGCACCACGGGAGCTTCATCAGCCTTGCCTGGGCTTTTTTTTTTTTTTTGCAAATCACCACCAATGCAGGGGTACTTTCGAGGCCTGCCCGACACCTTCTGGGAGCGCAAGCGATTGGTCGGCAAGCGAGACAGTGTCTTCGATCTGACCCTGATGTCATTGGACACCCCATGATCCAGGGTCGTACACCCCTGTCACAGCTACACAGCCTCAAGTTCGACCGTCAGCAAGCCACGGGCTGTTTACAAACTGAACGATGCCGCTCCTCGCTTTCCAACCCTTCCAACTGCCCCTCCTGGCCTCCCCTCATCAGCCCGGAGTCGCCGGCCAGTCCTTATGGAGATCCTCTGCAGCTTTCTTGAAGACCTGCAAGCCCGCACCGGCGCTTTGTGCATCTGATTACCACTCTAGTTCTGGCCTGCATCAAACCACTAGGCAACAGCCGGCATCTGCCACCGGGTTTGACATGTGCCGGATCTTTCTTCAACGAGAACCCAGAACCCAATCGAATGCTGCTTCGCTCCAGTTGACGGCATGATAGGTGGGCTGCCACCCTCATCGGAGTCTGACGAAACACGCGCCGGGTAGGACTTGGACAAGGGTCGCTGTACCCAGCCACATCCCGTCATCTGGTACCGCAGTCGCTACTCGCTGACATCGATCATACATGCCACCCACTGCTTGGAGAGGATGCCTGGGGCTTGAACAACCACCGAACCAACCCTGACCTGGAGCTAATTGTGTCTATGGAATATGAATGTTGGTGGCCCTGCGGATTGGCGCTTCCATGCCTGCTGACGGGCCTCCTCGACGGGTTGTGTCGCCGCCGGTGCTGAGCCTCACCACGTATAGGCCTGGACTATCTGCAACAGATTTTTGCTTTGTGACGGACGACCTCCTATCATAGAGCAAGAACTCACACTGGCAACCTGATAATGCGACTTTTGCTGCAAGCACGCCAGCCTCCGACGGGCTAGCCAGGTCCTGCTGACATGTTTATCAGTGGCCGGAATGACGAAAGACAACACGTTTCCTGAGTTCCACATTGAACCCATGTACCTGGCTAACAGGTCCGCAAGCTTTCCGCTGCGGCAGCTGCGTGTGCTTGAGGGAGATACCCTGACGGACGTGTGGAGCTGCCATGCCGAGGTGCCCCTGTATGCCATGTAGACAGGCATCCGTTTTACCTGCCTGCTGCCCCTCCCCCAATACTATGGGCTGTCGGTGGCGGCTGTTTCGCATTGGAGACCTCCCGTCAGACATGACTGTTTGTATGATTCTCTGGATGAAGGCTACAACCGCGGCTGTCGCTTATCTCGTCTCAACTCAATCTGACGCCCCCTCCCCGCCCTTGCCGCGGCGCTTTGTCTGGGGTCAAGGCACGAACTTCACCAGTAGGGCTCTCTAGTGTCATTTTCATGCTAACACCTGGTTGTCGGACGGACCTTTCCCCCTGCAATGAGAAAAGCACGCTCAGAGGCTCTAGATTGCTTTCACGGCCGGGTGAAAAGATCTTCGTGCTGGGAATACGGCCCTGGGGATTCAAAGACCTTGATCCGTCCGGTGTGACCTGAGATACTGTTTGCAAGATCAGAGGAACACCTTGTCAGGATCTCAAGGTCAGCTCTGGTGAGCTCACCCAGAACAGGGTGCTGACGATGGTACGAATTGAACCTCCAGCTGGGGCCAACACCGAAAGACTCCCTCTCGATCCACCGGTCTCCTGCCTGACCTTCCCTCACCCTTCAACTACCCATGTATCAACGCATCGAAGTGTTTTTTGGCCGACCACAAGAGCAACGGACTGTCAAGACCGGTGAATTTAAATTTATCGGCCCGATACACCGGACACCTGTTGAACGTCGCACGGTAGCATGAGCCTCATCCACTTCTCCAAGGAGCCCGCATGCCGTGCCATGTTCGCCCGCCCAAGGGTCTCATACCCCGTCATGGGCTCGTGTCTCATGGGCACTCGACGGGTAAGGCTGAATGCCGCCTTGCTGCTAGGATCAGCCGCCCGTTGTTGAACAAGACAACTCACAGATCGAGTGATCCTTAGCTCTTAGGCCAGGTTCGAATGAGGTTGACAGGGTAACATTAGACCCGAGAAGCCCAATCGACAACCCAAGACGCGCGAATATGTCGTTCAGAAACGTCGAATCTTCGCTGGCAACCCCCTCCGTCCCTGACTTCCAGCCCGTTGGCCCCCAAAGTACCACAAATCGCCCCCGAGGCAAACTTCAATATATAGAATGCACATCAACACCTGCAGCGAAACATGTCATCAATTTCCACTTCTCTAAGAAGGCGTCAATAAACCTCATCATCACATTAGATAATAATATACACAATCTCTCCTACCCCCCCTCTCCATAACGACAGAGACTTCAATCCTCAAGCCTCACCGCTCGGCCGACCGACTCCACCTTGGCCAGATGGCCAACTGCGCATCTCCAAAGGAAGATGAGCCACACACCATGTCAATCCCTATCCATATATAGGCCATCCGATGCAGGGGGAAGAAGAAAATGGTATTGTAAAGAAGCCAGACGAAAGGCAACAGACCCCCAGCAGGCAGGCATGAACGCTATGCCTTGCCCTTCATGCATTTGCCAGGATCATCATCAACGAGAGAAAAAACAAAGAACAGTTGAAAAGGGGGCCCTATCCTTCCGCCCCTTGCAGGAGGATTTGTCCTCTATCTACTGCCCCTCTCCTCCATTTAGAGCGGCGACAGCGTCATAGTGTATCGTAGTATGTGGATTGTTCGTGAGAGGGCGTGGGTGTACAATCCGGTTTGTTTTGAGAAAAATCAGAGCGTTTATCATGGCTGTGTTGAGACGGACCACGGCGTTGGTCATTTGCCTCTCTTGTCTATTCCTGGCTCATTTGGAGTGGCTGTAGTTCTTTTCTCCATGTGATTGCAGCGCTTCAGCTGTGTTGAAACTGTCCAAACATGCCGAGTTCCACAAGGAGCACGCTCTATCTTCGCGTCATGGCCGCAGTAGCTCCCGCGGCCGCGAGATCCTGCTTAGCGCTCACGCTCCTTCCCGCTGCCCTCGGGAGATTGCTGGGGCCGGTCGATATGCTCCCTGTGCCAGTGCTCGTCCGCTTGATTGCTGCCACATGAACAGCGCCTGTAGCCCCGGACGTCCGACGTATAGGGCCGGACACGGGCTTATGCGGGCTGATACCAGTAACCTCGCGAGCTCGTAGCGTCGGTCCACCCTTCATGCCGAGTCCAGGAGGCTCAGGAAGCGGTCGTGGGGCCGAGACGGTGTTGTGGCGCTTGACTGGAGAGGCATCGCGCGTGGGGATCCGTGGGACGGGGGCAGTGGCCTTTCTACCCGTGATGAATTCGTGGTGGATGGCGTCTTCCGGCTTCAGGCGACGATCAGGATCCCATCGCAGACATCTCGTCAAGAAATCGAGGAAGGGCTCATCGTCGCACTTTAGGGCTTGTTGCAAGGTCTTCGACGAAGGACGACGCCTTCGGCCCTTCGAGGATACCGTCAGCCGTGGCTTGCCCATGGAGTCGAAGAACAGCTTCTTTCTGGTACTCTTTTCGATCAGGTGCTTCTCTGGCGGGCCGAACACTTCCATGATGCATGCCAGCTGCTCTTGCTCGTTCTCTCCGGGGAAAATCGGGACACCAGTGTAAAGTTCTGCCAGAATGCAGCCAACGCTCCACATATCGATGGGCATGCCATACGTCATGCCAAGAATGACTTCCGGAGACCGATAGAAACGGGATTGAATGTAGGTGTAGACTTTCTCGTTTTCAAAACAGCTGGAACCGAAGTCGATAACTTTGAGCTCCGTGTGAAGAGGGTGGCGCAGAAGGATATTTTCAGGCTTCAAGTCGCAGTGGATCACCTTGTGCTGCTTCAGCATGACCAAGGAACCCAGCATCTGCTTGGTGAAGCGTCGAATCATTCTCAGAGAGAAGCCGCGGAAGGCATTGACCTTGATGAATTCGTAAAGGTTCATGTCCAGAAGTTCGGTGGAGATGCAAAGGTGACCTCGGAAGTAGAAGCTGTGGGTGAAGTTGACCATGCTGTGCTTGTTCTTGGGGTCCTGTCCGCGTGTCAGTTTCATGGTTGTAGGGGCCAGTCAAATAATGCGACTTACCCATTCGCGAAGCTTTTGGAGAATGTTGACTTCGACGAGAGCTTGTTGATGAAACCTCTTCTTGTTGCGAATGATCTTGACGGCAACCAGAACACCCGTCTTGTGGTCAATACACCTTACGACCTGACCGAAACTTCCCTTGCCGAGTATGTCGATGATCTCGTACCGGTAAGAGAGGTGATCGCCTGGGACTATGGTGTAATCGCCCCGTTCGTCATCATAACCAAAGTTGGGCTTGTCGGACTGCAGGTCGCCCACTACCTTCTGTGCGTTCTGTGTTCCACAGAAGTAGACGTCACTGTAGTCAACAATCTCGCCGCGTTCATAGAGATTGAGCATGGCTATCCTGATGGCCTCGTGGGCCCCAACCCTCTCTTTTGGCGTGGCGCGCTTCTTGAGCGCATCGAGCGTTCTAGCGGCAATTTCGGTTTCCTTCCTCCGCGACCCCATTTTCCGAATTTCCTCTTCTGCGATCAAGTCGTCCTTATCAAGATCGGCTGTCCATGGATCATTTGCCCTCATGGTGGATGCGGAAGCCTTGGGTCTGAGGATCTTCTGCATGACCGACGCATTGCGAGGCATCGGTTGACGTTCCTTAGGCGCATCGCTGGCCGGCTCCTTCCTCGGGTTGTTCGTACCATTCTGAGCCCAGTTATCGCTCTTGGTGCGGTCGTGTCCAAGCGTTTGCAGGCTAGATGCCGAGCTCTTCCGGCGCCGGCTTTCTAGGTAGGTTCCGGACGACTTTGGGGTACCAACGCTCGGGCTCGAGGTGTTGGTAATGCTGCTGAGGTTACCGACTGTGGCAGAGATAGGGATTCGAGGCGGGGGCATGCTGTCCTGCTTCAGGTTCGACTCTGTCGCCTTCGTCGTGGTGCCATTGGGGTTGGCAGTGCCGTTCTTCGAAGCGCTCCTCTTCCACGACAAACTGAGTTTTCTGCGGAGTGAGCTCATGGAGGATGGCGTGGGGGGCTCCTCGGGATCGGAGGTCGGAACTGGTGACTTGGGTTTGATCTTTGCCGGCTTCTGCGGTCGTGGACCTGAAGGCTTGCGCTGTGGACTCGACTCGGGAATAGGTTCAGTCAGGTTACCAATGTCGCCCGTCTTGGGCCTCTTGATGAACGCAGCGTCATTGTCGTTCTTGGGCATCGACGATGACAGGAACGGTGAAATGCTGGGCTTGCGACGGGTTTTCTTCGTCATACCCATCAGGGACTCGGATGAACTTCCTCCATCAACACCTGATGCACTGTCGAGTCGATTGTGATTCACAGTGCTACTGCTGCGAAGGTTCGGCAGATCGATCTTCTCGTCGTGATGGTTTCGTGAGAAAAAGGTGCTCTTCGAGGCTGTCATTGGTGTCGAAGGCGTCTTGGCGAGGATGCGAGAGGGAGGAGGACTCAGGTTCCTGTCCGAATGCCCCGCCTGTAGAGCGGCAACTTTGGCTGCCGTAGAAGGATTCAAAGGCCCAACGGTAATGGGCGGAAGCCGCGCCCCTGGCGGATTTCTTTTGGAGACAGATGGGTGCGCCTTCTTCTCTGCCTCGGCAGTGATTGCAGCAGTCCATTTTCGGGTGCTGGCTTTGCGTCCAACTTTAATGTTGGGCTCAGGGCCAGAAGGAATAGAGAAGCTGCCAGTAGAGTTGCTATGAATGCTGCTGGCATCGGCTGCCAGGTTGGCTCTTCGCTTGTCCATGAAAGACACATCTGCAGTCGATTCCTTGGGGGATTCATAAGCTTTCGGAATCGCGGGGACTGGTGGCACGTCTTCGTCATCCTCGCCAGCGTTGTTGCTGTGAGGATGGGAGGTGATCGATTTGGGTGCTGGCAGGCGTGATGTAGATCCGGACTGCGGGATGCGTGGCTGGATAGAGCCGGTAGAGGTTCTCACGGTGTTGAAACTGGTTGCTGAACCAATTGAAAGACCGGAGCTATATGACTTCCTGTTGATGTCAGGCGTTGTCCGTGATGAGGAAGGAGTGGCCGAGGCCTTTCTGGGTATCATGGAGGGCGACCTGGAGTGCTCTCGAGGCTCGAGAGACGGCGGAGGGGGTGCATCGGCGATAAAATTGAGACTTTGAGGCTGGTGCGTCGAAAGACGCTTCATCCGCCGGGTGTCAGTAGGGCTGATCGTCCTTGCGCCAAGGCCAGTCGCATGCGACGTATGAGGCATGCCGGGCATGATCGACGCACGCTTCTGGCTCGCCGTAGACTGCGCGGAGCCGGGCCCCATGCTTCCTCTACCTGCGCCGCGGGGAGATCGTGGCGAGAAAGCGGCTGACAGGCGGTGATGTTCCGGTGTCATAATGTTGCCTGCGGTGAGGCTTGCCGAATTTGTTCGGGGCAGAGGCGGCCCAATGGACCTGGCCTTGGCAGTGCGAGCGTTGGTGAGCGTGCGGGCCGAGTCGAAGCCGTTATTCATGGTTCCGTCAATAGAGGTTCGCGTCGAATCCGTGCCACTGCCCGTGTTCGATATCAGACTTGGCCTCCGTTTCTGGCCTGGCCGAGACGCATAGTCTCCATCGAGAACGCCAGGCCCGATCGACTTCCTTGGAGGCTTTGCAATGTTGCTATTAGAAACTGGAGGGTAGTGACTTTGTCGGCGGTTCCTCATGGCTGCGGGGGCTGTCGGTGCGTCGAGGATGCCAGAGGACGCAGATACGGTAGAGGAAATGCTAGTCTGCCGAGTCGACGTGCTGGGTCTCCTGAGTATTGAGCCTGACCTTCCCGGTCGCGAGATGGGAGGCGCGTTCCCACCGGCACGAGGCGTGCCGGCACTAGGGACAGTGGTGATTTGTTTCTCGGCCATGTTGTCTCCGGGTAGGGTGCGAGACTCGAGAATGCTCCCCTGCCCGGTGGGTGATGGAAATTGAGTCAACTTGAAGTCGGTGGACGCAGACTCGAGGCTGCTCTGGAGATCGTCAAAGCTCACAGAGGGCAAGAAGTCGTAGGCGCCCGTCGAATCTCCCCTGTCTTGAGCAGAAGTCCCATTTCCCCCACTAAACGAAAACAAGGGGTGGCCGTTGGTCGTTGAGGCGCTCAGCATTGAAGCTTTTGTACGTGGTTGTACGACGGATCGTGGTTCATTCGGGTTCGTGAAGTCCCTGGTACTGGATAAGTAAAAGAAGGAGGGTCAGTCAGGATCCATAAGAAGGGGTTGCCGTGAAGCGGGCACACTTCGAAAGGGGCTTGTGGAGGTTGGACGCACTGTTTGGTTGGCGAGAAG
The DNA here is from genome assembly GCA_002851675.1 of Verticillium nubilum. Taxonomy (NCBI): domain Eukaryota; kingdom Fungi; phylum Ascomycota; class Sordariomycetes; order Glomerellales; family Plectosphaerellaceae; genus Verticillium; species Verticillium nubilum. Next base: position 947,356 of record NMXI01000001.1, read on the forward strand.
CTGGCTGGTCTAGGTCCAGCCGGTGGTCTATACTCCTTGACCATGTGGATTGAGTGCCGCACGAGGGCAGAGCATGCGGACGTGGGAGAATTCGTCGAGGAGGGTTGGAGGGAGGGTGGGAAAGGCGGTGCGACAGGCGGTATGGTATGGCGGGCGCCTCTACCAACTCAGTCCTGTGAGGGAGCTGAGTGCATCCGAGAGGCTAGCTCATTCCGAACACAGGAGGGTTGGAAACAGAGAGACCGCTGTCACGAGGGAATGGGACACGGTCGGTGTGTCTGCTTGGAGGTGATTGACAATCGAAGTGTGAAGGCGTCGGTTGTTTTGTGAAGTCGGGACGAGTGAGAAAGGATAGTGCTGGCTGGCTGGCTGCCGGCTGTTGCTGGTGCTTGGCTGGGGCTCAGGCTTCGAGTTCGGGCTGTCACGGTGCACAAAGCGAACCTAGGTATGGTTCAAGTCAAGCGGCAGGGAAGAATGGCAGGTGGCAGGTGGCAGGGCAGGTACCGTGGACCCCCCAACCAGCAAGAGCACCTGGACAGGTGAGGAAAGACACGGGTGGCAGGTCAGGCGGTGGAGCGGCGTGGGTGCCAGTGGGCCTTGCGAGTTCGGTGCTGTGCTACCGATGCAGTGACCTCTGTGCGGTCGACAGCGAGGTATCTGGGGCCCCAGTATACATGCCCCTCCGCAACATGGTTGTTCCGAATGGAAGAGTGAGGCACGTTGATCTGTTCCGATGAGCTGATGCTGGAAGTACTTTCCAAGCGAGAGAACTCACCCCACGGCAGACTCTCAACACCATCCATCCGCTAATAAGCAACCCCAATCTCATTCCATTGCCTACTTCCCTGCAAGACCCGTCGCACTACTCGGAGAATATCTCCTACAGAAGGGCCGTACAGAGCCCAAGAACCCATCGTTATCGAAGCCCTTGACCAGCTGTCATTCGATGTGAGACCTGAGCATCTCTCCCGTGCTCAGGCTGCTCGACCATCCTTCAATCTACGTGGCTCTCTCACCCATCTAAGCAAAGAAAGCTGGGATGACCATGGGAGTGCTCGAAGGCGGCCCGCGACGCCAGTCCGGCCACCTGTCGTCGAGCACCGGTGATAGGGTGCTGCCGCCTGGTTGTTACATGAACAACAGATGAAGACACATACCCTTGGCGGTGCAAGGGACAAGCGAATCCAGAGAGGCTCGGCTTGGACTCTCATGCACCAGACATCTTAGGGGGCGGCCGCTGGGAAATGGCACTCCTCTCCAGTACATTGTCTGCCCCCGTCGCCCCCTCTGACGGCTGCAGGCGGAACAAGCTGCTGCAAGCCAGGCCGTCTCCCGGGGCACCCATCTCGGCCTGACGACTCAGATCGTGGCAGATCGCACGCTGCCGCGATGAAGGTGTGGTCCATGGCGTGCCTTTCGGGGGACTGCAGGGGGAGCGGGGGCGAAGACGTGCAGTGCAAGTGCAAGACGAGCATTTCACGAACGGTATTCGGATGGCCCTGAGCCAATTGGGTGCCCAGCAGCTTGTTTTGGTCCAGGTTGTTGACTTGATACCAGACCCCTATTAGCAGCGTGTCCCTGACGACACACGGCCAGATCCATGCGAGCCAATGCAAGTGCGAATTGAAAGATTGGAATCCTCTTTCGACTCGACTCGACTCGATTCAGGTTCTCGTGATGCTGATGCGAGGAGGTCCCGGACCGCTTCCCGATCTAACCATGTGCATCCCCGGACCTGGCCTAGCAACGGATAGTCCGTCGGTAGCCCGCCCCAGCGCTTCGCTCCTGGAATTCAGATGACACAAGTGGGCTTCTTTGTGTCCCAGCATACCATACCGCGCTCTACCGCACCACAGTACGAGGGCGACAGAAGCCCGATTGGGCCATGGCGTGGAGGTGCTACGGTCGCCCGTCACGAAAGGGGATTTCGTGGTTTGAATCCTGTTGTCAACTGACAAATACGCGAACTCAACGCCTGCCATTCCTGAGGTGGTGGGCAGAGGCGAATCCACCGCCAGCGTGGGCGAAATGAAGCCCCAATTCGAGAGGATCGGCCAGAGACTGCACGAAAGACGACCGCTCTTCCAGAGAAGGGATGCCAGTGCTGCCGCCACCTTGAGCAGCTCGTCAAGCTGGCGATCGGACCCAACGAGGTGGGTGGTAGTATATTGGACGCGTTGGTGACGGACGGTCTGGCAGTTGACGGACGGGACGACAGTCTGCTGAGCTGGGTCCGCCCTTTTTGACCAGCCGTCAAACATGGAAGCTCACAATCACAAGTATGGATTGGCGTCTGTTGCATCAATGGCTTGGGTAGACATTATCCTTGTCGCCTCCTTTTCAGGTGCAGATGCACAAAGATAGATTTGGCGAGAGTTCACAGTGATCCGTGAGCATCATCTTCACCCAGTCGTGCCCAAGCTGAGTTCGAGAAGAAGAGCAAATCTCCCAGGATTGTTGGTTTTGTTTCACTGGCGGCGGCCGGGGGGAGGGGGGTGGGGTCCTCCCTGCAGCCACGCTTGTTTCTTGTAGTGGAATGGAAATTTTAGGGGGTCCTGGGGCCAAGCCGTCCTCTGGTCGGCGGCGGTCCATCTCAATATCAGAGATTGAAACCAAGGCAAGCCCAGAATTATGCCAGATTGGAGAAAGCCACCTGCCAATATACTTAGCGAGACACTGAGGCTCATGCGTTTCCATACCGATATTCCTGAAATCCGACGTGCGATGGCGGAAAGGGGGCATACGATGTCGCGAAGTCAACAGGTGCACTGACCATGTTTGGTTGCCCATGTACTAGGTACCTTGCCTTAGGTACCTTACCTTAGGTGCCTCAGGTACCTAGTAGAAGTGACGGGCCAGGACAGGCTGATGACAAAGACATGGGGTGGGGTATCCATTCAGTGAACGAGGTGATGTCAGTCAGTGATAGTCATGCTGGTTGCACGAGGAAGGCAGGCCCAAGTGGATGGCTCGCGTCACATGCGGATCTGTCGGCCGAAAACGACGGAACGACGAAGCATCGAGACAACGGAACCACAAGAACAACGTCGCAGTCGTCAACTCTCCATCCCTATTGATTCGAGCCGCAGGAAAGTTCTCTAGACAGCAGTTACTGTGTTGAGAGGTAACTCGGCCAGGTGATCCTCGATAAATGCCCACCTTGTCGCACCCGGGAATGATGACTTGATCCAAACGACGCCATCTTCGACTTCAATAATACCCCCACCACCATTCCTAGCTTCCATCCTGGAACATCCGCACAAGCTCACGCGCGCGCGGTTCAGCCGTCATGGACGAATACACGACGGACCTCTTCATGCCACGCGAGGACTCGCCAGAACCTCCTTCTCGCCACGACGATGTTTTTGACGAACAGCCCCCGCCAACACCACCGCGTCCGCAACAGCCGCACCAGCAGCACTACGACCAGGACGCCGGTGATACATCGCCCTTATTAGGTCGCAAAGGCTTCAAGGGCCGCGTCGCTGCTGCGGCCCTGACAAAGAAGCACAGCATACAAGATCGTTTGGTAGAGAAGTGCGCTTCCCACCCCCATCAGCCCTCATGGGATCCTCGTGCTGACCCCTCCTCAGACTCCTCCAACAGGTCATGCCCGACTCAGAAGGCATCAGCGCCGGCGATGAGCCTCTCGCCGAGGGCATTCCCTCGGACAAGAAGCCCACCTATGCCGAGCGGCCCAACTTCAATATCACAACCATGTCCAACAACTTCCGCCGCTTCAACGCCCGCATCGGCGTTGTCTTCCACTTCCAAGCGCAGGCCACCCGTCTCGTCACATGGCAGCGTCCCACCCACACACTATCCTTCCTCTCCGTCTACACATTTGTCTGTCTCGACCCTTACCTTATCGTCGCCCTGCCGCCGGCCATCCTGCTGCTCGCCGTCTTCATACCCTCCTTCCTCGCCCGACACCCGGCGCCGCCCTCGGGAACCCTCTCGTCCGAACAGTCCTTCGGCTACTCCCCGCGCGGCCCGCCCCTCGCCCCGGCGCCGACCGTCAAGCCCGTCAAGGAGCTCTCCAAGGACTTCTTCCGCAACATGCGGGACCTTCAAAACGTCATGGACGACTTCTCTAACGCTCACGACCGCATCATCGCACTCTTCCAACCCCTCACAAACTTTTCTGACGAGCCCCTGTCCTCCTCTCTCTTCGCCGCCCTCACTCTATCCGCCCTCGCCCTCACAATAACCGCCGCCCTCCTCCCCTGGCGCTTCATCTTCCTACTGCTCGGCTGGTCCGCCATCTTCCTCGCCCACCCCACGATCGCGACCTCCCTGACGACAGCCCACAAGGTCCACCTCGCCCCCCACGAGCGCCGCGCTGTCACCTCCCTCCGCGCCTTCGCCGCCAGGGACACAATCCTCGACTCAGCCCCCGAAACCCGTGAGGTCGAGATCTTCGAGCTCCAGCGGGCGACCCCCGCCTCGGGTGAGTGGGAGCCCTGGCTCTTCTCTCCCTCCCCTCACGACCCCCTCTCCGCGCCCCGCATAGCCCGCACCCGGCCCCGTGGCACGCGCTTCTTCGAGGATGTCCTGCCCCCCGACGGCTGGGTCTGGAGCGAGAAGAAATGGGCCCTCGACCTCTGGAGCCGCGAGTGGGTTGAGGAGCGCATCATCACCGGCGTCGAGGTCGAGACCGAGGGCGAGAGGTGGGTCTACGACATGTACGACGAACGCGAGGCCGCCGCCGCCAGGGCCGCCGAGCAGATGCCGGACGGGGGCGAGGGTGGCGCCGGCGAGGTTGTCGACTGGAGCGTCAGGGGCAAAGCCAAGATCATGCCGCTGCCGAGCTGGGAGGAGGGCGAGGACGGGGAGGGCAGAAGGGGGGAGTGGAGGAGGAGGAGGTGGGTGCGCTTGGTCAAGAGGCGGGCGCGTACGGAGAGTGAGAGTGCGTGATGGCCTTAATGCCGATGTCGTTAATGGACCAACATAGCCTGTTATGCTGCAGCGTAATGATTGAGATAAAAAAAGCATCACAAACACGAGCGTTGGCATCTGTCGGTACTCTGCTGTAGAATTCGGTGTCCAGTGATGTATCGATTTGACAGGACATCGTACTTGATTTCGTCAGTATTCCCGCCAACTGTCATATCCACACATTCTGTCTGAAAGCCTCCTTAAGAGAGTGTCAGCCGGCCCTGACACACATCACATCACCAGAAGCAGATCCAAGTGAAATAAAAAGGTATCACGCGCTCGTAGCTCTCCCAAGGCCCGCTATGCGCCTGCACAACCACTATCTGCCGATGCCTCGTCAAGGCACCTTATGACTCCCATGATATCATGTCCCTCCATCCAGATAGGCTCCTAGAAACGAAAGATTATAGACAAAGAAAATGAGAATAGAGATGTACTTTCAAACATTCTGACGTCAAGCTCAACCCACTAACCAGCCATTGTCTGGGATCCTGTTTGTTCTTCGATTGGATCAGCCCAGAACGCCTCAAATCCGGGTTGCCTCAGATCCGAGTTTGTTCCTCTTCGCCGCCCTCGGCATTCTCCCCGGATGGCATCTCCTAAACACACATCTTGTCGAGAATGACATGGATTCCCGCGCCAAACGTCCCCGACTCGTCAATCTCACTCACGAGCTTCCTCGCGCGTGCGATGAGGACGTCAATGACCTGGCGCGTGTACTCGAAGGAGCCCGTTCGCTCCATAAACGAGACGGCGTACCGCTTGACCTCGACATCAGACGTCTTCTGACCTAGAATGTTGATGAGCTGCAAGTTGCCCGGGTCGGTCCGGATGGAGTGAATGACGGGGAAGCTGAACTTGCCCTCGGTCAGGTCTTCGCACATGCCCTTGTTATTGGAGTACTCTTTGCTGTTCAGGTTCATGTAGTCGTCGCGAATTTGGAAAACAAGCCCAAAGACGTTGACGAGAGGGACGCAGTCGACGTGACGACGCGACTCGGCCTGCATCAGCTTGATGCCCAGGCGGAAGAGGCCACCGGTCTTGTTGCCGACCATTTCGAGGTAGTCATCCTCCGTCGGGCAGGTGAGCGTATCTCGCCAGTAGAGATCCATGCCTTGACCTCGGTGCAGGTTGACGAGCTCTTCTGTGAAGATGTTGATGGTGTCGGGGTTGTTGAGCTTTTGAAGCTCCTGCAAGGCGCAGAAGTAGATGTAATTGGCCGAGTTGATCGTCTGTGGAACGCCGAATATGTTGTGCGCCACGGGAAGGCCCCGGCGCAGGGAGCTCGAGTCCTCGACGTCGTCGATGAGCAGACTGGCGGTGTGGAGCATGCCCACAACTTTGTTGATCACGATAAGACTCTCGTTTGGCACGTCGAGCCAGGCATTGAAGGCATTAATCACCTGCGAGCGAAAGTCTTTCCCTGGTTGGGCAATCAGGTAGTCATACGGACCGGCAACAACTCTCTCCTTCTCCTCGGGCCAAGGCCTTTTGCTGGTCACGTTGAGGTCTTGCGTTGCATAGCGGTTGGGGTCAGAAGGCGGAGGTGGCTTCATGGTGACGGTGAAGGACGTGGTCTGCAGGTTCGAAGATGCGATGGTAGGACGTTGAGGTGTCTTCTGATTCTGAGAGAGCCAGTCGCTTTCGGGTACGGGGCGAAGCACAGATTTCGGCGGGATATGTCCAAGCGCGCCGTTGCCGGTGGAGGAAGTTCGCGGAGGAATAGCGTTGGGGGAGGCAAGAGCTGTGCTGAGGATGGAGGCGCCGGAAATGGGAGGCGAGCCGGTGCTACTTGAAGGCGACATGATGCTGTGGTTCTTGGGTGAATGTTTGCTTGAGCGGGGGGTCGTTGCCTTCTTAAGCAAACGAGGGGTCGAGCCGGGCGACTGAGTTGAATGGTTGGCGTGTGATTGAGCAAGTGATGCCGTCGGATGTCTGGATGTGCCGATGTCGTTCTTGGAACGGCCTCGTGAAGCTTCAAGCCCAGCTCTGGGACGAATGTCGGGCTCAGGGTCAGGTCCAGGCGCAGGCTGTGAAGCGGACCAGGCACCAGGATCTTGTCGCTGGTTTGTCTAGATGCAGAGACACCATGCGGTCAGCCAAGGCCGCTGATTCAGTTGGTTCGGTCTGGCTCAGTGGTGTGCAAGGGAAGTTGGCGGTTTGAAAGAAACAGCGGATGAAAGGGGTTGAAGGAAGTCAACAAGATGATGGTGAGATGAGGGCATGTGAGTGGTAAAGTCAAGTGAGGCAGAGTGTTGACAGCCAGCAACGTCATGAGGTGCAGCGAGTAGTGGGGTTTGTTTGCTGCAAGGCTGAACTGAACTGTTTCCGTGTGTGGAGTACGTCACAAGCTGCGCCGAGACAATGCGAAGAATGCTTCGGATGAGCCGCCGTACCCCTTCAGCACAGACACCAGCCGGACCTGGCTGATGAACCGACTAGGGTACAATACAATACAACGGGCATCTGTCGTCAGGCGTCCGGATGTAGTAAACTCGTGCAAGATGGACGAGCAAATGTGAAACTGTCATGCAGTAGTGACATGGCCAACGCAGGGAGTGGTTGCAGGGAGTGGTTGATCGCATGCTGAAGAGTGAAAACAGTGAGGTGAACAATAGCAACAGGGACCAGTAAAAGAAGAAGCTGACGCAAGGGACACGAAGATTGGGGATTCTGACAATTATCGAAGGTAACGTACCTCGAGGAGACAGCAGATGGGGATTGGCTGGCAGTGGCGCTGTAGTTTTGCCGCCACAAACCGATGTAGAGTCGACTCGGGGTCTATGGGCTTGTGATCGTGAGGAGAAGAGTTGGAGAACGTGTCGTCTGGAGCTCTTTTCGATTGACCGCGGGGTGCGGGCGATTTTGGAGTCGTGGTCGGAGTCGGTGTTGCTGCAATGCCGACAGCGCTGCAGCACGTAGTAGACGTCATCGATACTCGGAGCGACCGGGGGAGGACTCGTAAAGCACTGCGAGAAATGCTTGGATGGCATTAAACGAATGGATCTTCGAGTGATTGATTCGGTCTTGGGACAGAGTGGTGACACGACGAGGTCCTCATCGGGCCATGTGCGCCTCATTTAACGTGTCATAATCGCAAAAAGCGCAGCCGCCTGTATAGCCGAGTCGGACGGATGCGAGTGCGACGACCGCCCGGCCAGGACACGCTGGAGATTTGGGGAAGATTTTCGAAAGAAGACGAAGAGAACACGCAAGTGAGAGAGGATTTACTGCAAGTCCCGGACTTTCCTGGGGCACTCTGTCTTTGAATAATTTCTCGTCGTCTCCAAAGGCCCCCGTTGGTAGTTGAAGATCGCGCTCTGCAGCCTTCAGGTCGGGGGCCCCCGCTCAGACGTGCTCATCTCGCTCATCCCACGGTGTGTTTCGAAGGATGAGTTCGTCACTTCCACAGCATCTGCTGGCTCGCTTGACGGGTGACAAGGGCGTAGGCGACCTGTGTAATCTGTAATCTTTCACATCCATCGCCAATCTGGCAACGGGATTGCGATTGCTGTGTCGAACAACCACCAAATTCCCGGTTGGGATGGACCTGCCAAAACCTCAAAGCCGTGAGTGTGGGCGGGTACGGTGCTGTGACAGGTGGAGAAGGGGCGATCAGGCACCGCTTGCCAACCTCACCCCGGCGCCTAGAAGCTGGCGCCTGGCGCACGCTCCCAGCATCGTACGTACCTACCTAAGGTAGACTAAGGCACATAGGTACCTACCTACCTGGGTAAGGCACCTTAGACACATTACCTTCCCACCACCACCGAGGTAAGTTAGTAACTTGCCTGCCCGCTTCAAGGCGCTGGAGGTTGTGGACATTTGGGCCTTGGGGGCCTCGGTTCAGGCGAGAATGCAACATGGGGCTTTGGGCGTCCGTCATCTACCCGCCGTTGACGTGTGGTTTTCTTGACGAGCTAGCACGAGGGATGGAAGCTCAGAAGGAAGGGTGTCACGTTGGTAATGGTCATCAGCGGTCTAAGGAATCTGGATTTTAAATTTATGGACGAGGCTCAAGATAGGTATGATATCATTATGTATCTGCTAGTAGTCACCCGCGCATTTAGTGATTCGGCCTACATAGCACACGTAACTTAACATGGGTGAGCGTCCTGCCCCATGCTTCGGCGTGTATGACGGGAAGAAGGATAGAAAACTGGAGAAGCCCTCCATCACAGGTTGGAAGCAGTGAGGTCGTGGCTGCTCACTTGAGGTCTAGCCACAGTCCTAATACTACTGCTGCCCTATCCGGCGAACAACGCAACTGCGGACCACCAGTCTTGGAATTTAACTGACCAGTCGAAGGAGATGTGGTCAATAATGGCAGTTTAGAATTGACCTGGCCGAGACTCATATGATATGGAGGCCGGTCATTCATCCGGCCTTCTGGATCAGCTGTCTTTCTCAAACAGGTTGTTGACTCCGCATTGGCCCGCATTGGCCCGCATTGGCCCGCCCATGTGGTTGGAACCTACCTGACTGATAGAGTGAGACGAAGCAATAAGAGAAAGAACGGCAAATGTGGGGGAGGAATGGTGTTCCCCGGCCGGGCAGGCTCGATGGGCCGTTGTGCATGATGCATGCACCCCAGTGGGCCCCGCGTCCCCTGCGGTTGCCGGGCCACCTGAAGTCGTGGCAGCCCGATGCACCGTCTTGGTCCCCATCTAAACACTACTCACTGATCAACCACCATTGACCCTTAAACCGTGACATTTCCCCATCACGGCTTTGGCTCTGGCTTCGCTTCTCTTCTTCCCTTCCCTCCTTGTCTCGCACACACTCCCCCTCCACCGGTTCACTGCTCCACAGCCCGCGAGGAAGTGCAGCGTGTGCCTTTCCTTACTATTCTATCCATTTGTATTAACATTCTGACCGACACGACCAACATCAGCAATCCTCCCAAACCAAAACCAATACCAAAACCACAACCACCATCGTCATCAACAAACTGGCTGGCGGACCCTTCACTCTCTTTTTTGTTCGTCCAATTATATTTGATACCCAATCGCAACACCACGACATATCCCGCAGTCACAATGGAAGCTCTCCTCTCCCTCGCCTTCGACAACCTCTCCTCCTACGACGGGCTCAAAATCCGCAAGGGCCTGCGCCAGGTCGAAGGACTCCTAGCTCAGATCTGTCTCTCGACCCCTGCCCGACCCAAATCTTCCTCCTCACCTACCAAGCTCAATGGTCACAAGCGGTCTGATAGCAAGCTATCACCGGATCCGGGCGACGCACAACACGATGAGCGGGACGGCTCTGAGCGCAAGTCTCTGGCTGACCTGGGAGACGACCCGGCGTTCCGCGAGTTCTTCAAGCTGCAAGAGGGGTTTGAATGGAATGTCGCTCTACGACTAATCAACACACTCGACCGGCTCATGGCCAAAAGCTCCGACGGCCAGAACGACCTCCTGATCCTGAGCGCCCTGGACGCCATTCAGGGCGTCTTGCTGCTGCATCCTCCGAGCAAGGCCCTCTTCTCGCGCGAGCAGTACATGAACGTGAGTTTCAATCAGACCCGCAACACCATGATACCTCGCTGACATCAGAAACAGCTCCTTCTCGACCTTCTCGAACCTGTCAACTGCCCCGCCATCCAGTCCGCCACCCTCCTCACCGTCGTCGTAGCACTGATCGACACGCCAACAAACACCCGCACATTCGAGGCCCTCGACGGCCTGCTCACCGTCACCTCCCTCTTTAAGTCCCGCTCCACCTCCCGCGAGGTTAAGCTTAAGCTCGTTGAGTTCCTCTACTTCTACCTCATGCCTGAGGTCCCATCCATCCCCTGGGCCGACGCCCGCGACTCCGTACCCGCCATGCTCCAGCGCAGCCCCAGCAAGCTCGCCGGCGCTTTCGGACACAAGCGCGGCCACTCGCGCGCCGACAGCAACGTCAGCGTCAGCGGGCGGAGTCGCGCCGGCAGTGAGAGCGAGGGCACACTGAGCACAGAGGAGAAGCAGGCCCTACTGGGGCGGCACCTAAGCAGCGTCGAGGATCTCGTCAAGGACCTACGGACGAGCACACCCTTCGGCGGCCTGTTGTGATTGAGCTGGAGCCTCTAGACACCGATTCCAGAATTTATTTCTTCCGTTTTTTTTTTTGTTTTTTTTGGCTTCTTTCGGCTGCGCTGCATTTAACGGTCTTCATCCTTTGATTCCCTCGGCGTTGAAGGGGACAACAGGATGAGCGAGCATTCTTTGGACTCGATCGATGGTTTAGATGGACTCGGTTCTCAAAAAAAAAGAAAGGCGTACCGCAGGAGAGACACTGTTGTTTTTGCTGCTTCTCGCCCAACCCGTCATGAACTGCGTAATATGTCGATACTCCTCAGGCGTTTGCTTTCTCGTTGGTTGCTCGGAGCTACCAGGATTTCACTTTTTATCGCTTTCCCCCAATGGTAGCCACATGTCAGGAGAATCAATTCTGGGGAAGGCTTTCGGAATCATCATCCGTCTCATTAGGGCGTCTTCTTCGCTAGCTCGCTTTCGCACAATAGAATCAAAAGAACGCAATGTTCCCCTACGGACCAGGCGTTCGATACTCCGATCCTGAAACACTCATCATGCTCCCAGGTGCCGAGACTCGGGGCGGCGGCACATTCGCGTGCTGCTGCTGCTGCTGCCCCGTCCCCTGCGGCGGCACGTCTCCGCCCATGAGCTCGAACCGCCCCTCTGTTGTCTCGGGCGCCGGCGCGGCGACGACGGTAGGCTGCACCACGTCCTTGTGCGTTCCCTTTGTGATGCGCGAGTCGATCTCCACCGGCGCGGCGATGTCGTTCGGCGAATTCGCCTGCACCGGCACCCCGCGACCAGGCGACGTGGCCGCCGACGTGGCGTTCTCCGTGTACGGTCCCTCGACGGCGGGGGGGCCGAAGTAGTCCTGTGTTAGGCCGCGGCCGCGCGTCGGGCGCGAGAGATCTGTTACCTCCGAGACGGCTTGGCCGGGGCTCTGCGCTGTCCGGCTCGTCTGCTGTCGTCCTTCTGAGGGCGGGAGGCTACGCTGGCGGCGACGCCGAACAACGCAGATCCACGCGAGAACGCCGATGAGGGCGCTGACGCCCACGGCCACTCCTGCGCCGATGCCGGCTTTGGCGCCTGCAGAGAGCCCGCCGCCGCCGCCGTCACCATCGTCGCCCGAGTCGGGGACAAAGGTGAAGCCAGTGTCCGTGTTGCCGGGGGCGCAGACGGATTCGCCAGAAACGACGGTGCAGTGGTTCCACTCGTCGCAGCAGCCGGCATCGGGGCACGCCCGTTGCGTGGCGGCCGTGCAGCCGGCATCTATGGCCGTGACGATGGCGCTAGGGGTCGGGGTGCGCGTGCTGCGGCAGTTGCCCCCCGAGGCACACGTGTGTCCGTAGGGACAGCATTTGCCGCCGAACTCGTCCTCGCAGCGGAAGAAGCTCGTCGTCGGGCAGCTGCGGCCGCAGCAGGCGGAAGAGGTCGAAGTTCTTCCTTGTCGGGTGATGGTCGTGGGACACTGGTAGGCCGTGGCTTCGCAGGCCGAGTCACAGTTGGATCCGATGGCGCAGCATTTCCCTTGGCCATCAGGGTTGATGTAGCAGTAGTGATCGTTTGCGCAGCAGAGATTATCTTGGCCAATGTCGATACCTGCGAGCGCAAGGCCGTGTTAGTCAAGGCGCCCGTTGCGTGGCTACAGCGGAAAGATGATGCTTCTCACATCTGTGTCGGTCGGCTTGACATGGTGGTCTGTCGCGTCGCACAAGCCGAGGAGTGTCTGCGAAGAATCGAGGAACAAGTCCTTCTTGAGACAGTTCAACGGCTCCAAAGCGATGGGCTTGGCCGAGCGCGAAGCGGCTCAAGAGTGCCATTGCGAAGGGCACCAGTCTGAAGGCTCCCATCGTGAAGGCGACCAGCCGTGATTCTGTGGCTGACAAGGACAAGCACTCGCGCTTTCGAAAATCAAAACGTGCGTCCTTTGCTTTCGACCATGACTTCGGGTGTCAAGGGACGAGTCAAGAAGGCTCGAAAGCAAGTCAGCGACGAGTCGAAGGGACGAGAACAAAGGTAAGAGAGAGGCAAATCTCGGAGGAACTCAAGGGACAGGTCTTCCGCAGGACACCACACGTTTCTCAGTTGCCATGGCCAGACCCTTGACAATCGACAGTTGACACCCCTCCATCAAAGGCAGCCCACGAGGTCTCCAATGCCTGTTGATGCAGGAAGCGGCGCACAGAATCAGCAGCCAACCCCAACGTTGCATCCGTCCGCTCCTACAGCACCAGGGGTTCGCCATCCGCCACACTCAGCATTCCGCGGCTTCGGGTCTGGGGGCTTGTGGCCGGCGTGGATGGCGCTGATGCACAGGAGATTGGCCGCCTTCGCCGGTCAATATGGATGGATGGTCGAGTGGGCCGCCGAGGGATGCATCCAGATCCAGGGGGGAAGTGATGTGCGATTTATTCATCTCTGCGGTGGTCATCCCCCCTCCAACTTCCTCCGACTTTGCCGCCGGGCTGCATTTACGCCTCCATATTGCTTAGAGTGCTTGAGTGGTATCCAGAGGGGCAAGTCATCGATGCAGCCGTGTTCGCAACAATGGCCTGTATCGCTTGGCAACTTGTCCGCCATCGTTACGGTGGGTGTTGGCAGAGTTGTGATGTGGTGTGGTGGCTCAGGAAGAAGGACAAAGACACATCATGTTGTGGAGGCTGGTGGCTGGGTTCAGCTGATGCCCTGCGGAAGGGGCATTTCAATGGACGGGGAGGCACCGAACTCTCCAAGAAGAAGAAGACGCTGCAACTGCCCGATGTTCTTATCCCTTCCCAAGTTTTCCAAGTAAGGTAGGTGTCTAAGACAACTTGACCTCGACCAAACATGACGGCTCTAAAAGATGGAGATTAGAATATGTCGTTTCCGATGCATCATCGCCGAAAGCTTTACAAAGGCGACTTTGAGGTGTAAAGCAATCGTATACAGGCCATTGGCAAGCCGAAAGCAAACCACAGAACCTCACAAACACGCGACCACTGAACGAACCTAAGGTACCTTACCTGGCTGGGCCTCCCGTCGTGTCACAACGCCATGCAAGTCTTGCCAGATGCCAGCAGCTACAATAGCCAGCACCAGGTCCAAATCCCTAGGTAAATACCCCGCCTAGGTACCTAGGTAAGGTACCTAAGGTAGGTAGGTACCTTACCTGGTCTTGCTGGTGAGGTGAGCTTATGGACCACTTACGCAGGTTCCGTCCCTCCAGCCACTACCAATTTACCCCACCATCACCCCTCCAAAATCTTGACCACTACCATCCTTGATCGCATCGCCGACGTCTCTTTTTTCCGCGATACGTTCACCTACCACCCGCGACACCGTCACCCGTTGGAAGACCTCTCGAGCTGATTTCATTCCGACTAGCCAACCTTCACCCAGACAATCACAATGGCTGACCCCCTCGCCTTCCCCCTCCCGCCCATCCTTCAACACGCCTCCTCCGCCCCGACCCTCATAACCCAAGGCGCCGAAGGCCGTCTCTACAAGACAACTTACCTCCTCCCCTCCCGCCCGGCCGCCCTCAAGTACCGACCTCCCAAATCCTACCGCCACCCCATCCTCGACGCACGCCTCACCCGCACCCGCATCCTCGCCGAGGCCCGCGTCCTTCACAAGTGCCGTCGCGACGCCGTCCCCGTCCCCGCCGTCCTCGCCCTCGATGACTCCGCGGGCTGGCTTATACTCGAGTGGATCACTGGACCCCCAGTCCGTGTCGCCGTCAACGAGTGGCTTGACAGGCGGCATCCCGCGCGCCGCGCGCCGGCGGCTGCAGCTGCAGCTGCGGCTGCGGCTGCGCTGGGAGCCGTTCCCGAGGAGCATGATGCGCAGCAGGTAGTGGATCTGCAGACGGAGGACGGCCGGCCGAGCGCAGAGGCAGAGAGGAGGTTACGGGAAGACGAGGGCCTGAAGAGTCTCATGCGCAGGGTCGGCGCCGCGGTGGGCAAGCTGCACAAGTCGGGCGTCATCCACGGCGATCTGACGACTAGCAATATGATGCTGCGGCCTGCTCAGTCGGCTGCGGCAGACGGGGTGGAAGGAGACGAGAATAGCGCATTGGAGGGCGATGTCGTGCTCATCGACTTTGGGCTCGCGTACCAGAACTCCATGGACGAGGACCGCGCTGTGGATTTGTACGTCTTGGAGCGGGCCTACGGAAGTACACACCCCCGCGCTGAGTCTCTTTTCCCCGAGTTGCTGGAGGGCTATAAGGAAGTGCTGCCGGCTAAGCAGTCCGTATTGGTACTTCGAAAGCTGGAAGATGTCCGTATGAGAGGCCGGAAGAGGAGTATGGTTGGTTAATGTCCGGACGGCTCAAGTCTGTAAAAAGAAGAAGAAATAAGCCTATTGATACCCTGGATGGCGCTCCCCGTATGCCTATGAACACCGTTGCACACGAGACAATTCCTCATACAAGAATAAGATACATAGGGGCTTCTGCCTACTCGGTTGAGACTATCTGCATGTTTAATGTCCGGACTTACACCTAACGCCACGTGCAGATGGGTATTCCATCACCACCTGCCAATATTCGCCCCAGTAAACGCCGTCCCAACCTCCCTCATTAACATCAAACCCAGATGCTAGTGGCCCAAACTAAAGCACTCTCAGACGATAATGAACAAACTCAACTGGGGGTATTGTATATCATCAAACCGCACCTCCTTTCCACCTCACTGTTGCTTGATGCACTTGGCCTCAAACCATCTGGCGAGCTTGACAGTGGGAACATCAAACAAACGCCAGAAAATATCGGCCGCCCAGATGACGGCGGGGATGCAGCCAAGTGAGCCCAAGACAAACCCAGCATTGTACCACCGGCCCTGGACGCCGGTGATGCCATAAGCCCATTTCTCAATCATGTAGCCGACGGTATGCAACACAGGGCCGTGCACCAAGTACATAGCATAGCTGATCTTGCCGAAGTATTGAACCGGCGCCGTGTTGAAGAATCTCTGCCAACGGGGCGAGTGGCTGACACAGAGCACGAAGAGAATGGCGCCGATTGACTGCCAGTATCGGTATCCCTCCTCCTGCCACCAGGGAGGGATCATCGAGCACAGCCATTTCCATCCAGGGGTGTCGTTGTACCGCAGATCTGGCTGCGACATGAAATACAAAGCCAGAATGCTGAGCATGGCCCACATGATACCCCGAATGGTACTCCTCTTAGAGGTCTTTTCGAGGACCGGTAGCACCGGCTGGAGGATATGGGCGCCCCGGATCAGGTCAAGTTCAGCGAGTACCATGCCGCTGTAGAAGAGAAAGAGCTCCCATCGCTGGTTGCGGTATGTGAAGGACATGATGACTAGCATGGTGAGAAATCGCATGGATGTCCGCAGCCGCGCGACGGCAATAGTTGTGATAAAGAGGTAAACGGAGCAGCGAAATTCGACAGGAATGGTCCAGAGGTGAACATCGTACGCTAGATTGATGTCAGTGATCATTTCTTCCATCCAAGCACACCCCACTCACAAGTACTGCCTCCAAACTTGTCCCAGCCGAAGATATGCACAAACTTGAAGATGCTCCAAGCCCAGTGCCACATCTGCTCAGAGGTTGTTCCTAGGCGCACCGGATGTGGCTCCATAACGTTCTTCATGTACGTTCTATCATTGGCAAATGTCCTGGTCCATTCGTACACACGCAGTCGGAGCAGAATGACGATGATGAGGGTTGAAAAAGCAGGAGGCAGGTAAAGGCGGATGATACGTCGAAACGTCAGAGAGCTCATCGTTGTCGCAAAACCGTCGAAGTTATGGCTGCGGATGAGCTTCAACGGCTTGTATGAAAGAGCGTAGCCTGAGATGACGAAGAATAGGCAGACAGCTGGGGGTCCTTGGTAAAATAGGCGAATGATGGGAAGCTTGAGAACATGGTAGTTGTGCGGTGCGGAACCGTAGCCTTCAGCGATGATGAACGCCTGGTAAAAGTAGTGACAGAAGAAGACGAAGAGAGCGGCAAGACCACGCATGCCGTCGAGGTAAGAAGTGGGCATCAACTTGTCGGTTCGAGTCTGATGTCTCGTAAAGCGGCTTTGGAGGAAGCTGGGAAGCAGAGATATGACAACGCGGAGCAAGACGACCCTCCAATGTATGGACCGCACATAGCTGGTGCCACTTCTCGCAAGGGAAGTCCATCCGGGCACCTTGAACCTAACCTCGATGTCGGCATGTCCGCTCTCGCTATCGACGTCGGAGAATGACTTTTCGTCGAGAAGGCCTAGGGTCTCCTCGTGGGAGGCCGAGTGTATCGTGCCGGCATGCCCGTTCATTGTCCTGCAATGGCGGGGATGTAGAGGGTGTGTGAGAGGGAAGGAGGAGAGTCCCGAGGAGCCAGTTTGACAAAACAAGTTATGGCGAGAATGATCTCGGAGAAAACCCGAGTGAAGAAGATGAGCAGAGGTAAAGAGAGAGCGGACGAGACGAGGTCGTCTAGTACCTGAGGAACCGTTCTCGTCCAATAAAGTTCTTGGCAGGATTGGACGATTGTATCGGAATGGTTATCATAGGGCGACAGGCTGACGAGACCAGGATGGAGTTGGAGGATCGTCTCGGCTCAGTAGCCGGAGGGAGGCGAGCTGGTCGCGCGTTCTCCGACCTGCCCACGTTGTTTGCCGTTGAAGAGACTCGCCCGGTGAGATACAGTAATAGAGGGATCTGTGGTCGAGTCTGATGGTTTAAAAAGGACAGGTCGTGATAGGTCGTGGTAGGTGAAGGTGGAAGACGAATTAACACCAGGAAGTCGAACACCGTCAAGGACAACAAGAGATCAATCCACCCTCCGCTCTGCAGCCGTGTGCGGGAGGGCTGTTCTGTGCGTGTTCTATGTCTCTCGGTCCGTGTCCCATTCCCCAGCGGTAGAAGCAGAAACTGTGCCGGACAGCGTGAGGAGGGAGAGAAGGGGAGGGGGGACGATTATACGTGAGGCAAGACGTTTCAGAGTGGGAGAACGGATGAGAAGGGCCGGCCGCGAGGTCAGGAGGGTCCGTGACGGGAGCTCTGGACGACAAATGCGAGCAGACAGCTCTTTCCAGGCATTTGGGATTGGGTCGAACGATGGATGGCCTTGGCCAGTTTGAAGAAGCCTGGCGGACCTCTTCTGTTTGTCCTTGACCGGTAACAGATGAAGGGAAAGACGGACGTGTTAGATAGTATTTCAGCGGTAAAGGACTACGAGGAAGGGGTCGACGACAGTTCTTGCCTACCCGGTCCAAGGTCCACCGTAGCACTTGCCGTCCATCGAATGCCCCGCCGCATCGCTCGAGGAAAGTGCCATCTGTCTGCCCCTGTTCATCACTCGATGGCATCAGTCAGGCTGCTGTAGTGTGTAGATTGGCAGGCGGGGCTTAGAATGCATATGGAGTGAGTGACCTGCAAGTCGATCGCCTCCAGACCCGCCAGCCAGCCAAGCGGTCCACGAACCAGATCGCCCCAGCCCATAATGGAAACATCCGAAATGGCGTTGATACACTTGTCGTCGTGCCAGCTCACTCCACTATGTACGTGTACCTAGTCTGTAAATCTTCAGCGCGGCTTGTCGTCAGCAGTGGGGGCATGTAAAGATGGAACGCCGAGACAAACAAGCACGATCGACATCAGGGGAAGGCAGGAAATTTCTCTCACAGGCACTATTTTAGGCCGTTCTCAGACCTGTGTTCTGCAAGTCCCTTGTTCGTGGTGAATGCCGGGTGCAGAAGGCAAAGGTAAGCCTATTTTGATGTGAACGTCTCGATCTTCTTGTTGAATTGTTGTTCTCAATCTCGACCTCACGCTGAATCTCGAATCCAGATCCTCCGCCTTTTGGGAGATCCAATAATGCAAAGGAGGTGTGACAGCGTACAGAGCACAGTATATGGTGAAGTGGCAGGTCAGCGAAAATGAGATATGCGGCTTTCAGTCAATGGTTGGTCAAACGCGACCCAGAATGGACGAGGGGGGTGAAAGCTTGACCGTTGCACAGCATTCATCTTCGCCTATCTCCATAGCGCTCCAGGACCCGCCCCCAGCCCCCTGTCGATGCCCGAACAGCGCTAGGTTCCAGATTATTAGGGCCGCCGCACTTGAGCGCCCAAGCGCCCACAGAGGCCCCCCGAAACCTTCACAGAAAACCCCGGCTTGGCCTGCCCCCTTCAAGCGGCTGTGAAACGTGAAACATGCCATCAGTGCCGGCGCCGGCAACAACCCGCCTGACTACGCCCAGCCTTCAGTATTCAGAAGTCACAGCACGCTGCCAGTGTGACAAGGGGAGAGCAGATCTACGCCTCCACGGCAAGGAAAGGGTGCCGAACCTCAAGCGTCCACTCCTTATGATCGGGGGTCCCAATATGCGAGAGCATCATGTCTGTGACCGATTCTTCTGGAAATCGAGATGGCTTTAGTATGTATTTGAACTTGCTATAGCATCGTAACCCTGTGCGAACCTCCCGAGACCTCTTAAAGCAAACCCGAACGCCCCGCTGTAATGCCTCTCGCCTTGTCATGTTCTCATCCGTTTCTACCTGTATCCGCCATGTGCCACATCATCAAACCTCACCCCAGCTACCCATGGGCCCAGCCGACGCGATGATGGACCCAGTGCCGAGCGAACCTCCGATATCCCAGTAGTGCCTCGACGACACGCTGCTCCGTCGCGCTGACCGCCTCGTACTCTGGCTCGCGCAGCTGGACGCGTGTCTCTTCACGGCAGCCGGGCTTGCCGGTGCCGTGGCTTTGAAGGTCCTACGTTCTGCCGGCGGCCGTGTCCGGCCCACAAGAGGGTGATGCTGCCGAACCCGCGCCGCCTTGGCAGCCGAGTCCTGGGTGCTGCAGGTCGCGAGGTGAGAAGTTCCTGATGTGAAGGTTGGCGTCGAGGGCGACCGTGTTGTGAATCGGGAGCGGAGATAACGAAAGACCAGCTTCACGTCGAGATCCTGCTCCCATTCCGACTGTGTGAATGCTACCGAGGCGGTTGCATTGGGCTCACTACGGGGCAGAGCTGCGTGTGCACCATCCGCAAAGCACCGGACGCCTGGTATGTCCATGGGCTGTGCCTGGTGAGGTACTGTTGGCTTGAATTCGGGCATCTTGATCGATGCGTCGACAGCACCTTGATTATGCGACGAGTCGGCCATAGCCTCAGGAATGGCAGGCAGGCCGGCGTATGGCAGAGCCATCTGCTGCATACGCGTGTAGGTGGAGAATGCGCCAGGATGGGGGTGTGGGGAGATCTGGTTGACGATAAGGCCAAGTTCCCGCGCTACTCGGTCGAGGATCTGGAGCTGCCAAGACGATGCATCGGTAGTATCGTGAGTTGGGGTTTTAGCCAAATCTTCTGCTTTTGGGGTGGTTGACATGTCGTCTTCCGGAAGAGCTTCACCGAGGAGGATCGCAAGCACCCTCTCATCAATGCCGATAAGGTCGCGGATGACTTTGCGTGTAAGTCGGGCGAATATGCCGCGGTCCTCGTCATTGTCAGGGGACGCCTCGTCATGCCAATCCATGTCGTCAGGCTGTGCCCTTTCAGATGCGATGATTTCGGCCAACGGCACCGTAGAGACCCCTCTCGTTTGGCTTTGTGGCATCGCGGAAGATTGTGACTGCCTCCTGCGTCTTGTCTCCTTGTGGATCTCCTCCAGCAAAATACGGCTCTGCTCCAATCGCCAAGCCTCTATCCTCTGGATCTTGTGTGCCTGTTGATCTTCTTCCTGCTGTAATTGCAACTCGGCCATGTCAAGGCTCTCTCGCCTCCTCCGTGTCCGCCTGGGGTTAAACTGCTCAAAGGCATACAAGTGGTCCTGGACTTCGGGTCCGACTGGGTGGTCAATTCTGAAGGAGCCAAGCCCATCGTGGGTTGGCAGCACAGGAGTTGCATGTTGGGAGCCATTCACTGGTTGTTGGTACGCACTTGCAAACGTTCGAAAGTCGGGTAAGTGGCTGTCGAGACTGTCTAGCTCGGCGTCATCTTCGACTGACTCGTCGTCGATGGCAGTGGATAGGACAACCGACTGTCGGGAGCCCGTGTCTTGGTTGGAGCGGGGGATTGTGTTGAGGCTGCCAATGTCGCTGAGACGTGACCGTCCTGGTGTCGGTATCGACTCCTCGACATCGCTCAGGTAGGAGGCCGATGTTGTGGTTTCAGTCGCGGGCGAGAAGAGCACCCAGGTCTGGGAGTCTTCGGGAGTGGCTTGCTCTAGGTGATGGCTGTGAAGCCGAGCGTCGTCTCGCACATCATTGACGGGACGAACTGTCCAGTGAACAGTCTGACGAGTTGGCTGGTGGAAAGCCATGGCTGAGCCAGGCTGTATCGATCTTGAATGGGCGTAGCCTTTGGAAAGAGGAAGAGGTGAAAATGCCCAGGCCGATCGAGTAGAAGAGCGTAAGGTAAGGTAGCGAGCGGTAGCGGGAGGTGGTGTACACTGAGGCCCAGGGTGGCAGGTGTGCTATCAGAGCGATAGACACTGGTCACGCGATAAGATGGATGGGTGGGGTCACCGTCAATGAGCGTCACCGCTTTGAGCTCGGGGGAAAGCCGCCACGACTCGATGACCGTCGGGTCGGAGGTAGAAGCGGGAAAGAGTGTGAGTCTCTGGAGACATTCCCAACAAAGTACCGCAAGGGTTAAAGCATACGATGAAATGAATTTTTGGAAAAGGAAACACGGACAAGAAATGCCCCCGCCCCCCCCGAAGCCGGGGAGATGGAGGGCACTGTCAGCTCCCCTGCTGAATTGACACGTAGTAGGGGGGGAACCTTGGTTGGGCGATAAGAGCGCTGTCATGGCGCAACCCTCTCTCAACAAGCAGCTCTGCATGATGTGGTCAATTACCTGCTACCGCGTCGCGTGCAGCGGGCACCCGTTGACGCCTTGTTTGGTCTCGGGTCCCCCATGATGTGCCTGGAGGCGGAAATGATGAGCGAATGGAGTTCCACCAGGCCAGCCTGATCAGGCTTTCTGAGCCAACCGGGCGACTTCGCGGGCCTGCTTGCACTTGCCGTAAGACAAACTGAAGTAAGACCTACATTTAGCTGAAGCTTGAGTGCGCCGAAGAGGCCGAATTTGTGCCTTTCTCAGTGAGTGTTCCAACGCCGTTGCCCATATCCCCGCTGGTAGCAGTAAACTGGCGTACAAAAGGTGCCCCCTTGTCCGGAGTGTTAATAAGCCATGAGAATCTTCCACTTGGATAACCATCACAATAGCCAAACATCGGCATCAGCCGTCTCAGTGATGGATGACCCTCCCGGATGAGAAGTAGCACCCACAATGTGCTCCTTGGGATGCTGTTGGAAGTAGCGGCTAAAATGGCCGTGACATGACTTGGGATTGAGCGCCTGAATCGCCATCACGTCACCGCATCATGCTGTGAGGTCAGGTGGTTGGGGTCAAGCTACCCGGCAGACGTCAAGTGCTGATTCGTCAGCCACCTCTTGTCAACTGGGATCTTGAGCCAAATGGCTTCGAATGAAGGTGCCACAGGAACGCAGGCCCGCAAGTTATCCATTGTTGCGAGAGCCCTGCCGTTGCCGTCGGTTTCGCCAATCATAGGCTCACCTGATAGATGGTTTATGGCACAGCGCCGCCTTGAAAACCAGGATCAAGATGACATCGCGGAATCACATAGCAATCATCGTAGCGATTATCACACATTGAAAAGTTGTAAGTCTCTCGTCATGGGAATGCAGATGATCAAATTCCTATTTGGGCCCTACCGTGGCAAGGTCCCAAACGGGACGTGCTTTCACTCTAGACGCCAATCCTTAGAAACCCATTCACCCAGATGTTTCGACAACTTCCTCTATGCCTCGGTCTCGGCGAAGGCGTCGGGGAAGCGGCGGATGTTCTTGGCCAGGTTGCCGTGGTTGGCAAGGAACTGGACGTAAGCACCGTCGACCTTGACGCGACCGGCAGCCTTCTTCTCGAGGTACTCCTCGCGACGGAGGGGAGTGAAGCCCCAGTTCTTGGAGATGATGATCTTCTGGCGACCGGGGAATTTGTACTGAGAGCGGCGGAGAGCCTCAAGAGCGACGGCACGGTCTGTCATGCGTTAGTTGTTGATCATGGGACAATCTGGATCTATAAGGGAAGGGACGTACGGGAGTCCTTGCAGCGGACGCTCATGATGATCTGGCCGATGTTGACACGGGCGACGGTGCCGTTGGGCTTGCCCCAGGCACCACGCATACCAGTCTGCAGTCTATCGGCACCGGCGCACGACAACATCTTGTTGATGCGGACGACGTGGAAGGGGTGGGCGCGGACACGGAGGTGGAAAGCTTCCTTGCCGGCGGTCTTGACGAAGTACTTGTTGGCGCAGATACGGGCTGCCTCAAGAGCCTCAGAGCTCAGCTGCTCGTACTCGTTCGACACCATGTGGATGCAGAGGGGGAAGTCGTCGACATTGGCGCGCTTGCGACCGAGGTCGAAGATGCGAATCTTAGGGTCGGGCACACCACGGTTGAACCGCGACTTGGGGTACGGCTGAGAAGACGGTCAGCATTTCTGTTTCTGAATGTCCAGACGAAATTGATGCTGTTTGTTTTTCGAGATGTTCCTTCCCAGCCAGAGTCGACCCGATCGTCGTGCATCGTCATCACGTCCAAAATCCGCCTCCGACGTCCGAATTTCCATCGACGAGTTCCAGCTGGGCGAAATTCTTGAAAACAGCAGGGGAGCAGCTGCTGACCTTGTTCTTGCAGTACCGGTAGCAACGAGCGGGACGGCGAGCCATTTTGACGGTGTTCGCGGAGGTTCCGGTCGGGTGATTTGGTGGTGAAAGTCGGGTTGGGCGGGGAGATTCAACCTCGTTTTGTAAAACTTGCCCAAGTGAAGTGGCTAGGTGGATTTCAAAGCACGGGAAGACTTCGGGTCTTTAGGGTTCGCCTCTTGCCGCCATGGACTGATTGGCTGCTTGGTCATCAACCGGTGGGGAGTCACTGGTGGGGCCTGCGTCCTTGCTCGGTCAGACGAAAATTGCTCTTTTTTTACAAATCCACGAATTCGGTGCCCCTCTGGTCCAGCTCGACATCGTCAACCACCTCGCCCAACGCCCAACGACCAGTCCACCTAGCCCGGATCGCCGTCAGTCGACAGCTCCTTTACAATGGCCCCCATCAAGAAGAACAAGAAGGATGCCAACAGCATGTACGTTTGACGGCTCCTTGGATCGCTCGCTGCTTTGTCGTCGCGGACGAAAATCCATTGCTGGATGCTCGACTTGCTCCGACAGACCGACGCCTGACAGATGCAATGCGAAGACCGTCCGCTGACCCTTTTTAGCAACTCCAAGCTTGCTCTTGTCCTCAAGAGCGGTAAGGTCGTGATGGGCTACAAGAGCACCCTTAAGAGCCTCCGCTCCGGCAAGGCCAAGCTCATCCTGATCGCTGGCAACACTCCTCCTCTCCGCAAGTCTGAGCTTGAGTGTGAGTACCAGTCTGAAAATGCAATACCATTGGCACGAGCTAATTTTTTCTTCACAGACTACGCCATGCTTTCCAAGGCCCCTGTCCACCACTTCACCGGCACCAACGTAAGTTGATCATTATGAAGCCCCCCACCAACGGGATTGCCCCATGTTCCTCTTGCTATCGGCCTTGCGGAAGCACGTCCAGCGTCATCCCTCGGCCCGCCCAGAGAAGAAGTCTTTCACAAGGCTTTGGAGGGCATTGTTCAATAGCTGACGTTCCCCTCCTTCCAGATTGAGCTCGGCACCGCTTGCGGTAAGCTCTTCCGTGTAAGTTATTCTGCGCTCCCATAACTTGTTAGTTACTGACAAATATCCCAGGTTGGCGTTATGGCCATCACCGATGCCGGTGACTCCGACATCCTTGCCGACCAGCAGGCTTAAAAAGCTCGCGGCGCAACGTTGTAAAATGGCGTTGGGGATTCGGTTCAAGGAAAAGGCACGACGGCATGAACATGTTAGGGGCGCGGACAGGCCGCGCGCGAGGATTATACCCTTCAGAACAGCAGTCCATGTCACTGCTCCATCTCAATAGATGACCACCGAAGACTCCACGTACTGTGTCCAACATTAGTGAAGCACAATCCCGGTGAAATGTTCACGATGTCTAGGTAAAGGCGAGCATCATTCGTTGGTGACACCTGTATCTATGGGTTCGAGCTGGAGCCAAGTCTTTTGACACTACTATGATGCAGCATCGGAGACAAGTTCTTGCCGCAGATGCGGCATATCTTCACTGTAGTAAAAAGGGTAAATAAGTATGACTGACTAACTAATGGCCGAATCAGAGTAGCTCTGATACTGCAACACTGTAATACTGCAACACTGCAACACTGTCGTGTTAGTACCATCTTGAAGTCAAGTATTGAGGCAACCGAGAGCACACCCAGTCCAGATCATGTCTATCGAAGCGATCGGGATCCCATCAATCAGCGGTCTCAAGCAAACACGCCTACCTGCCTTACCTAAGCGGAGCTAGGCTGCTGCATTGAACTCGCCTGTGCGACGCACTGTCCCGTGCAGGATGTGACTTGACGAATTGTTAGTAATATCAGAAAGTGAAGCGCGATCTGACAGTCAACTTACGTATGTCGTCGACTTTTTCTCGTCAAGTAGCCTGCTTGATACTGTATTGTATTTTATATATACTATCCGTGAATCATGATCAGTAAGGCGCCTACTAGCACTATTTCTATTCCCATTGGGATGGTAAGACGTACAGAGCCACTCTGCGCCTTGCCACAGCACTCCCGATCGTACGTGACGTTGTTGAACTTGGCAGCCACTTCGAAGACTGAGCCGTCTCCGACATCGTAAAAGTCAACATTGAGGATGTTGGGAGCCCGGCCCCAGTCGTCTACGCAGCCCTGTGTACCCACGCCCAGCGATCCGTAGCCTTCAACAGCGTTTGTCTCATTGAGCAACACTACGGCGGGAACAAGTATGTTGCTGCCAAAGAGGGGATAGTTGAGGTTGAGGTTGTGGTTGAGCAGGTAGAGGCGGTCGCGAGCCATGTCATCGTCTAGGTCGGGCGGGCGCTGAACGGTGCAGGGAAAATCGCGGTCCACGGGGTTGAATGGCGTCTCCCACATCTGTGAGAATTCGTCGAGGAGCCACGGGACTTGCTCCGGATCAGCCTCATAGTCAAGAAACATGATGACCCGCTGCCCATGCAGGATCATGCTACTGAGGGTAGGCCAGTCGTCCAGGCGCATAGGCCTCACGGGAGGCTGATAAACGTATTGCAAAAGGCCGGTCGATCTGATCCAAGGAACGTAGTCGGTGGCGGGTGCGTAGGCAACGTCGTCATAACCACCGTTACCAAGGAGTATTGTAACGACATCGAAGGGATGTTCGGCAACCCAGTCTTTCACTTGTGAAAGCCAATCGGTGATAGGACCAGCTGTGGAAAGCAAGGTATGTTAGTGAAACTCGAAACACGGCAGAGGATGCCCAGAACTGACCATCTAGAAGGTCGCACGACGTATGGCAAAAATGTGGCTCATCTTTGCCGTTTATCCAGTGCATCTGGGCTTGCAGAAAACGCACACCGTCGTTCAGCTGGGTCGTCACGTCGTAGTGCTGATTCGCAGCAGCATTGTTGGGTCTCACAAAAGGTGAGTTGTGGCAGCCAACCTGGGTTATGTTGCTGTACTTGCGCTCGCACAGCTCGATGTGATTGTTGCAGGGCTGGGTGTTCACCGGCAACGCACTGGTCGAGGTGGTCGTGGTTGAATAATTGCCGCTCAGAGTGGTGCTTGTCTCCCTGCCGGTGATGATGGTGTATTCGGGGTCCGTTGATGCTGTGACTCGGGTCTCGTCTGTTCCAGTGCTTGACGTCGAGGCACCACTAGAGGTGAGATCATCTGGGCGGCCTGTGTTCGTGATAGTAATTCGTTCTGTAGGTTCTGTGTAGGGGCCAGTCGGAGTTCCCTCGTGGCTGAAGACCACGCCATTAGATCCCGTGAAGAAAACGAGGCCATCGGAATTCGTAAATTCTTGCGCCCGGGCAGTGTTAAAGACGACCAGAGCGGCACATGCCACGCAAGCAAAGAGGCGCGAACCAGCCATCTTGGTCGTATGAGCTAAGTGGTAACGATGTGCGCCGCTGGCGACAATGCTAATGCGGGTATCTGCTGGACGACGACGACGACAATATACGCCGGACGAGCGTATCGGACGATGACGACGTGTTCCAGATGGCGGATTCCGTTGCAGTACAGGTTGCAGAGAAGCTAAGCTACCAAAGCTGTGGCGAGGTTTAGTGGCTGTAGGCGCAGACGCGGACCGAGAAGTGCACCTGGTAGCTCCTTATATAAGGGAAGCTTATGTAGGTAGGTTGGCCGTAAAGGTAGGTAACTAAGTCGGGAACGTTAAATCACCGTTGCCTTCGTCTCCCTCGAATTCAAATTGGTAAAGAGAAAACCGCCATCCAAAGTGGCTTTCACTGCCATACATAGTGCACCTGTCCAACATCTGCCGTGGGCCGGGCTGGCTCGATGATGCCCTCCTGGTCAGTGATATGATGCTATGAATGGCTCATGCACGGAAAGAAAACATGAATCTCAAACGAAGGACGGCCACTTTTCGAAGTGCAGGAGCAGGATGTCAGTCGCAAGGTAATCATGTACCAAGCATGTAATATTGATACAGCATCTCCGATGGGCACCAAATACAAAAGTTCGGGTGCGACACCTTGATACGAAATATGACGTAATCCAAGACTGACCCGGTTCCCCCAAGCTGTGAGGCTCCCTGCGCCATTCCAGTTGGGGCACATGATAAGCAGCACATAATAAACAGGGCATGCACGGCCTCCATTGGCGACGCGACACCGCTTCGAGACTTGCGGCAGGCGCAGCGGAGCTCGGAGTTGCGGTCTCGTCCCGAAGCAGCCCAACCAGGCGCCGAACAGCAGTGAACTTCAGGCGGCCTGCCCCGGGAAACACGCAAGCTGCAGGCGATCGTCGGGGGCGCAGAGGAGTTTCGGGAGATGCGAGTCGTTCTGGACTCTACGACTCCACCATACGGACCAGATATTCTGGTGACGAGCTAGACGCGTGGCCGCTATTGCTGCGCTACGGACTCTTTGTCGGCCGCTATGGCATCAACGGAACTGCAGGTCTGCTCCCAACTACCTCAACGCATGGATAGAAGCTTTGGGGGCTAACTTGTTAGTGTCCTTGTTTTTTTTATCCCCTCCGACTCAAATTCGAATCAACTGGGTCTTGGTCATACAAACATGCACATTTATGAACCTCAAACGTCACTAATGACACTGATAGCTTGCTCAACAATTGGTTGCGTCCTAGGTATCACAAATGCCCAGACGGTACCCATGTGACGTTTAACCAAATTCGGTGGAAACGCCAATCGTGATATAAGAACACGGAGTCACATAAGAACATGGAGTCATGCTGGTTCTGCGAGAGCCACAACGCTGAGGACACTTTCGGTTTGCACGCCGTCTTACGGGTTTGCCTGCCGTCACACCTTGCTCCGTCGCCTTGGGTCCATCCCTCCACGAACAGGAATATCACGACCTGCGTCGCTCTAGCGCCACAACCCCACCATCCGGGCCGTGGCTGTGCCAATGCCATCATATCTGGTTCCCTCCATGCCTTGCAATTATTTCCATTACCTTACAACCAAACATCATGGCGCGCCTCAACAGTGTTATCATCGCAGCCTTTTGCTACCTGGTTGCAATTGTCTTCCTCATCCTCGTGTTAATTGGTAACACGTACGACAAGCCTGTTTTAAGGGATACATTCTTCTTCCGCCTCGACATCGCAAACGTCATACCGATCTCCGCCTCCCCAGATGCCACCCTTCTCAACACCAATGCGAGAACTCTGGGTCTCCACGATTTTTATCAGATCGGTCTATGGAACCTCTGCCAAGGATACAACGATGAGTACGCTCTCCAGACCCTTCCGACACGCAGGACTCGGCACTGACAGCTGCTCTCGTAGAGGTATCACCGAGTGCTTCAAGCCAGAGGCGCTCTGGTGGTTCAACCCGATTGAGGTCCTGACCAGCCAACTCTTTACCGGAGCCGTTGTCGCCCTGCCCAAAGAAGTCACCACCATCCTTAACGTCCTCCGCCTCGCGCAGCAGATCATGTTCGGCTTCTTTCTCTCCGGCATCTGCCTCGCCTTCGTCATGCTACTCGTCACGCCAATCGCATTGCGCTCTCGCTGGTGGTCACTACCCCTCGCCATCTTCGCCTTTCTCGACGCTCTCCTCGTCACCGTTGCCAGCATTCTCGGCACCGCCATGAGCGTCATCGCCAAATTCGCCCTCACGGCCGAGTCCGACCTCAACCTCCGCGCCGACCTCGGCATCAACATGTTTGCCTTCATGTGGGTTGCGTCAACCATGACAATCGTTGCCTTCTTCATACATGCAATTTTGGGATGCTGCTGCCGGCGGCAGCAACCACCGAGCAACCACACCGCGAAGGCCACGGGTGCCGTAGGGGACGAGAACCGGGCGACGACGAAGAGGACGGGTCCGGGGGCCTTCTCGACATGAGAACAACGCATAAGCGGGGAGGGAGAAGGGGAACAGGCGAACATAGAGACACGAACATAACTATGAATAATTTTAATCATTGAAAAACTCCCATGGACGTCGAGTCCTGCTGTCCCGCTATGCTAATAAAACAAAACAGGAATGCCATGATGCCGCCTCCTAAGAACACCGGATGAAGCCCTCGATTCTTCCCCAGTCAGAGAAGCAGCGCTCAAGACAGACCGACGCTCTCAAAGTCGCGCATCATGACGGCCATTTGTGCGCGCTTCGCAGCCTCGGCAACGAGGGTGAAGTCGCGCAAGAAGGCGTCAGTCGATGGTGTCTGCCCGCCAGAAGGAGCGGGTGGTGGTGCCATAGAGGCGGCCGGCGATTGTTGTGTTGAGGAGGAGGAGGAGGACTGGCTGGCAGAGGCTTGCATTGATGCGTTCATGATGGCCAAGAGTTTGAAGGCAATTTGAACTGCCAGTTGCGTGTTGTTTTTGGGGTTGGTATTGGTAGGCGTGAGGTTGAGGATGGCGGAAGTGAGAAGCAGTGTTTGGAGTCGATATCCGGGGAGGGGATTATCGATCGCTGTGGACTCTTTAAGGTCTCGGCTGGTCCTGGCTGATGCTGCGGGGAGGGATCGCGATCTGGCCGAGCCGAGGGCGTTGCTGCCGTCGGGTTGCAACGAGAAGATAATGGTGTGGGGGGGGCAAGAGCGTGAGTTGGTGCTGTCGCGTGCCGGCAGCGTTAGGCTGAATTGCGAAGAGCGTCGAGAGTGCGGTATGTGGTTGGATGGGCGTGAGATGGATGTACGCCGCTTTATAGTATTGATTGGCAGGAAAAAATGCAGTATTGCTTGTTCTGTGTCTCCCTTTGGCGGCTGATCGTTGAGGTATGACAGTGATCGAGGCGTGCGAGTGGTAGGAAGAGAAGAGGGAGGGGGGAGTAAGGTTGACAGGATGAGACCTGACTTGCGACTGCGAATGTGACGGGCGCGGGGTGCGTGGGTACAAGTAGAGGCTGGGCGTTGGCGTTGGAGGTGCACGTAGAAGAAGAAGGTTGGCGGGCGTGGGAGTGATGATGTGATGGGCTGGTTCGGGACGGTAGTGTGAAGATTGGTGCGTCGTGTGGTGTGTACCGGGCAGGCTGGTCCTGTTGGTTGGTGGCTGATGTTTGGCAGTTTGGGGAAAACTCGGGGAAGGGCAAGAACTATGAATGGGAATCGAGATCCAGGTGTCAAGAGGCAAGAATCAAGAACCAAGAGTGGGAGGGTAAAACGGCTCGGGTACGGAGGGGATGACGAGAGGATAAATCGTCTCGTGCGTGAGTCCATGTCGTTCCGAGTCAAGTCGGCTCATCTCCAAGATACACAACACAGTACAGTACATGATACGGCAGACAGGGTGCGATGCGATAATAGGCCCGCATGAAGATGGGCATGGCGGCATGGCACTGAGGCATGGCATGGCATGGCTTGGACATTTGGACCCAGCGACCCGCGGCTGTATCGTCGGCGGCATCTTTTTTTCTTGCACCGATCCATCTGGCATTGACCGGGAAGACCAATGACACGATGCGACAAGAGGCCCTTGGGGGGCTCCCTATGACGATGGATGGCCTGGGGTCGAGGGGAATGCTTGCGGCAAACCTCGCCAGATGGGGACATGTTGTACAGGTACTTCCGGTCCTCTCCACTTTCGCGATGTGGTCGGCATTCTTCTCGTCTTCAGGGTCTCCAGATCGGATGGACGGCTCGTACGACCGCACCAGGCGTTGAAGACGGCCAGATGGCCCTGAGATGTGGGGTTGAGCGCGGTGGAAGCCCATCCGACGAAGTATCGAGACTTGGGGTCATTTGGGATTTCATTTTGCCTGTGCGGATAATTCTCCGCAATTGGGTTCCCTGTTAGTCCTCGCTGCTTTACCTCGGACTTCTCCCCGGCCATTTGACCGAGGGCGAGCAAGGGGATGCCGAGCATAGTGAAGGCTACATTTTCCGAGGGAACGCCGTTCAAACTGGATGACCATGGTTTAAAGCAGCCCTAAATCGCTATCGTCGTCCGACTCATTCA
The DNA here is from genome assembly GCA_002851675.1 of Verticillium nubilum. Taxonomy (NCBI): domain Eukaryota; kingdom Fungi; phylum Ascomycota; class Sordariomycetes; order Glomerellales; family Plectosphaerellaceae; genus Verticillium; species Verticillium nubilum. The sequence goes on from NMXI01000001.1 coordinate 978,837, forward strand.
CCTCCGCCAAGCTCGTGCTTCGCGTCGAATTGACACGGAACAAGTCGGAGACCAGCATGTTCAGCGCCGGGGCAGCTTCGGCCAGAGTATTCCCGTCGAATGATGTACTCGTTCGTTCGGTGTTTGATTTGTCCTGTGCCTGTCCCATTTCCCCTCTTCATCTGCCCATCTGCCCAACTGCCCCTCCTGTCCTCTGACAGGGCAAGCACGTGCCTTGCAGCGCACCTTCGGCGCTGGCAGTCACCTTCCTTTGCCACATGGAAGCATTTTCGAAGTCCTCCTCGTGCTTCCGCTGACTTGAATAAATTGGAGATGGGTCGACGGATGCCGAGGTGCCCCCTCCCTCCTCCTCATCTGCATCCGCATGACGATGAGACCCTGAGCTGCAGGCGTGGACGCCGGCGCACTGATGGAGAGAGGTTGAAATTTGACGATGTGAGGTTGGCTTGTAATCGAGGCCAGATCGCTCCGGAGTGCGTTGCTCCTAGGTTCGTAGGCAGCTAGGTAGGCAGGCCCGTGTTGGTTTGGATCATCGGCCCATGTCCATATTGTTAGATTGCATGGCGACATTCCACGAGGGGCAGAGGCCAAAGGCAAAATGCAAAAGGCAGGGGAAGAGAGGGCAAAGAGGGGGCAGGTGTACGCGCCTTCAGCGTCGGTGATGGCACAATCGTCGTTGCCAATTCCCCGACAGCGGATAAGGTCGAGGGAGGAGACACTTGCCGGTGGTCACAGCCGCTCACCGTTCACCGCCCTGTGCCCAGGCAGGAAGGCGACGGATCCGTAAGGTTAGTAGGGAATAAAAGGGAGGTACACAAGATGCAGACAGGGACAGAGCAGGCACAACCCACAAACACATCGACCAACAACGAAGAATCAAAGTCAAGAAGGCAACCAACCCCCACGTGGGCCCCGGAAGCAGGTCCCCCCCCGCCTCCGCTCAGAGCACCAAGGGCAGAGGGAGGAGCCACCTATATTATGTCAGCAGCCGGCTCCACCCAGACGGAATGCCGGCCTCTGTATCACCGACCCTGGTGCGAGGCTCTCAAGCAGGGTCCATGTCCAGGTCAAGGCCTCCGCACTCAGCTCCAGCTTGACAGCATCGACAGTCCACCAATCCAATCCGCTCATCGCCGCGCCTCCTCCGGCTCGAATCTGGACCCCTAAACGCACCTCTGTTGGCATCTGGGCCAATCTGCCGCTCCTCCGCCTCCGACTGCAACCATATCGCCGTGCCCCTCACTTGCCTAGCTGGGCGACCTGCAAACCGTTGGAGTTGTGCCCTTCTCCTTGTCTCATTGCCCAAAAAAAGTCGGTCAAGGTCAGGGGTTCAAGGTCAAGGTCAAGCCTGCGTTCGGCGGGCCATCTCCCCTCCTCTGCCGCCTTGCGCCCACCCTCCTTCTCGGCCCATCCTCCGAGCCTGGGCTGCATACAGGCTGGCGAGAACCTACGACCTGCCTTAGCTGCTTTGCGCGCCGAGCTAGCTGAGAGCCTCCTCCTCGTCCTCGCCCTCCTTCAGCTGCCGACATGCCCGAACCCTCACGGGCACCGCCGGCCCCGACAAGCCTACTCTCCGTCCCCTCACCCATCGCGAGCCTCTTCAAGCGTGTGCCCCTGGCCGTCTACCCGGCCAACGACTTGCCACGAAGATCGCCCTCCGCCGACACGACGCGCGAGCTCCCCATTCTCTACGTCTTTACCACCAAGGATGACGCCCGATTTGGCAGGCCGAGCTTCAACCCGTCGTGTCTGAAGTGGCAGGTTAGCCACCCTCTCCCCGCCAGGTCTTTTTGACCAATCTCGTACTAACATCCGTGTCAGACTGTGCTGAAGATCGCCCACCTGCCCTTCACAACGACACCCTCTACGAATCACGCATCCCCCACTGGCGCCCTTCCCTTCCTCCTACCGCCGCCGTCTCCGACCCGCTCCAACACCTTGCCGATCCCCGCCGGCGATCCCCTCCTCAACCACGCCGTGTCCCACTCGCCGGCGGAGATACCCCCCACACTCGCCGACGACCTCCCCCCGCGCCAGGAAGCCTACCTCGCCCTCCTCCACGCCCGGCTGCGCCCCGCCTTCCTGCACGCCCTCTACGTCAACTCAGCCAACACCCCTCTCCTCAGGGCCCTCTACGTCGACCCCTGCTCGACGAATTTCATCGTGCGCGCGACGCTGCAGCACCAAGTCCGCTCCGCCGCCGAGGCCGAAATCCTGGCGTCCACCAAGGCCGCTTACATAGACGCGGACGCGTTATATCAGGATGCCGTTGCCGGCTTCGCCGCACTAGAGACGCTGCTGAGCGGCACGGCGGGCGGCCAGGGTTTCTTCTCCGCCGGCGGTGAGGCGGGTCTGTTTGACGCCGAGGTGTTCGCGTACACGGGCGTCATTCTCGATGAGAGACTCGGCTGGGTGGATCGTCGGCTTGCCGAGGCGCTGAGGGCTTCGCCGGGCCTGGTCAGGCATCGGGAGCGCATGATGGCGACGTACTTCCCAGAGGCGGCTTAGCCATTGACACGATTTACTTGTATAAGAGGGATGAAATGTACAACAGAGAACGCCCGACGGGTCGGATTTGTATACCTAGCCTAATATCAATTCACAAAAGCTGCTGCTGTTATCCACCGGCGGGTTGAGAGTTGACGTTCAGGTCACATGATATGCAGGTTTATCGAGCTGTATCATAGTACCACGTTACGGAGGAAACGCAATTTGCATGGTCCGCTTTCGTGTGCTGCAGTCAGGACCTTGCTACAGGGTCGGGCTTCGTGACAACCTGAATACCTGGGGATGTCGACGTCATGCAAGGACTCTAGGCGTAGCGTATGTGTGTGTTGAATGTTGAATCACGCAAGAGAAGGCTTGGCTCGCCCAGCAGATGGTTGGGCACGTATCTTACTAAGATTGAGTGACGCCGAAATCACCAAAAAAAAACAGGTGCGATTGAAATGTAGATACGATTTTGAGACATTCATAATCATAAGACATTGGAGGCCCTTCTCACAAGTCAGCCTTGTTGACCCCCCTCTCGGCACAGTACTTGTCCACCTCCTTCTGCAGGGTATCCTTCTGCCTCTCAACAAGATCCATCACATCCGCCAGCTCCTCCCCGAGCGCCGCCTCGCCCTCGCGCCCGCCAAGCTCCGCGTACAAGTTGTTCATCTCCGCCAGCACGGCCTGCAGCTGGTTCGGCAGCCACGTGACGATGGGGCTTCCGCCCGTGGCGGTCGGGTGACTCGTCCGCTTGAGGATGTACTCCCTCGCAAAGCACCAGTGGCGCCAGCGGAAGTCGCGCACTTGGTGCAAAATCTTGATCCACAGGCGACGCGACTCGAGAACGGCCTGCCTCTCTTCGGCGGCGGCGGGCAGGGGGGCGCCAAGGCCGAGGACGAGGGACTTGACGTCCAGCTCGGCGGCGCGCTCGGCGACGTGGCCGAGGAAGGCGCGGTGGTTGCTGGGGCGGTACTCGCGGAAGTCGCGCAGGATGGCGGTGAGGGGGGTGTCGGGCATGGGCACCTGGAGGAGGTTGTCCATGAGGGGCACGATGGAGTCGTTGGCGCCGGACTCGCCGCGGAATGACATGGGTTCGTCCGAGACGCCTTCGTAGGTGACACCGTTGGGGAACATGGACTGGGAGGTGATGCCGAAGATGAAGGTGCGGAAGGAGGTATACGACATGGGCTTGGACTTGGACCACATCGTCTCCATGGCCGCGTTGATCTTGCGGAGGGAGGTGTGGACGTTGGCGAGCGAGTCGTTGATGTCCTGGCGTTGGTGGAAGGAGAGGGGCGTGTTCGGGGAGGTGTTCGCGGCGTGGGAGAGGAGTGAGACGGCGCCCTTGACGAGGGGCCCGGAGTTTTTGACCATTTCAATGTGGACGAGAACGAAACCTGCCTCTGAGGACGTGGGGTCCAGGCCATGCTCGAAGGCGCGGATGAGGCGGAGGTTGTCGTAGTCCATGCCCTGCTTGGGGTCCTCGAGACGGTAGTTGAAGAGGGCATATGAGCCAGCATACTCCATGAAGGGCTTGAAGCCGGTGCTATTGTGTGTGAGTGTATATCAAGCAACAGAAAGGAATGGTGTCCGCAGATGTGTGGTACCCTTGGTGAAGGGCATGACAGGAGAAGGAAGGAACGTCGAAGGAAACATGTCAACTTACAGCTCCGCACAGCGTGCCATAGGCCGGGCAATCTGTTTCGGCAGCACATCCCTACCCAGACCGTACGGCTCTCCATTGACGAAGCGCTCGTGGCAGGGCTCGAGCAGGTACGCCGACAACAGGAAGGAGTAGTCTCGGTACAGGGCGTTCATGACGGGCAGGTCATCCTTGTAGCGTTCAATGTGTTCCGTCAGGTCCGGCAGCTCATCCTTGACGGCATCGCCAAACTTGTACGAGGCCAGAAGACCGGGAGATCCATCGAGCAACTTGATGGGCATGCGGGACAGCAGCGACTCGACTGGGTCGAACTCGGAAGGGAGGGCCACGACAGGGTCGGCTCGTGGAAGGAAGCCCCTGGTGGTCGACACCATGAAGGCTGGAAGGGATGTGTCATGGGGACGGGTGTCGTCCAGGACGGGGAAGGCGGTTGAAGCACCAAGCGAACCCATGGTGTTGAAGGAAGGGGGTGTAAGTCAAGGGACTTAGGGATGGACTGAATGTATACGGTTGAGCCAAGTATGTCGACTGTGTAAGTCTTGTGGATGAAATTGAGTAGAGATTGGAGTGAGAGATTGATCCGAAAGGTGGTTTTGTGCTTGTGTGGGAGGCCTGCCAATCCAGTTCGAAACACCACTCTCTGGCTGACCGCGCTCGCTGATATACATCGTGGCCGGAAGCGTTCCGGCCTCAAGTGAGGGGGAGAGGTCATGGCAACCCAAGCCATCTTCGGGCCCGCCGGTTTCCGTTTGTCATATCAAACTCCCAGGCCTCGACCAGGAAGGTCAGCTGTGATCATCCAGCATCCCACGCATGCCGGCTGGACGGAGGGTTGACTCGTAGATATCATCCTGGTGGAGTGAGTTGTGTCTGCTGTATTCGGTGGCTAGGATCTTGTGTTGCCCAAATACTCCTTGCTGGGCGTGGTGCTGTGACTTAGTATGGTGCAAGGATTGCCAACTTATACATGGCTCACAAGGTCCCTTTCTCGGCCATTGCTGACCAACTACCCCAGCCTGATTCCCCAGACTCGAAAGCTCACGATGTGAAGGCGAACAGACGGAAAAGCGAAACAAAGATTGCGGGAAAAGGGGGGGGGGCGTGGTTGAGTAATGGATTGCGCAAGATTGGGACACGACCCACTTAAATCCCGACACTTGCCGGCCGTGGCCGGAAGAGTTCCGGCCTCTTGGCGCGCCCGGCTTCGGAGTACGATGCTACTGATAAGCCCCCCACGGCCCCGGATCGGCCAATCCAAAAGTGCTGCTTTGCGGCCCATAAATTCATTAGAAGAAGAGCGTTGGCACAGGTGAAAAGACAAAAAAGAGTTTGTATTAGATTTGCATCGACGCTCTGTCGTGGGGGTCTGCAGTGTGATAAGCAACACGAGGCTGCTGAGGGGACCGAGTAAGCAGCGGTCGATTTGCCGACCTGGCCACTACCCCTCCCCATCATTGATTATTTCCTTCGCCCTAATCTTCATACCGAGTCGTGTCCCATTATAGGCTTCTGTCTGCCTGTCATAAGTGTCGTACCCTGAAAGCTGCGTCAGTACTGATCTCGCCTCCACCGCATGGCCTAACAAGTAACATACCTCGCACCTCAGTATCAAGGGAGAGCAATCGTCCTCCACGCAATTCCCGAGGATTCATCCCCGGGGAAGGCAAGGGTCATCCTGCCAGGCTCACTGGGAGCAGCACTGGCAATATCGGCCGCAGGATCTGCGCTCGGGGCCGCGCTACTCGCTTCCTGCCCCGCAACCTCCGCGGGCGCAGGTGGCTCTGTCACCGCTGGCGCGGCCGCTTCGGGAAGGACCGCGGCGCTGGGAGGAAGAGATGCACTAGCTTCTGCGGCGCCGAGAGGCACGAGCTCGTTGTCGGCAGCGGTTGCGTCGTCTACGGCCGTAGGGAAGTCCTCCAGATCGGCTGGAAGATCGCTGGGCGCTGACGCGTCGTCTACAACCATGGGAAAGTCCTCCAGATCCGATGGCAGCGGAGTCGCAGTCTCGAGAGTCGAAGGGCCGTCGAAGATGAACTCGGTAAAGGTTTGTGTGATGGTCAAGGTGCAGCCGCTGCCACCCGCCAAGACGGACGAGGTGACGACTGTCTCGAGATCATCAGCACCTTCGCCTAGGCCATCATCCACTTCCTGGATCGCGGACCTGGTCGGAGCCGGAGCCAAAGGGTCTGCGGAGTTTACTACACTAGTAATTAGCTGATCTGGGATGGGACCACTTACTACAAAGTCGGGAGCGGCCGTAGCCGTGCCTTCCTCAGTGTCTGGGTCAACAGCGGCGCCGGGGGGCAGAGAATCGGAAGAACCGGGCGCCTCTGAGGGCACCTCTGCGGACGCCTCTGTGTCTTCGGCAGCTCCTTCTGGTATCTCGTCGTTGGGGGAAAGCTCGGGAGCCTTGCTCTTCATCAAGGCGGAAAGCCTCTGTTCAACGTCTTGGACGTCCTGGATGAGTTGCATCAGCTCCTCCTCAGACACCGCAACGCCGGCAGAAGAAGCACGTCGGACAATCTCAAGGACCTCGGTCGGCACACGGTGACCACCATGGAACATGCTGTTTAGGACATCCTTGCCGACGTGGGATGGTTCGTTCGGTCTGGCAGCCAGAGCCAAAACATTGGGTAGGTCAGGCTGTGGGCTGGGTTCCAAAGATCTTCCACGAAGCACTGCGCCAGATGAACCCTGAAAGGCGGCGGCAAGGACGACAAGGCTGTTGGCAACGTTCTTGAAAGACATGATGAAGGACGAAGAACTATTCGGGGTGTGAATGTCCGAGGCAAGCGATGCATCACGGAAACCATCGAGCTTCTATTATAGATTCGCTCTCTCGAACTTTTGTGTAGTGCATGGCAACGCATTCCAGGAGACGTTGCCAACAGATGCTGAGAATGCATTCCGGAACATGGGCCAAGGTCTCATAACCCCTCTCAACGTGACCCTCCTTGAATGGAGCGAAGGGTATCTGCCAAGTTTGCCATGTGCCCTGATCAAAGTCCAGAATCACGACTGTGATCACAATCCCCGGTCGCTTGGTGTTGTAGGAACATCGTGGCAGCACAGCGGAATGTGGAATTGGCAAGGCGACCGACGGCCGGTGCGAGATGTTGCTTCAAGTGGAACGCCGCGTGGGTCAAAAAGAGGTTGCCTGATTGCCCAGGTTAAGAGGCTGGCACTCTCTAGGGTTTGTGTTGCGATCAAGCAACATGGCCGTTGAGGCATGACGCAAGGAGCGTGCCTCGGAGTGACGCACTCGAACAGGACTGTGACACCTGCCGATCCTCACCACCCACTGGTCCGATAGATACTGATGGCTCGCACTGACGACGGGGAACGTGATGACCGGCTGTCAGTCTAATTGCGGTTCGATGCCCCAAGAATGGAGAGCTCAATACCCGCGACACTTTGTGGCCTGTCCGGATGGGTTGTTGGCCGCCATCTTTCACCACACCGGTTGTAATCTTGGGCCTGCCGATTGGCGGTGTCAATGTGGTCGGTCTCGTTGCGAGGGCCAAGGTCCAGGTTGATTCAGCCAGGTACATGAACCATGGAACGTACCAGAGCGTTGCTCGTCACATTTTGGTACAGTCCATGAGTTAGTAGTAGAGCAAATTGGCCGAGATAGGGACGGTGCCGTTCAATCGGAGAGCGCATGACGACTCGGACAGCGGGCTGGACGACATTCGGATGAGGTGCAGGCAATATGTTGGCGTTCCAAGTACCTTAGATCGGGGTGAAGGGATTTAGTGAGTAAGGCTTGATTTGCTACCTCTTGATCGAGATTCCACCAGTTGACCCCCCACAGGCGCTGGGCTGGGGGTATTCTACATCAGATTGGTCACCAAGCTGAGGGACAGTAGGTAGGGTCGCCGAGGTATTCGGAGAAGAAAGACCTGACCGGGACAAGGCAGGCCAAGGCCAGGCCTGATGACGATGGAGACAAAGATGAGCACCAGAAATGATGGAGATGCGCTTAGCTACTTTGGGTAGGATGCGAGTGGAGGATGTTGATTGTTGGCCAGGGCTCCGACGCGATGACCCGAGGATGTTTGGAAGACAGGATGGTTGGAAGGAGGTGTTTCGCTGATGAGGGAGAGGATTGGATGGATGCCTGAGATTGACCACGAACACCAGGTGCTCAGGCCCAAAGACTCAGGCAGAAAGAAGCAAGGAGCAGTCAAGAGCAAACCGGATAAACCGAGCCTCCGGGAGCCGTGCGCCCCTTTCCGCTTCCCCCTTTGGGTTAGCAGAAGGGACCTGACCTCAGGAGCCGCACAGGCCATGTCCGGCGTTGTGACAGGACAGGAGATCCACCATTCCTACCCTTTTCTCTCCCTCGCTTACCCACTCTTCCCTCCCCACGACTACGGTCCCCGTCCCCAGCTCCAAAGGCCAGTCAGTGCCTTGTGCTGGCGCGCGAGAAATCGACCTTGTCTCTTTCTCGAGCGAGCCCAGCCCAGGGCACCATGAGAAGTCTACCACGGCTCATTGTCACGCCTCCGGGCACTCGCGACAAAATGAGACGCCAAACTTACCGGATGGGCTCCCCCATAAAATAAAAATTCTCCCTCCTCCTCCCACTTCGCATCATTCATCACCCACCCCATCGTCAGTGTCTCCCTGCCATTTTCCATCGCCGTCGCCATCACCGACGACTCTCGGACGACTCTCTGACGCCAGTCAGGCCTGCTTGCACCTCCACCAAAAGTCCGCAGCCGGCCCCTGCGACAATCAGCCAGATCACCACCAGCTGCTCCAGCACCAGCACTGGGCTCTGCCTCACTGGGTGACTGGCCCAACCGCCACCCCGTCCATTCATCCTCACAGCTGTTCCATCCTTCCACCCATCCCCCATCCTATCCACCCCAACCGGGATCCATCGAGGCTCGTCTCTTGTGGACAGAGCCACACCAAAACACGCAACCTATTTGCACCTTCGTCGCCTCTCAACTTCCATCTCCCACCCACCCCCATCACCCACCCACGCAACACCACCCATCACCATGGCACCAGCATCGAAGTCATCCGTCAGTCGACGAAAATCAAACGGCGCATCGGGCACCCTGACCATCGTCCTCAAAGTCTCTCCCACCAAGCTCAAGGACCTTCTCGACCCTCAACCCACCAAAGAAGAGTCCCCTGTGAAGGATTCGCCCGAGGAAAAGGTCGCTTCTCCTGCCGAAGAGAGCAAACCCGCATCCGCCGTTGCCTCTCCTGCCGCAAGCAACACTCAGCCTGCGACGGCCGCGCCCAACGGCGAGAACGCGTCCGACTCGAACCCTGCGACGCCCGCCGCGAATGGAAACGGAACACCCGCGCCGGTCACCATGGCGCCTCCCGTTGACGGCTTGAAGAAGAAGGGAACCAAGCGATCCGCAGGCGTCGCGAATGGCCTCGGACCTGACGGCCAGCCCAGGGTCAGGGGCAAGCCTGGCCCCAAGAAGAAAGCACGACTGTAAGTAGCCTTCACCATAAGCTCCTTTCTTTGCACAACATCAATGCTAACCATTCTCTAGGGAGGACGGCACCATCGACCCCAACAGCACCGGTCGCGGCGGCGGCGCCGCTCACAAGCTCGGACCCAAGGCCAACCAGGGTGCGATCAACGCCGGCCTTCGCGCTCTCGACAGGTCTGGAAAGCCCTGCCGCAAGTGGGCTAGGGGCGGGTTCACGATGAAGAGCTTCACTGGAGTTGTCTGGGAGATTCCTCGCTGGACCGCGCCACCTCACATTGTCGTCCAGCCATCTGACGACTCGAATGCTGCCTCTGCCGACAGCAGTTCTAAGGAGAACAAGGAGGTCAACGGCGAGCCCAAGAGCGACGCCAACAGCGCCATTCCCAACAGCAACACAAACAGTGCGGTCGGCGCCGAGGTCAACAGTGGTCCGGGCAGCGTCGTGAATCCCAGCTCGCCGGCCCCGATGGCCATCCCCGCTGCATAGGGCTTCTCATCCCATCTCGTCGCACTGCGACTTCTTGTGGACATGTACAGACAGGAGATTGGAGTTGAGGCGCCTGATCGGAACATGCCAGGTGGCGACCTGTGTCACAGGGTATTTCAGTGGTCCTGGGTTGATCTTTGCTTTGCAGCACTTTTGGGGGCCCATTTAGGGTCTCTGTTTGGAGCGATGCGAATCCGCAGGCGTTTGGGGGTTCACAGAGCATGACTGGCACTTTTGAGTTGCCTTGGGGGTACGGCGTTTGCCAGGCTTGGCACGTGTATTATTTGAGACTACCTCGAGCATTCGCCGCAGGAAAAATTGGACTGCGAATAGAGTCGGTACCCAACAGTGTAAAAATCTCACACTCGGTCAAGGTGACGCAACCAAACATCTAGGCATGTGATCATTTATGTTGAGATCCGCTTCCTGACACGCGGCTGCATCTCGATGTTTGCAGCCTCCTCTCGTCCTCAATGATGCACATTAATCGGAGGATTACGGTCATTGAGGGCATCTGGCGGATCGATATGATAATCAAGCCTCCTTGACGCTATTGTGCGATTGGAGGGCTTTGGGGGACACCATGTAGCGAGTCATCAGCATGGACATTTGTTGGCCTCCAACCGCGACTCCATCCGTCAGGCGCCTTGATGGATGGCGAAGAAGACGCGAGGTTGCGGACAGGTCGGGAAGATTAGGTAAGCTTCAGCGATTCGCGAACTCCTGGTCGGATAGCGTCTTTCATTGGGATCCACCAGCTGCAGTCAGAGGACGTTGACTTGTCTGTCGGCCTTGGTCCGCGTGTCGGCTTCTCTGGGCGATGGATCACATCCATGTATTGCTCAGTACTTTCACGCCGGTCTGGCGATTGTTCATGCCGAAACTCTGGAATATAATTCTGACAGTGAGATCTCTGACGAACAATATCTGGGATGCAGCTCCCATGACTGCTGTTAACGGCCATCGTCGGTCCCGCCTCGAGCCCCCCAGGCCCAGGTTGGGAACTGATGCGGCAGGGTGGCTTAATAATAACTCTCACTGCCACCTGGTACTGGGTGTGGACACTGGGCGCTGTGACCGACTCCGCTTAGCGCTGGACAAAGCCGGCTTAGCTGATACGATGGCCTGAGGAGACAGCCCGCGTGATGGGACGCCTGCTGTGATCGGTATCGACCGGGGTAGTCCAGTGAGTGCATGACGGATGGCCATACCTACCTGTGTCTGTACCTGTACCTCCACTCTCCGCCATCTCGACCTTCCCTGACGACCTCCTTCGTGCCTGCTACAAAGCACCACTGCCGTCTCCACCCGGATAGCAGCTGCTGGAGTCTACATGCGACAATTCTCGAGCTCCAGAACCGGAGCCCGATCATCAAATCCCAAGGCCGACACGTTTAATCTTCATTCAAGTCGGAACGATCACTAGCCACCATCCAGCTCCGACGTCACGACACGGGACGTCCATTTGCGGCGCAGAACCCCGAGCTCTTATCTACCGACCGAGCTGCACCCATCACTCGGACTCGGGACCCTCGACGTCGAATCACTTGTACAAACATATCGCTATCTTTCCTTGATCCTGGGTTGTGGTCTGGGCAGGCATCCGAAGCCCTGCCGCCCGGGAAAGGTCGTCGTCGCCAGCTGTATCGCCCTTGCCGGCTACTCTTGACGACCCCTCATTATGACGAACCCCTCCCGACAAGGTTCCCAGGGCTTTCAAGACTCAGAATCACCTGCCTCCAGCTCAGGACTTCTTCCTCGTCGCTTCTCCTACGCCTCCGTCGTTTCCAGCGGCCCCAACACTTCCACGCCTCCGTTCTTGACCCATCCAGGCCGCACCTCAGTCATCTCGCATCTACTAAACTCTCCCGACCACACAACTTTCGACACGCCTTCAATCTATAACTTAGGCAACACAAGAAACGGCATGGAGGCGGATTCGAACGGCGCAGGCCACGGAGGTAGGCCATGGCGCCACGGCCCACAGCTCCCGTCCTTCTCGAAAGCCTTCAACCTATATATGGCGGGCCAGGACCCCGCCGACGACTCTGACCTGCCAGACGGCAACGTCTTCTTCATTCCCTCATATCTCACAGGATCAACATATGTTCAGAGGTTGGAGGAGCAGCACCGTTTGAAGCTCCAAGCGCAGAGGGACTCGCAAAACCAGGCCACTTCGCCGACGAGTCCAAGTGCCATCACACTGCTCAGCAAGTCCCCATCACATCGAGGACTGACGTACGACGTTGTGGAGAAGCCGCCGCCGGCATTTGAAGAGGATGGAGTCGTCTCATCACTGCCGACCAAATGGAATAAAGACGACAAGTATGGTGCGCTCGAAGTGCTCGCGGACGGCCTTGAGATCAGATATAGTGGACCGCGGGGCCAAAGTGAGCGCGAGCGGGAACACGAAGCGTATAGTATACGAGCAGACCACTACATGCCGCCGCAGTGCGGCATCTATTACTACGAGGTCACCATCTTGTCAGGCAAGCGTGACGACACCGTGGTTGGCATCGGGTTCTCGGGCAAGACCGTGGCGCTTTCTAGACCTCCGGGCTGGGAGCCCGAATCTTACGGCTACCACGGTGATGACGGCCACTGTTATGCCGCTCACAGCGGAGGAAAATCATACGGCCCTCCATTCACCACCGACGACGTCATCGGATGTGGCGTCAACTTTCGAACGGGCTCGGCGTTTTACACCAAAAATGGCCACATGCTCGGGCACGTCTTCAAGGACATCAAGGGGAAGCTCTACCCGTCGGTTGGACTTAAGAAGACTGGCGAGCATATTCGGGTCAACTTTGGACAGTCACCATTCACATACGACATCAACAGCATGATGGCGGTAGGTCTCACTGGGGCATCCGATTTAAGTGCCTTGGCTGACGATGATGCAGAAAGAGAAACTTTACGTTCGGAAGGAAATCGCGAGGACAAACACTTCAAGTCTAGCACACAACATGAAGGAAACAGACATGATACAGACCTTGGTCCTGCAATTCCTACAGCACGATGGTTACGTCGAGTCGGCGAGAGCTTTCGCCCATGAGATACACAGCGAGAAGATGGCCCTCAATCTAGAACCTGGGGCCGTCGTCGAGGACGTCAATGTCAAGGACGACGAGCATGCCACGAAGAGACAACGTACGGCCTTATCATGATTTGATCCGCATGGCCACTGCTGACAATTTGCAGACATTAGGAGAGCTGTCTTGGAAGGCGATATCGATAAGGCGCTTAAGCACACAGATGCGTGCTATCGTGACGTTCTCAAGGACAATGAGCAGGTATACTTCCGATTGCGATGTCGCAAGTTCATTGAGATGGTCCGTTCTGCAGCGGAAATGAGGACAGCCGCAGAGGGCAAGAAATCGAATGGACATGCGGCGCCCAGCTTCTCCAACCAAGAGATGGATCTCGACGCCAACGGCGCCGGAAACGGAGCGTATGATCGTATGGATACGGAAGATGGGATGGGCAAGTCCGATGTTCTCGAGCGTCTCGAGCTCGAAACCTTGCAATACGGCCAGGCTCTGCAGACGGAATACGCCAGCGATCCCCGTAGAGAGGTTACCAAGGCGTTGGGGGATATTTACGCGCTGCTGGCGTACACGAATCCTCTGAAGGAGAAGGAGGTAGCCCACCTGCTCGATAAGAAGGGGCGGGTCGCGGTTGCGGAGGAGCTCAACTCCGCGATTCTTCGTAAGTTTCCACTTCTTCGTATCTTGATATCATCCTCGCTGACAAGCGCTTTCTGCAGTCTCACTGGGCAAGTCTTCGCGCTCAGCGCTCGAGGAGGTATACGCCCAGACCAGCGTGCTGCTTGATGATCTGCGGGAGAATGGGGGGCCCGGCGCCTTTGTGTCGTTGCAGGATGTCATTGATGATATTCCCAAGCCGCAAGACAGCTAGACGTGACTTGCTTAGAACTGGGGTAGGGAGGCCCTACTCAATCAAGCGTATTCACATGCACAACTTGCCGTTTGGTCGACGTGTGTTTCCACGGCCGGTCGTAGTGTCTCTCGGCCCAGGCGGGATTATTTACTTCACGTCACAGGAACTCACCCGGAATCGAGCTATGGCATGCTGTAGGCCGTCTTTTTCCCCGCCCATGAAGTCTTGAGACATGATATGTACGTGCTTGACAGCCTTGACCCCATGATGCTCGACGGTCCCTAATCCAGTTCATCCCTAAGCAGCTCGACTCTGGAAACAACCCCCCCTCCCCTCCGAGACATCATATACATCTGATAGAACATGAACAGCAAAGCGCTAGGGTAAGGATTACAAAAAGCTCGTCACCCCCGCTGGGAGGGTGACTACGAAAATCCGCAGTCTCGTTGCCGATTTTACTCGCAACAGGGGGCTCGAACCCTCGCCCTCCCACTGTGTATCTGTGCATCGGGCCTCTCGGGCACGTACACTGGTTGCGCCATCAGACCTTGGCCTCGATGGCGTCGGTGAAGAGATTTGCTGGATGAGCTCATAAGGGGGGCTTGATTGAGGAAGGAGCGAGTGTGATGGTTGGAAGGCGCGAAGGGGGGTGGCATTTCCGTACCTCTGTCTTGCCATGCATATCGTTTTCGATGAATTTTGGGCACATAGGCGGCTTTATCCTCTATATCATATGTTTCACTTGGCAGACTGGGTGCATTTTGTTTTTCAGGGGCACAATGTACTGCAAGCTCTTGGTGGCCTGCCACCGTCACATCACATGTCGTCCATAGGTGTCCTCTATCACCACCCATGAGTGCGCCAGATGAATGTCGAATCTCGGGCTCGTTTCTCATTAATGTCTGTCAAGCAAATTTTAAAACAGCTGATCGCTGCCCCATAAGCGCCAGACCCAGACACAAAGCTACGTATTCAATGCCTTGTCCATGCTAATCCTCCAGACTGGCGCCTTCTTCCTCAGGACCCAGATGCAGAAATACCCCGTAACCCACGTAAAGATGCCTAATATCGTTAGGAGCCAGCCGTGCCCGATACCTTCAATGACCGGCTGGGCCGCTACGGCGCCGATGCACGAGAAGATGTTCCGCACAAAGTTGTTCACCGCGACGCCGCCAGAGCTGCGCTGGGGGAGGAACTCGGTCAGCATAGTGGTGGCGGCGGCGCTGCATTTCGTTAGCATAATCCAGCAGGACTTTGTCAGGCATGGTGGGAGGTGGCTTACAACACCAGCATAGAGGCGGCGCCAAATGTGAAGAGGAAGATGAGAGGAAGGAACCAGAAGACTCCGTACTGGATTGTCCATCCGTAAAGGAAAAGGCTGGCGGGATAGACGGTGCCGGCGATCCACATATTCTCCCGCATCCGATCCTCGGGTAGGAGAATGAGCTTGCCGTCGGGGCCGTAGCGGCCCGCCTTCTCTGCTTGACGAGTCATGATGTAATCGAGCCAGCGACCGCCAAGCAGAGAGCTCATGATGTACCCTAGGCCATTGGCAATGTAAAGTAAGCCGAGGATGGACTGATTGAAGTTGTAGGGGTCGGTTGAGTATGCTGCCTGGACGGAGATGTTGAGGGCGAAAAGCGAGCCAAAGGTGATGGCGGCGTAGTAGACTGTAATGGCCACGGCCGGGAACCGCAAGTACGCGAGCACAGACAAGGGGTCAACAATAAGCTGCCTGAATAGTGCTGTAGCCTTCTTCGTGTTTTGCTTGATAGATTCAGTAGTCCTGGTGCGAGAGAGTGCAGGGCTGTTGTTGCCAGTGCCTGTCTCCCGGAGACCAGTCGGAGGAGCAGCGGGCTTCCGTCTTGGAAGGGTCTCTGGTAGGCAAAAGAATAGAAGGACCAGAAGGACAGCACCGTAGATCGTCAGAAACCACATGGTTGATTGCCAGCCGAAAGCCTCCGACAGTACTCCGCCCAAGATAGGTCCGAGGAGCTGTCCAGTCAGTTGCTGGTCTAGAAATGTCTGTAAAGGCGACAAGCTTACCGGCCCAGCCAACGGTCCTAGGTAAAATGTGCTCATCGCACGACCTCTCTCACGAGGTTCCCAAATATCGGCGATGGTTCCCGCGCCGACGGCTTGGACACTGGCACTTGCACCGCCGCCAAAGAATCGCATGATAACAAGCATATCGACAGTGTGGCTGACTGCGCTGAGGACGGAAAATACCACGAACAGAGAAAAGGAGACGAGGTAAATGTTGCGTCTCCCCATCACCTCGGAAAATGAAGACCACCAGAGGGGAAATATGGCCATGGCCAACATGTAAAGAGAGACTGACAAGTTGACTGTGGTCGTGCTCGTGTCCAAATCGATGGCCATTTGTGGCAAGGCGGCTATCTCGTGTTAGCAACTCGATCCTTTACAGGTAAAAGCGATGTTTAGGACACACGGTAGAAAATGGCCGATCCAAGTGGACTGACGCTGCCTGCCAAAGCAACAACGGCAGTGATGCACCATTTCGTCTTGTTCGAGTATTCCTGGGGTCGCTCCAGTTCGGGAATAAACGTGAGCCGTCCGAGGAAGCCTCTCCGCCCAGAAGCCGGGATCACGGAGATGGCACGTGAGCGAGTCGAGCCGGCTCGGGACAGGTCTCGGGTCGGGGATGTCATCCCAGCCTCGGGTTGGTCGGTGTCGTGTGGTGCTGCCTTCGGTTCTTCCGATGCTCGATGTGGCGCCTTCTCATCTTGGTGACTGCCATGAGAGGCCTGGCTGTTGATCGAGAGGCTATCGACAGAGTGACGCTGCTGCACTGCGTCTTGGTCCTGAATGGCAGGGCTGGGCGAATCAGTCTGTTTCTCATGGGCTCCGGAACCCGTCATGCTTGCGGCCGGCTTCCGTTTCAGTGGTATCCGGTGACATGGATGGCAATTTAAGGTTAATGAAAAACGAGCGCCGTTTTTCTGGACGGCCGTCACTGTCGCTGTCGGGACACTCTGTTCACCAAGGAATTCGAACCAAATTGCGACTCGTCGGAGGCAGTGCAGCACCCCTGCCTTTATGAATGGGAAATCCGTTCATCCCCCACAAAACATCGGCCTTGACATTGGGCAGAGCTAGCCTATGCACGGAAGCCAACAACGAACGCCCTGGGGGTCTTCTGCGGTTGGCTGGGGCCGGGGGAGGCCTTGCCGGTGAAAACGGGGGTGGAAACGGCGGACGAGGGTTGGATTGGATCATTTTGCTGGAAGCGACTCGCGTGGGTGCTTTCGGTGCTTTGGGTGCTTCTGCAGCTGCGGATGGGTGTATCCTGGGGGTTGGCCTAGCCTGAGTACGGAATGTGGTGAGCAGCATCGAAGAGGAGCAGGCTTTCAGGCCCCGGAAACTCGGAAGTTCGGCACCGAATCAGCGGGGAGGGAAGAATCAGGCCAAGATGATCTTGCTTGGCCGAGGCTTACGCCGTCACGTTATCTGGCGTGTTCTTCTCATCCTAGGAGGTGCTTCCGGTGTCGGCGGCACTCTGTTGATTTGCCATGATGATTTTGAGGTAGGTCTGATACGCCTCTCATGGCTCAAGATGCCGAGGTGATCTGGAAGATGCGGCGGGGGTGATGGATGAAGTCGATGCGACACATGCCCAGGCTTGCACGTAGAGGAAACGCCAGACCAGGAATGGAAAAGCAGGAGAATACAGTTGGGGACGTATTTGATGTTTCAAGCCACATGTTGACGTGCCGCTGTGGCACAGCGGGGGTGGCTCAAGTCTTGGCTGACATAATGCCTCATCCCACCTTGACTCACGGAGAATCAGGTTGAACGGCAGGAAGAGCAACACCACTCGACTACAACTCACGATACCACAGACGAGCTACCAACATCTACGGAAAACTGTGGCCCATTTATTCCTCAAGAATGTCGCTGACAAACGCATCTCCCGTCGATTGCGCCGAATCGGCCAAGTTGGCCTCCCATGTCCTGGCGACCCTCCCCACATCGGCCCGCAATGACGCCCTCACAGCCATCCACGACGCTCTCGCAGCCTCCAAAGAAGAGATTCTCAAGGCCAATGCCGAGGATGTGGAGCTTGCCCGCCAGGCAGCCGCTGAAGGCACCTTGAACCAGAGCCTCGTGTCACGATTGGATCTCGGCCGCAAGGGAAAGTTCGAGGATATGCTCAAAGGCATCCTCGACGTACGTGATCTTGAAGATCCCATCGGCCGCCTCACCCTACGCACCCGCCTCGACGATGGGCTGACGCTCGACCGCGTCACCTGTCCCATCGGTGTTCTTCTCATCATCTTCGAGGCCCGTCCCGAGGTCATTGCCAACATTGCCTCGCTCGCCATCAAATCGGGCAACGCTGCCATCCTCAAGGGCGGCAAGGAGTCAACGCGGTCCTTCGTCGCCGTCGCCTCGGTGATCGCCAAGGCCCTTGACGGCACCCGCGTCCCCAACCCGGCCGTCCAGCTCGTCACCACTCGCGACGTCATCCCTGAGCTCCTCGCCCTCGACCATCTCATCGACCTCGTCATCCCCCGCGGCTCCAACGAGCTCGTCCGCACTATCAAGAACACTACCCGCATCCCCGTACTCGGCCACGCCGACGGCCTCTGCGCCGCCTACCTCGCCGCCGACGCTGATCCGAAACTCGCTGCTGACGTCCTCGTCGACTCCAAGACGAGTTACCCCGCCGCCTGCAACGCCCTCGAGACTCTCCTCGTCCAGGAGTCCGCCCTCCAGGACGGCCCCTTCCCCGCCGCAGCCCGCGCCCTTCTCGCAGCCGGCGTCACCCTCCACCTCGACGCCGCCTCCAAGGCCGCCCTCCTCATCCTCGCCCAGTCCGAAGACAAGATTCCCGCCGCGCAGATCGTCGACGTGAAGCCCGAGGACTACCGCACAGAGTTCCTCTCCCTCGACCTCGCCGTCAAGACGGTCCCCGACCAGGACGCCGCCGTCGAGCACATTCACGCCCACTCATCCAAGCACACGGATCTCATCCTGACGACCGACGCCGAGGCCGCCGAGCGATTCATGGCCGCCGTCGACTCGGCCGGCTGCTACTGGAACGCGTCGACGCGCATGGCCGACGGCATGCGCTACGGCTTCGGCACGGAGGTGGGCATCAGCACAAACAAGATCCACGCGCGCGGGCCCGTTGGTCTCGAGGGCCTCATGATCTACAAGTACAAGCTGCGCGGCCAGGGCCAGGTCTCGCGGGCCTATGGCGCGGGAGACGGCCAGAAGCCGTTCAAGCACGAGAGGCTGTCTCTGGAGTAGGCTCCCCTTGAAGAAGAACAGGCTTGACATAAGAATACTTGAGGGATGGGTTTAGACGATCGATGCATCGTCTGGCGTTCATGGGGTGGCCGTAAGTATGAGAAGCCGGGAGGGAAGAAAAAGCCGAACAAAACGGTTGTACATAGAAACGCCCGCTACGGACGATGCACGAAGATCATGACAGAGGGAACAGAAGCTTGAGTTAAGCTGGACATGGGTAGTTTGAAGACGTCGATACCCTCAACGGTTCAATGACGGATATTGAAAGAATCAATTTTCTCCTCTTCGTCGACCCAGTAAGCCCACGTTCGTTCATTTCGCCGTCCGTCCGTTCGTACGCTCGTCTGATCTCATTAAACCGCTGTCGTCGTATACAAACAAGAAGAGCGGTAAACACCGCCCACACGCCGAAACGCCCGTTCAAGGAGCCATCCCGGACAATCATGTAGTACGAGGGCCCCCTTCTGACTCAAAACAACCAAAACAGCCCAGGACATCAATGCGTCGGCCATACCTCAACCAAGGTGGTGGAACCTGACCCCGTGCGTCGTGAGACTTCATCCAAACATAACCCTCCTTCCTCCTATTCCCTCCGTTGGGGTCCTCTGCTCCCAGTTTCAATCTTTGTCATTCTTCTTAATCAGCGCGTCCGCGGTAGTTGCCCATCTTTTCAATCGAGCTCATGATGCCGCTCCTGGCGCCAAACCCGCTCCCCGGCCTGGGCAGTCCTGCAGCTCCGCTCCTCGTCCGCTCATGGTTCGCGGCACCAGCACTCCTCCCGGGCATTACGATGGAGCTCCCAGGCGCCTTCAGCCCTGAGGCGCGCGTCACGCTGCTGCGGAAGCCATCGGGCTGCGGCATCCTTACGGCAGGGCCCGGCGTCCTGGCCTTAGCAGGGGTACGGACCGGCGTGCGATCGGGTCGGGTGACAGGTTCCTGAGGCTTGGGCTGGGCCTTCTGCTTCTCCGAGGCAACGAAACTCTGCATAGACATCATCTCCTCGGCCAGCTGCACGAGCTCACCCTTCTCGACGCGCTCCTGCTCCAGCAAAGTCCGCAGCTCGCCGTTGTCGTCCCGGATGGTGTGCATCATGGCCTCGAGCTTCTCGACCTCGGCGCCAAGCTGCTTGATCTGCGCGGCGTCCCGGACGGCCTGTGCCTTGCGCTCCTCCTCGGCGGCCTGTTCGACAGGATCGACACGCGTCATGGTGGCGTCTCTTCCGAGGCGCAGCCGCTCGTTCTCTTCGCTGATGTCCTCCAGCCTGGCCTCGAGCTCGCGAACCCTCTTCTCCCAGCGGCCCTCGTAGCTCTTCTTCAGCGCCGTCACCTTGGTCTCGTGCTTGCTCTTATACAGAGCGTGCAGCTCGCGAGCCACGCGTTCGACGGCCATCTCGACCTCCTTGGAGGCGTCCTTGGCGCCCGGACTCCGTGTCTTGTCAGATCGGGCATTGTCCTCGGAGGCCTTGCCGGCACGCATGCCGGCGAGCTTGCTCTCGGCTTCCTGAGCCATGTTTTCAGCCGCCTCACGCCGCGCCTCACTCTCCGAAAGCTTGTATTCCAGCTCTTCCGTCTCGCGCTGACTGCGGACAATCTCCTCCTTGACGCTACGCAAGACTGTCTCCATCTCGCGGCTCCTCTTCTCCCAACCCTCCTTCTCGCCGGTAAGGTGCTCCTTCTCGGAGGACATCTCGCGCACTTGCTCCATGCACTCGCCGACACGCTTCTCGGCGTCACCAACGGCCGTCTTGAGGGCCAGGGCCTCGGCTTCCTTGCCGCTGAGGGAGGCTTTGAGGCTGCTGATCTCGGAGAGAAAGCTCGACTTAAGGCTCTCGAGCTCCCGCGGTGTGATGGTTGGGATGCTGCGGGGCGTCGGCAGGGGAGGAATGTCGAAGTCGAGCAGGTTGCCCATCTGCCGCGCCGGGGTGGCAGGGACGGTAGAGCTGGTGCCAGCCGCGAACCTTCTGCCAGGTGACTTGCCGGGATAGCGTTGATGTTCGGTGAAATCCATGAGAAGATTTGTCGTGTTACCGGAAGAGTCTGGATGATAGGACATGGGGCGTTGTGACTTCGAGGGTGAGGGGCCAGGGCGACCCCTCGGGGTCATGCCGTCATCCATGCCGTTTGTCTTTGGCGGGCTGTTGCCCAATCGAGCAAAGGTAGTCAGATTGGGAACAGCAGAGAAGGCACTGAAGGTGCTCATCATGGTATCGTCGGGGCCGACCGAGTCGTCGTATGTAACCTGGTGGTGGATCTCGATGTCGTCGCCGTGATCGCCGTCAAGGCGATCCGTCGCGTCGGGCGACCTGTCGTGCTCCTGGCCAAAGTCGTCGACGGTATCATCTTCAAAAATGTCAATGGCATGGCTCAGTCCCTTGTTGTCCCGCAAGGCATCATCCAGGCTCATGGTGCGCTCGCGCATGTCGGGGCGTTCGGCCGTGTCGCTGGTGGTCTCGGCCGTCTCGCTTATGGGATTGCTGACCCTGACAGGAAATCGCTTGTCGGGGGACATGAGGCTCTTGCGGGAGCCGCGAGCGGGAGAGAACTGGCGCTCGGGATTTGGTTCGCCGGTGGTAAGGATTTTGAGGGGGGACAGCTCATTCCCAGACATGATGCGCGAGTGGCGCTGCTTTGGGGGTGACATGTTTTCCTTTCCGGATTTCTGCTGTTGCTTGTGCTGTTGCTTTTGCTGCAGGGGACTGTCTTCGACGGCAGCCGTGGCGAAGGGAGTACTCGAGCTGGAGGCGTCGTTGCCGTTAGTAGAGGAGGAACTCGTAGCGGTTGTGGTTGTGGTGGCAGTCGTGGTGGATTGCACCGTGGAGGCCTGAATCTCGTTCCGTGACTGGTCGTAGCGACGGGTCGTGGGCGGTGTAGCGATGTTCAGGGATGAGGGTTTCGCTGGGGACAGCGGCGATGCCATGGTGGGTGTTGCAGTGCAGAGGTGACGCGAGTATGTGATTGTGATTGTGCCTGTGAATTGGAGAAGAAGCCAGAGGTAAAGAAGGGAAATGAGAATGTTGATGTCGTCCGAGTCGAACACGAACTGAATTGTCTGATCCTGAAGTGGTCCTTGGTCCCCCCCATGCCATCCCTCCAGTGACTGACTTCCCTGAACTGGCCCATGAGCCGCCGTGGCAGTGGCCCGTGGCAGAAAACAGCACCACACAGCGCATGAGCAGGCATCAGCTGGCATTTACAGGCCGTTGACCCAGTAACCACATACACAGGATGCAGGTACCGCCAGAAACTGCCGCTGTTGACTGGCCCACGTCTGGGCCTTCCAGTCCCTCATCATTAGCCCCACATCAGCGCACCTCTGGAAAATTGCAAACGAGGCATGAAATAGGGGCATCCAACAGGACATGCATCATGGGATGGTCAAAAAGTCAAAAGTGATTCAGGGGAGGCTCGAACTCCCGACCTTCAGTGAATTCTTGGGAAGATGTTAGACTGACGTGATAAACCAACTACACCACCGAACCGGACTGATGACCACCAGGGTCCGTCCTTATGATGATAATGGACAAAGCGGAGCAGCTTGAGATTTGATGGTGTGCGGGATTTCATCCTGTACATGTTGGATGGTGTCAGGTATTGACAGGTTTGTGGGGAAAGTAGGATACTCTGGTTCGACACAACATGAATTTTGAGAGGCCCGAATGGCGCACCCTAGAAGGTACCTTAGCCACTGAGCACCTCCATACCTACCTAGGTACCTAGCACCTTAGTCACCACAGCTGGCACCATGTGGCACGCCTTCTCACACCCACAAGCCGGGATCTGTGTCGTTTGCCAACATTTCTTGCTTGGGAAAAATGGAGCATACTCGGGCAACTGGACCTGCAGGCCAAAAGGCTGGGCCACAGCGAGATCGGATGCGGACACAATATCCAGACCGACTTCACACAAATTGAGCAGCTCATTGGCAGTTCGGCGCACCCCAGTGCAAGAAATCACAGGTTGGTCAATCACGAGGAACGAATAAAAAAGTTGGTGACGCGAAAAGCATGGATTGAGCGAGCTCAACGGATATCAAACTTTTGGGGAAGCCCAGATTCCCAGAAAAGCCGCCGAGCGCACATCATAGAGTACACGATTCCCCAAAACCCAAGTTCCCAAGCAATGAAACACTTCAGACAATCCCCCCTGCGAGTGAACTGCTTTACTTCTGGTTCTCGGGACGCAGGCTGCGGACAGCCTTGCCGGCGCGCCAGATCTCGAGGTTGCGGATCTCCTCCATCTCGGCCTCGAACTTCTGCCTGTAGTCCTTCTGGCTGTTGTACTCGAGCGAACGCCTCGTCTCGGTGCCATCCTCGACGGCGTTGTAAAGGTCGTTGAAGACGGGCTTCAGGGCGTCCTTGAACTTGGGGCTCCAGTCGATGGCGCCGCGGCGGGCGGTGGTGGAGCAGGCCTCGTACATCCAGTCCATGCCGTTGGCACCGATCAGAGGGTACAGAGATTGGGTGGCCTCCTCAACGGTCTCGTTGAAGGCCTCGCTGGGGCTGTGGCCACGCTCACGGAGGACCTCGTACTGGGCGAGGAACATGCCGTGGATACCTCCCATCAGGCAGCCACGCTCACCGTACAAGTCGGATATGACCTCCTTCTCAAAGGTGGTCTCGTACAGGTAGCCGGAGCCGATGGCGACACCGAGGGCCTGGGCCTTCTCGCGGGCCTTGCCGGTGACGTCCTGGAACACGGCGAAGGAGGAGTTGATGCCACGGCCCTCACGGAAGAGAGAGCGAACGGTGCGGCCGGAACCCTTAGGGGCGACGAGGATGACGTCGATGTCGGTGGGGACGTCGACCTTGGTCTCCTTCTTGAAGACGGGAGAGAAGCCGTGGGAGAAGTAGAGAGTCTGGTGAGGGAGATTAGCCGCATGACTCGTGCGAATATATTCATGCCGCAGACACGTTGCATACCTTTCCCTTGACGAGCTGGGGCTTGATGGCGGGCCAGGTCTCGCTCTGAGCGGCGTCGGAGAGGAGGTTCATGATGATGGTACCACGGCCAATTGCCTCATCGACGTCGAACAGGTTCTTGCCGGGAACCCAGCCATCCTGCTGGGCGTCCTTCCAGGACTGGCCGTTCTTGCGGACACCGATGATGACGTTGAGGCCGTTGTCACGTAGGTTGAGACCCTGGCCGTGGCCCTGGGAGCCGTAGCCGATGAGGGCGAGGGTATCGTCCTTGAAGTACTCCTTTGGACAATTGTTAGTCATGCGTCCCTAAAGTCGCTCATGTTGGACCGGTGTACGACCCATCTCAGCTACATGGCGGGACGCCCGCGAGGGGAAGAACATACAAGGAGCTTCTCCTGGGGCCAGTCGGCGCGCTCGTAGACGTCCTCCTTGTGGCCAGCAAAGTCAACGGTCTTGACACCGCGAGCCTGCTGCTGGACGGGGCCGGCGAAGGCCTTAGTGACCTGAGCGGAAGCTCGCACCAAGCTCCTGGCGGCGACGAAGGTGCGCTGCTGGGTGCTGGTGGCGGTCAATTGACGCGCCATAGGGCGCAGGGCCTTGGAGAAGCTGCGGGAAGCCATTGTGACTGATGCGTGATTGAGGGGAGACTGGGGAATCGGACGAGGAAGGAAGGGGAGGAAGATTGTAATGGAATGGGTTTGAGAGTCAAGTTTAAGTGTTCGGAGGGAGCTGACCGATGACCAAGGTCAATTCAATGGGGAAATTTTTTATTGGAGCAGATAGCGTCAGAGCTCACCGACTTCGGCGCTGCACTTTTGGGCTGCTCCTGCTTGCGGCGACCCGTTGTTGGAGGGATGAGCTGTGATGTGGAGCGAAAAGCCGGGAAGCTCGTGCTTGGTAGTGGCGACTTGGGGCGCCGCAGGGGTCTGGGCCTAACGAGGGGTACACGCTACCTACCGCCCGTTGCCCGTCTGCCTGTCGGTGTGGAGTGCCCTTCCCACACTGCCTTAGCCACTGCCCCGACCAATGCCCTGGGACGCAACCCGATCCGCTGCTTGAGTGTCCTGGGAGGTGCCCCCGAGGAGCCCCCTTCAAGGCCCCATCATGTAGGCTCTCGGCTTGCCGGTCTCCCCTCCGGTGCTGGAACATCTGATGGAGCTGGGCCCTGGGGAGTCATCCACGTAAATCAATCGTTGTCCATTGGCGACACGAACGACGGGGACCAGGGTTCAGGGGTAGCTTCCCCTCCGATTCTGGAGAAGCAGCGGAAGCCGACCGGAGCCCACGATAATCGGGCGAGGCTGTCGTGAGTCACTAGCCCGATCGTGCTCCGGTCGCCGCGACTGCGTCTGGCTGATTTCCAATGTCGAGTCGTATTCACGCACGCCATCACGAGATCATGGAGACAGTCCGAACAGGCCGCCGAAATAGTGTTAAAACGCCAAGTAATGCTGCATGCTTCTGCCTATATTCCTGTTCGCCGCACCACCCTACCCGCTGGGAATGCTCCTCCGCTGGAATGCTCTGCTGCGCGCTCAGCAAGATACCCTCTAGGTCGCCCGGGAGGTCAGTCGACCTCGACGTCCCTCAGCCCCCCAAACGCTGTTCTGCTTTCTCGCCCTGGTAGACTGTCCCACAAACTTCTTCATTTCAGCACACGATCGTAGCTTATTCCCTTAACGGAGCCACCGGCCATCGAGGCACGAACATTTCTCTTGAAGCCGTCTCGGTTCGATCGAAGGTCTTCCGCCGCCTCTTTGTTCAGAGGATCAGAGGCATTCGGCTCGAGGAAGAGAAACTGTCATCAATGGGTCAGCCAGCTGTGGAAAGAATCAAAATAAAATCAATACGAGGCCTGGAACGTACCTGCAGACCGACAATCACAGCATTCAAGTTCAACACGGGCTTCCAGTCCTCCCGCAAAATATTCAGACACACCTTGCCCTCGAGGTCGATGTTCGGGTGATAAATCTTCTCTTTACACCGCACCTTGGGCGGGTCGTGCGGGAAGTTCTGGTTGATGTCGAATGTGAAGTTGAACAAGCCGGTTCGGTACATACCCTCGTCCGGCTCGATCGTCAGCGTAAAGTGCAGGATATCGTCCGGGTCGGGAAAGTCCGTCTTCATCGTCTTGCCCAGTGAAAGCTCCGACAGATCTGGTCGCAAGCGGCAGCTCGTTAGCGACCTAATATATTGCGGAGAGGAGGCTGTGTGGGAGCGACGAACCCTTCTGCACGCGCAGCTGCGCTGCCGTCACCTTCTTCTTCTTGCCGCCTGCCGCTGCGTTTTCGGCATTCTCAGCTTTCTGCTGCTCTTTCTTCTACAAGTGGCCACGTATGTCAGTCCGCGACATGTTGATGCCGTGAAGGAACGAGCAACTGACCATAGACCAAATCTTTAGCATGGTGACTGTGTTGACCGTGAACCTGGCCAAGGTAGCCCCTCTGTTGGGGGAAGTTTGTGATGATGCGGGGTGGCAAGAGTCGCGAAGCGCCCGTTGATAAAGACTCGGTCTGCGCGGAATGGACACACAGGAGTGGATTTATATAGCCTAGGAAGAATGCCGTCGGGTCTGCGCGTCGTGAAAGGTGCTCGCTCGTGGTATCAAGCGGATAGACGCCTGATTCTTGCCACTGCCCGCCTGACTGGGGGGATTTTGAGTGATGCCATCCCCGCCTTATCAGCGATAAGGTGTAACCAAACTGTGGTCGTCACAACCGAGGATTTTCCGTCTCCCGTCTTCACCACATCACATTCAGTATGCATGAGCGGCCATAATCCACGCATTCGACCGCACATCGTTGTACCGATCACGACACGATCACTCTTAGCCACGACGATAGTATAATTCATCGTGGGATCCTCCACGTACCCTTTTTTCATTTTGTGGGAAAGTGGAAAACAATTCCGTGCTTTATTACTTTAAATACACCCAGTACAACACGAAGAACGCCGCCGAGTCCCTCTAGTGAGCCAAACGGCTGCGTACAAGCTTTCCTTGAGTAACCATAATCGTAAGGCATTGAACCGCCGTGAAGACGGGCCTGTGCTTGTGCATGTGCTTGACGGCTAAGACCCGGCTTACCGCCTGGCGATGCAGCACATGATACCCGTCTTACCCAAGAACCAGAGGAATCCAGTGAAACGGACCAACGACAGCACGGCCGTGGCATAAAGCAGGAAGGAGAAGAATGCCGCGGAGCGCCCATTGGGGTCGTCCTAGGGTACATGTTAGCTTGGTTCAGGTAATCCGGGCGCGATTTGCTGCAGTACTTACAGAAAAGCCGAACGAGTTGAAGTCATCAGTGGTGATGAAAACGATGAGAGCGGCGTTGGAGAAGAGCCAGGAAACGACCAGACCCGTGCGGAACGACTTATAAGAATCCTCGACGTCCCTCTTCTCTACCTCCTCGACCTCTTTGAAGGGTTCGAGGGCACGGCGCACGGTCTGCTCGAACTGACTGTCGATATCCTCCTGCGGCTTGTCGATTTCCTCGACAACTGCCTCCTCACCCTTCTCGCCCTTGCTGATGTGAGCAGAGGGCAGGGCCTCGGCCTTGTCGGATCCCTTGGTACCCCAGGACACATCATGCCAGTTGTTGAATGCGTAGACCATGAGGATGTTGATGTATGTGGACATCAGAACCAGATAGTATGGGAACGAGTGGAACATGTGCCAGGGGTCGAGATACATGAACGATGCGATGAAGTTGAGACCATAGATCGTGACGAGAGCGACGAGAATGACACCGGCCGCATTGTCACCGCCGAAGAAACTGTCCACAAAAGCCTTGCCGGACTCGAGACTGATCTGGTCGCCGATGGGTGTGTTGAAAGCTCTGGCAACCAGGTACCCCGAAAGGACCAGGATATAGGTCTGGATAAAGCCAAAGACGACGAATGAGGCAATGTAGGTGAACTTGGAACCCTTAGGACGGTTGCCCAGAGCCAGGACAAACTGGATAATAAGGAATGCCAAGTAGAGGTACTGAAGGACCGAGTTGATAATAGGCGTTGCGTCGTCGCCAAAGGGCCAAGCGGTGTGTGCGGATGAAGTGTCAGAAGCCTCCTTAGGTGTGCCGACGAGGTTCATGATGATGGACGTGGTCAGGTAGTACGAACCCAGACTGAACCAGGTGAAGATGACGTTGAGGATGTTGTAGACGAGCTGGATGTGGAAAAAGAACATGCGAATAAGGTTGTGGCCGCTCTTGTACATCCTGCCGAAATGCATCAGGGAGTAGAGAGAGGCGGCGAAGGAACCGTTGAGCCAACGACGACGCTGGCTAATGAATTCGGCCGCGCCCTCGGGAACATCAGTCTCACCCTTGGCAGCCTTGATGTAGCTCAAATGCCACTTCTGGCCTGCCTTGGCAACGAGTTCGAAGCAAAGAATTCGATCCTCGGCCAAGAACATATTCTTTTTGAAAATGTTCATGCCATCAATGCCCTTTTTTCCGAGCAGCTTGGACAGCGTGTGGTCGCCGTGGAAGTACTGCTCCAAGGGCCGACCCATGATCGCTCGGAAACGGTAGGCAGAGAAGGCACCAGGCAAGACGGAAACATAGCCGAAGGAGCTCTCGAGGGGCTTATCCAGAATGTTGGAGATCTTGTACTCGAAGTTCTGAACGGCGACCAGAGGGTTCAGCAGCTTCTTGCCGCCCTTACCCAACATTGCGTGAATCTCACCACAGGCACCTCCAAGATCCTTGTCGTTGTAGAATCCCTCCCACAACGCGAGAAGCGAGCGCGGACTGGGCTTGGTACCAGCGTCGAGCAGGATGCAGATCTCAGGATTCAGGATACGGCCAAAGGCGTTGAAGAGCCATCTGTGGGAGTTAATCTTCTTGCTGTTCTTGCCCTTGAGACAGAAGATGAACTGGACTGGAGGAAGAGTCGAGGGGCCGTCATCGACTGGGCGGATAAGCTGCTGATTAGGGGTGACCGAGAGCTGACTGGTGTACTCGAAGATGTGGGCAATGGTCTCCTTGCCGTCAACGTCCTTCTTGACAACTCCGTCCTGGTAGATACCGACGGTGGCTAGAACGTCGAGGACGTTCTTGTCGGCCTTCTCAATACCGTCGAAAACAAGGCAGACAACGATTTTCTGCCAAGCAGGACCACCCTTATTCCAGAATGTGGACTTCTTCAGGTTGACAATATCCCGAATGTTCTGCATCACACCGTGCAGCGTTCTAGACAGCAAATTCTTGTCTTCGTTGTAGTAGGTGATGGCGATGAGGACTTCGGTGTGTCGGTTGTACATGCGGGGCCGCAGGTCGTAACCATTCTTCAGAGTGAAGTCGTTCGGATCGCAAGTTGCAGCAGTATAGCGCATTTTCATGAACTCTTCGCTGCCACCCTCGACGTCGCGGTACTTGGGCTGAACGGCATTCTTGATAGCACTGGGGACAGGGTAATCAATGCTCAGGACGGAGCCCTGCTGAAGCTTGATCTTCCTGGTCGCGTAGCGCTTGAGACCGCCGGTCTGGGCGCCGGGCTGCTGGCGGCGGACCCAGCTCTCGTCCGTGTCGACGGTAGACGCGGGACGGCCATAGCCAAAGCCGCCGTTCTGGGGATCAAGCTCCTGGCTGTAGCCCGTGCCGACGCCGAAGTTGTCGGGAGGAGGGGCAGGCGTCCGGGAACCGGCGCCTGGGGCGTACGATTCTGTCAAGCTGTAGGCGGAGACCGGACGGGCTGGTGGTTCTTGGGCACCGAGGTGGTGCTCGTAGGGGGAGGTGCCGCGAGCATGAGGATCGCGAAGTAGGGACTGGCCGACGTCGTCAACGCCCTCATCTTGGGGAGGCAAGTGATACTGTGAGCGATGTTAAGGTTAGCTATTGGAAAGTTTCGCGAGCAAGTTTGAGAAGAAGTGGAAGGGGTGTGATTAAGCTCACCCTGCTGCCGTTGCCACTTCCGGGTGGAAGGTCCTGCAAGTCGTGGCCCTCGTAGTCGTTGGGGCCGCCGCCGCCGCGGTACGCCATGATTCTTTAGGTCTGCGAAATGTATCTCGGGGTCTTGTCGGTTGGTTGAGGGCGCCAGAGAGCGGGAGATTGAAGGGGCGCTTTGAAGATATTCGGTAACGGCTACAACAGAGAAGTCGGCGTCCAAGAAAAAAGCCCACTGCTGATGCAGAAACAAGGGACTGTTTGGGTGACTGAGCTAGAGTCTCGCCGACAGCAAGATGGGCAGAAGCTGTAGGGGATGGGGAAAAAAGGCACAACAGCTGCCCCCTGGAGAAACGAGTGAAGAAGCGAAGGAGTCTCGTAGGAGATGCAACGAATTCAGGATTAGCACCTGGGGAAAGGTGTCAATGGATGATGTGTGGTTGGGTTACGGGTTCCAGGTAAGGGGAGAAAGGGGGAGGAAGAGGCTTTGTGCGATCAAGGTAGGACGTGGACGAAACAACTGGTAAAAGAGGGTCCTTGGGGAAGATGGTGTG
This sequence comes from Verticillium nubilum, assembly GCA_002851675.1. Lineage (NCBI taxonomy): Eukaryota > Fungi > Ascomycota > Sordariomycetes > Glomerellales > Plectosphaerellaceae > Verticillium > Verticillium nubilum. The sequence goes on from NMXI01000001.1 coordinate 1,009,482, forward strand.
AATTTGGGATGCTGGCGTTGCGCTGGTGCTTGGTGACTGGCGGGCTGCTGACGCTGATGGGCATTAGACCTGCAAGAACCGGGCTAGCTTGGGTCGTCCCGGTGAGAAAAGGGTACCTAACAGTCCAGGCAGGCAGAAGTCAACAGTGACATGTGTACCTTCCTCCATTCAAGCCGGTCCAGCTGTGGCTGAGCTTGCATCATGCTCTTTTTTTGGGCCTCGTCAACTCATCCAGCGGGCTTCTTCGGGGGCCCCGTTGTCTAGGGCACGCGGGATGGAATTCCACGAGCACAACCCAAGCCTCCCAGATTCCCTCAACCTCACCGGTTTGCCATCCATCTCACCACCAGAACTCTGTACTTTGTACATGGTACACAGTACCTGATGCCACAGAGGCGGGCTCAGCATCGGCACTGGATCCCGTCATCACGGCGGCGGCAGGCGGGTACACTACAGTACCTACCTTACGCGACTTCTGCATCTCCTCAAGGGGCCCCCTCAACCACGGCAGCTACCACCCAGAAAAGTAAAAAGCGGGACTCAGGAGGCACTACGTCACGCCCCGGCCTTCGGGTGGCCCTTGCATTGCGAGCCCGGCGAAGAGCGAAGAGCAAAGATCGCCTGCCACACTCCTAGTTCTTTGCACCCATCAATGTGCTTTTCTCTGCCTTGGATTCCGCGCCCTGCCCTGCTGGGTTTTTCATCTGAGGATCCGCTCAACGTTGCATCGGAAGAAGTGGCTGGCATCAGTTGGCTTCGTATGTCGGCGTGAGCGATGATGCAGGCTTTGATTGATCTGGATAACGTCACAATGCCTTACCTCCTACAACTGACACAAGTACCCGAAGCTCTAGCCAAGAACGTCGGCATTGGCGTTGGCAGCGCAGCAAGCAAGCATTCCTGCAACAGAAAATTCCAGGTCCAGCTGCGAAGACCTATGCAGTTCACCACCGACGTACACGGTACTTATTTGTGCACACTGCGCCGCCGCCATGTCCACTACCCAGCCAAACCAATCCGATCGCTCTGGCGATCGCAAGTACCCAGCCCCTTTCCCAGATGGAAACTCACCATACTGTGTTAGTGGAGCCTCCTGAATGCTGTGCCAGCAGTAACTGGGATTGAGTCCTACCTACCCATCAGCCCTAGCAAAGCGGTTGACCAAAAAAAAAATTGGCCTACCAACAGCTCCTTCTGTCGGCTTACGTTATGATAGTGGAGCACGGGTAGGTACCCTTGACCTCTCATGATCTACTAGTAAATCGAGGTAATCTTTCACTTGGTAGGCCATTTTTTTGTCGACCGCTTGCCTAGCCTCAGGGATCCTTCAGCACAGAGCGGCATGCTGAAACACCCCCATGGCGCTAACAAGTCTCGGGGCGGCCTCTGCAGGCTTCAGTGGACTTTGGCTGTGATGTCCCATTGCTTGTCTGCGTTTCATCGGCCGGAGCTACTCGGACAGGTGAACGTCATCTCATGGTCGTCTCAAAAGTCAAGACGTGCAGTGCAGTCCAATGTCCTCAAATACCACAGAATCACCAGACGGCGTACATGTCGAATTGCGGTGGCAATCTGTGCTGCTTTAGAATACGAGCTCTCGTTGCTCGTGTTTGCCCGCAAGTAACAAACAGGACAGCGACGACTCATGCTTGGTCCAAAAATAGTAAGATGAGGGAGGGGCTGATCATCACCTCCGCCTCACCAGAATCAGCTTCACTGCCACTGCCACTGTCTCACTGTGTAGAGGGGAGGCGGTGCACTCCCAAGACTCCCTTGCGTTGGATCTCAGCCACTGCAATCTTTGCTCATTGTCTCCACCAACTTCCAGTCTCCCTTCTCAACCTGACCAGTCAACCAGCGTGCTGGACAGAGAGAGTGAAAAAAGGGCGACGGATGTCTGACGGGGCCACGGACCCCTTTTCATTAGTCATCTTGCCTGTGTACCTTGTAATAGTACAGTGAAAGCTTTCTTCCATTGACCAAGACAGTCCGAGTTGTGTCACACTAGCAATTATCGTTGAGTGCCGTTTTGCTGTTTGAATTCCTGGCACACAAGCGGTACGAGTCGTCGTCGTCTCAAAGCCATCATCCCAAGCCAACTCGTCTCATAAATCAAGCTGCCAAACGTGGTCGATTTTGACTTACGTGTCACGGCAACCGTGCCGGAAGGAGAGAGGCGTTCGGTAAAAGCCGTCAACGTCGGGTTTACCCCATTGACGAAAGGGAGTGGTCCTCGACTGTCAGACGGCAGCATCACAAAACCCATTCAAGTATGCCGTAGAGGTAAGCTGGTCCCAATTCGCGGTCCCATTTCGCAGGCCTTGGAGCAACGACGAGCAAATTTGAAGCTGCTTGGCGAACCTGCTCAGTCCGCTTGACATCTTTCAGATGTCAGCCACTCTCCAACATCATTGATGACACCAGTCGACCAGTCGTTGGTGGTGTGGAGGTGTCAGACAGAGAGATGGATGGGAGGTCAATGTTGAGTCGTTGAGTAGTCAATCCTGTCCCGGCTTGCAGTGTGGCTCGAGGCGTGTTCGCAGGACGCCTGGGGTCTGGAGACGCTCAATATTCCTGGTGGTGTTGTGGTGTGTGGTTGATCGGTCACGAAATATTCGCTCAAAAAGCTGGAGAAGGTTGAAAAGTCCAACAGAGCTTTACAGTGAGTAGAAGGCTTCAGGGGGCATGATGTTCATGTCTTGCCATGGTGATTGGGCCCTGTATCCGCGTGGTCCGCCCCCCCCCCCCCCCCCCGCCCCGCGTCGAATACAACGGTCGTTTCTGACGCGGAGACGATCAACGAAGCCCGTCGAAAATGGACAGGTCTAGACTCTGAGTCCCTTCTTTGATCGCTGACTGGACTGGACTGCAGGCTCAGTAAGGACAACCTGACGCAGACGTCGAGCAGCATTGTTCGCCGTCAGAAGAAGGCCGTGGTCAGTCTCTCGGAGGACCATGCGAAGGGCACGACCTCAGCCCGCCCGAGAAAACGGGGTCGCGTTCCATCGCCGTTCTGGCCTCTCAAGCAGGTCTGTCCGTCCAGGAACGGGACTCATGGGTGCGGGAGCATCGTCTTCCCGCAGCACCGCAGCGAGCCCGTCCGAAGCGGGCAGGCGGCCACGAGCTGGTGGATAGAAGCAGGAGCAACCGGATTAGGGGCGAAAGCAGGCAATATATGATCTAGCCAATCGCGGGTGGGGACAAGACCAGGAGATGGGTCCACCAAGGCGTGTCGGACCAACCAAGGGGCAGGCTCCAGGTGTGGTGCGTTTCGCTAAAATGCAGCCCCCAGCGGAGCCCAATTTCGAGGCAGACCTCTCAGCGGTGGTAGGGGCGCCCTTGGGCGTTCTCGAACGACTCCTTCCAGCGCCCATCCGCCTGAAGGTTGCCCACCACTGCACCACCGTAATCGTCGAATGTCACCGTCGACAGGGGCAAGAGGGAAACACCGGACACCACGGCCCAAGTATCGCCCATTTGACAGTCATCTTCCCCCCCTCCCCTTGGCCTCTGCTCTGGCCTTTACCTGCCAACCGTCCGACCAGGTCCCTCCCCAGATTCGACTCCTCGACTGTCTTGCCTGTCCCGTCCATCTCTTCTTGTCTCCTTCCCTCTCCTCCACACGACACCATCAGGTCCTGTCGCCGTCATCAAGCTTCTCGAACAATACCTGGCACCGACTCCTCCCCCGGCTTCTTGATTGAACCGCCAGCAAGCCTTCCAGTCGCCCAAGGTCAGGGCCTCTGATGCCATTCCCATTCCCTTCTCCCGTCGCATAGTCGCCAGTCGTAGTCCCGTTCGTCACCGACCGGCCCTTTACCAACCCACCCCCCCTCCCCCGAGCTAGTCTCACCGTCCACTCGTTACGCACCTCGAATTCCCTCGCTGGGCTTCCATTCCAACCCCTCGCGAAGAACGCCTCACTACCATTCCATACGCCTATCTAGAGCATAGTCTCGTATTTCATTCGTTTCATCTTTACCATCCATCTTCACACGACATCGCCTCGCTGGATACCCCTTGAGCCATCGCCAACGTCTCGATCACCACTAAGACGACTCGACAACCTTGGCTTTTCGATTCGTGACCTTCGACTATCTAACGATCGACGCTCTTCAATCATCCGTCCCCATATCGACGATCTCAACGCCGATACCACCTCGGTTTAGACGTAACACCACCAGACTCGGCTATCGCAGCCATGACTACCTTTGATCCCAACCTTCATTTTCGTTCTCTCGACGAGCTTTCTGCTGGTACGTCCAACCATCGTCCTGCGGTCGCATGTCTTCGTGCCGCTCTTCATATCCTCGCTGCCTTGCTGACGTGTTTGCCCCAGCTCTCATTGTGCCAAGACAGGCAGGCTGCATCGAGTGTGAAGGCGGCGCCCCGTCGTGCTCGGCAATCCAATGCCCTTCGGGGGAAGTCTGTTCCTTCACGATTCCGTCATGCAAATCATGTGCCAAGGCGATATGCATCACGGCCGACAGCCCAACCTCATCAGACAACAAGTCGGGCAATGATGGACCCAATACGGGCGCCATTGCAGGAGGCGTCGTCGGTGGTGTCGTCGCTATCGCTATCGTCACATATCTCGTCTGGAGATATTGCATTAAGCCGCGACGTCAACAACAGATCGCACAGGAGCACTATGAGGATGAATCCGACCACAGAGTAGAGGCTGAAAAGGATCTCGATGCCCGCCGCGACAAGCGCTCCTCGGTTCACACAGTCCACTCGATTGCTTCCACTGTTCTTACCCGCGCCTCCAACATCATTCAGATCGCTTATATTCCTGGCGTTACGAACCGCGCAACACCGACCTCACCCACTTTGCTTGTCCCGCCCGTTCCGCCCATTCCCATGCATGCCTCCAGCCTGGCGTCCAACAGCCCCAGTTACGAAGACCAGCACTTCTTTGTGCCCGGTGACCTGCGCGATTCCACGTATTCTGGTCTCTCAGGAGACAGCGATCGCGTGTCGTATGCTCGCACCTCTTACGCGCCCCGCTCCAGCATTGCTCCCAGCATTGCCTCGACTATTTACGGCAAGAACGCAGTTGTTGTGGCCCCTGCACAGACTGGTATGAGGGCAAAGGCCGCCATGGTCAGCGTGAAGTCGATGGGCGGCTCTGCTGGCGGCGAAATCACACCTCCCGTACCGAGCATCGACTACGACAAGTTTGATGCCGCCAGGCCTAGGGACAGCACCTTCAGCGTCGGCTCAACATTCCTCAACAACGCTGGCACCGCGACTGCTACCCAGGGCCGAGCCCAGGTCATTCGTCTCGGAAGCGGCAATCAGGTGAAGCAGGTCAGCGTCGGCTCCAAGTCGGATGACGAATCGTCCTTGACCGCCGGCCGGGCAACATCATCTTCAAACTCGATTCGTGACTCCAACGCCGTCACCCTCATTGAAGAGAGTCCTTTGGTCGACCAAGGTCCCTTTTCCGACCCCCCGAGCGTCGCCCCTCGCCAGAGTACAACAAGTTTGAGTGCTGTGATCGAAGAGGCGACGAAGCGGGCGGCACAGGGCCCCGATAGGAGATCGAAACGCCAGAGCACACAGGAGCGCCATGAACGCGGCACCAGCCCATTCGGCGACGAGCACGCGACAAGGGAGTAGACCGACGGTCCCCACTCGGATCGATACCTAGCGAACCATGAGTTACCCACGTATATACACTGGATATGACTGCCGGCATAACCGCTCTGTCTTCTGCCGTACCTACCTTTGATTTCAAGTTCTGGGTTGTTGGGAGCGCATCTGCGAGCCTCCCCCCATGTGGAGACGGTGCTTACTTGGATGGGATAAGGGACTTCTTGGATTGGGGAACTTTCGGCGTCATTGGATATTCTTCTGTTACTACCCTAGGAAAGGGGCACACAATGACACGTGCTGCATGTCTTGTCTTTTATCGATCTGAAACATGGCCCCGGGCCGTCAATCGATAATTTTTCTTGCCGAAAGGTCGGAATTCGTTGTGCATACATGTCGCTACCTATGTTGTGGGTTCTTTCGTCCTCTGTGTTCCAGTTTGCGAGATCGGAGGCCGTCTTAGTGACTCCCGTCGGCCTGCCCCTGAGCCGTACCAGCCGCCGCCTAGATGATGGTGTCAGCGTCCACGATGCCGTACAGTCGTGGCGTCGGGGGTGACCATGTCATGTTCTGCTTAGGGAAGCCATGTGACATCGCATGGCGTCAAATGGAAGCGAGTGGCATTGACCTGTGAATTTCAAGGGGCCCAAAGGGGGCATCGTTTGATCACCCGGACCGACGGGGTTGAGGTTCGAGGCGTCGCGGGGTCCGAAGGTCGCGGCGGTTGGCGGCTTTTGGCGGCTTGCTCTTGTGCTACAGTGAGTTCCTTTGAGGACAAATGGACTTGGCCTGACAATGGTGTCCGTGGGCTCTCTGGGTGGGTAATTGGCTCGGAGTATTGGATGTTCGTGATGCCGGTAGTATTGGGATTTGGTCAGAAACCGGTCCTTTGGCTCGATTGATGCCGCTGGACCCCTGGGAATAGTATGTACGCAGTGAGTGGTTCCACAGACGATGAATGTTTGTCGCTTTTACATTTACTTGCAACATTGAACCAGCTCACACCTCCACCTCGAGCACGTCTGAGTTGACCTTGAGGCTGACGCCAGCCGTCTTGGCCAGGGTACCTACTGATTACGACCACCTATTTCAACTTGATACGCTCACGACACACACAACCCCCCAACAACCCTTCTTCAATCGCCAATTGCTCCTCGGACTCGCCCGACAATGACAGCGTCCTCGGCGCGGATCGCCCCCGGGTAGCAAAGATGGGGCCTGAGTTCCCGACACGCCCACACCACAACTCTATAACACAACGGGACCGGCGAGGAACATAAGGCCGCGTCATACCCCATGTATCCACGCTGCCCGAAAAGAATAAGGGAAAGGGCCCACGAGGCACAAGGCTGGTGGCAGCTACCGCGGTCTCAGCATGCGTCGTACGCCCCGGGCCGCACTCAATCAAGACGAGGTTTTCCATGGCACCATGTCACGACGGAGGGGTAGTTCGTGAACCTTGAAGGTTGTATCCGTACTTCCGGTCGAGTTTAGAAGACAGGGGGTCTGATCCTGATGATATCTGACGGTTATCAGGAAGCGGCTTGCCCGTGTGCTCGAGACTGGCTTGTTGGTCCTCTGACGAGGCGTCTGCTCAGGCTTCTGCTCAGGCTTTTCCCAACCCTCGTCGCTATTGGCGTTTGGGGGTTTTCCCCCTCACCCCCGACAGATCGTCATGGATATGACGAAGCAATGAACAACAACCAGTCATCCACTGCAGGACAGCCACTCCAACCACTCCCGCCCCCCACGTCAGCCATGTGAAGCTTCCCATGGGTGCCAAAGCCTCTATCAGAAGCATCACACAGGCAGCTGAGACATGGGCCCTGTGAACCCTAACGTCTCTCCGGACCCCCATGCAATAGTCAGATCCTGGGCACGTGGGGGGTTCAACGGACGAGAGAGCAGATAACCCAGCACCGCGTGGTCTCTAATCGTCTCGGTGAAGGTTTTGGGCCATCCTCGGTGACTGATGATCGACCATGGGGGCACCAAAAGCGACAACGCTAGGAGAAACAAATAAAAATCGTTGGCTAGCGAGGGAGGGAGGGAGATCCTGCATAGAAACGGGAGAAGGTACCATGGAATCTCGGCCTCAAGGCCAAATGAGGAGCTCATTCCTTCAGACGCATGAGGGAACCATGCACCTAGGCCACCCCGAAGGGACTTGCATCTATCGGGCAGGTATGAGATAGCGAACTGACAGAGGCAGCAGGGGATTGGAATGTGACGGAAGAACGCGGTGTGCAGGGAAGAACACAGTGAAGAAGCGTCGATACTGAGCCGTGGGGGGTAGAGGGATTGGGTTCGCAGTCAGTGATGGCGCCAGAGGACCTTTACAGCACACAAGGTGCCTGCCTTCGCCTTGGAGTGAAGCACCTAGCCCTCGCACCTGCCCAAAGGGAGGAAGAATCCCTGGAACTGCGGTGAACCCCGCGCTGTCAGAAATCAGTCGGGAGCGAAATCCGGAAGGGTTGCAGCATCAAGAGGTGGATCTCCATCAGGGGTTCTTTTCGTAGTGTGCACAAGTTCCCTCTAGACATTGTTGGGGACCGATCATGCTGTGATAAGACGACAGAGAGGAATAGAATAGAATAGCGTAGAGACTGGCAACGAGTGGTGTCAGCTCGTGTCAGCTTGTCAGCAAACTGAATGCCAGTCCTGGGCATTCTGCAAACTCAAAATACTGTCCCAGCCTTAGCGGAGACAGCTGCGAATCGACTAGACTACGATGGGAGCCTTGTTTTCCAAAGACTGTCGCCATGTCTCTGGTCCGCTCCCCGCCCAGGACCCCTCACAAACCACAGGCAGTGAAGGAGTTTCAGAACGGCACTGGGACTGGCACTGACGGATGGAGACGGCACATGTTCCTCAGGGTGGCTGCGTGAAGGAACGCCGTAGAGAAGGAAAAAGACAGTTTGACCATCCATCCAACTCCCGCATCTCCATCAGAAACGCACAGACGCGTCCGCCGCCGGCCTAATCTCGACGCCCGTGGCAAGTGTGGCATTCGAGACGGGGTGCGACGGCAGGTCGAGGCTCGTCTCTTCCCAGCCTGGTGCTGCAAATCGACATAACGTCCGACGATGTTGATATGCTGAGTTTGCGGGTTCGAACCTCAGAAATCGCCAGTAGCTGCAACAACACTCGACTCCCACGATCGTGGTGACGGGCTTTTGTTCAGCCTTGCCACCGACCGCCTAGCCCGACATCCCAACGCCCACGCATTGCCATGCCCGAGCCGCATCTCGTGCCACGCGAGGCGCCGGAGACCAGTTCCCTTTTCATGCCAAGATCGACATGAGATGGTTTAGACTTCGCTGTCTCTCCGGGTCTAGAGCTCGCGTTTGGCATCTCCCGTCTTCCCTTGGGGCGCGGCTGCCAGCCTCAATGGAGCCATGCCGTCGCACGATGTTGCTGGTCGCCCTCCCAAAAGACCCAAGGCCCTGAGGGAGCCATCGATGTGGCTTCAATCGTCCACAAAAGCGCTCGCGATTGGTACTTGAATGTGACAACCACCCCGAGCTTGTAGGAGAAGTGGGCAGCCGTTGGCGGAAAAGCAAAGATCGAGCCGCCGGGGAGTCAAGTAGCGTCGAGCACCGCCCCAGCCTCGATAGTGCCGAAACCCCTCCTGCGGTGCTTCACCCCCTCACCTTTCAGAAGCCTCCCCAGTCCCAGCCTCCTTCCCCAGCAGCCGGCGGGGGGGCCACCACAGGATAGGCCTGATGGCTTGCACAACCGCCCTTGTTTGCACCCTCCGAGAACTTGAGTCTATCAAGGGGGCGAGCCATAGAATCGCATGTGTGCACCGCTTCCCCCGTCTGTGGTCCAGAGTCTGATTTTGATTTGTGGTGCTGGCGGCATCAACAACAGCTGGTCACCTTGGATCGCCCACCGTTGGCCGGCGGGGTTAGCCAGAAAGCCCCGGCAACTCGTCCCGTAATAAACACTTGTAGATCCTGCGCCAGGTGATGAGGCACCAACCTTTTGAGACAGCAAGCGATCGGCGCAGCGCACCCTCAATCATACTCGGCCCTGTCCTCTTCTCGGTCGAGAGGGTGTGAGTTCCGGGGTAAGACGGAGCGAGATGAGCGAAACAGCGACGGGTGACTCGTAGAAGCGACAGGTACGTGTAGAAATATAAATTTAGAGACGGGCAATGCAAGTAGAAATAACCTGTCCCGGACGAGGTAGATAGAAATACATCCCATTCTGGAAATGTCAATATATGAGTCTCGCCATTGCCCGGCGTGGCTTCTGCCGTGACGAGTCTGTTCCTGTTCCTGGCGGCGGAGATCGCTTCCCCCATTTGGGTGAATCGACTGACGACCGCTGCTTCCACCGTTGTCCCGGTCCTTTTCCCCATTCTCCCGCCCGAGGAACCCCAGTCCTGCCCAGGGATCCCGAGAAACTCTCCGAATTGAGATGTGGCGGCATGGTTGCGCAAGGCTGCGTTTGAGACAGGTAGCATGTGAGATAGAATGAATCTTATCGTCGGCAAACATGTCTGCCAGCTTGCTCGAAATTGAACCGCAGACTCCGCAAACTCCGTCAGGTGGCGTCCACATGTTGGAATGAAGGAATCAAACTCCCAGACCACCCAAGTGTCGAAAATCAGAAACGCCACGGACATGACTCCTTTCTTGGTGTGTTTGTGTGTGCGCCGTTCGCCGGTTGGAGAGTTATTCGATCCGTTAAGTCACTCGACTTGAGTCGACTCAGCTCACATCAACTCGTTTCGGGTCGCGTCGAGTCGATATAGTGTGGCCGATTACGGGTGGCAAAGCGAATCTTCGGAGAGGTGAGGGGGAAGAAGAGGATTGCCTCTCGTGCGTCATGAAAATACCGGCCATTTCAGTGTGAGGCCAGTCGCTCTATGGGGCATCATAAAATCGTGATGAATAAAATCGCATCGTGAGAATCGGAGGTTCGAGGCATCCAGCCCTTATAAGATGACGCACTTGATCTTCTTCTTGTCGCCCTTTCCTCGGATGCCGTCGTTCTTCTCCTTCGTGTTGTAATCTTGCGTGCCAGAGTTGTGTGCGCGCGTCGAACTGCGTCCGTTGGGCTGTGGACGTGAAGCTGCCTGGCGCTGGCGGCGGAGGATTCTGACAACGTCGTAAAATGCCTTTTCGACATTGATGCAGTTCTTTGCGGAGGCCTCGACAAACTCGCAGCCCAGCTCGCGAGCCAGCGCATGGCCTTCCTGGGTAGACACTTCGCGCTCCGTAACCCTGTCGCTCTTGTTGCCGACAAGCATGATGGGTACAGGCGCTTGGGAGTGAACGGTCGAGATAGGTGAGCCGGGGTAAGAGGGTGATGAAGCGCAGGATTCTTTTACGCGCTGGATTTGGTGGTGGAATCTCTTGATGCGGGAGAATGAGGACCGGGATGAGATGCTATAGACAAGGACAAAACCTTCACCGTCTCGGATCCACTGATCTCGGAGGGCGGTATATTCTTCCTGGCCGGCAGTGTCGAGAACTTCGAGCATGCATGCTTGGGTATCGATGACGACCTGCTTTCGGTAGGAGTCTTCGATCGTGGGGTCATACTGCGCATGAGGGAAGCGGGTCAGCGACGATAGTGGTGAGGCGGCGAGGGAGGGGGAGGGAGGCGAGGGAACGAGTTGCAAATCGCATCAGAGGATGAAGAAGAGGGATTGAACGCCTACAGTTTCGACAAAGTGCTGCAAGCAGAGCTGGATGGTTAGGGCCGTTTTGCCCACACCACCGTCTCCCAGGACCACCAGCTTGTACAGAACCATTTTTCCCGCCATGATGGGCAGAAGAACAAAATCGAGTCGACTGGCGAGAGGGCCGAGACAGTGGACGGACAGAAACCGGTGGAGGCGGATGGCGACTGGAAGGTTCGCAGGTCAAGTCGTCTCGTCTCTTTTCTGCGTCGAATGAGGAGATGAAGCGGGCGGATACGGGAGGAGATGGGTCGTGATTGATAGACTGTTCACGATGCAGTTTTTGTGGTGGAAGGGCAAGGACGAACAGGTCGGCGGACAGACGTGGTAGGTATGCTAAGGTAGATAGATAGGCTGGCAGGTCAAGTCTGGCAGGCGGCGGGGTGGTGCAAAAGAAGGATAGGCAGGCTGGAGCGTGGATGGGGGGAAAGCCAGACGCCGAGTCTGGATGGAATTTGGAGCCCAAGGCGTGGGACGGGACTCACTTGGGGGACCAGGAACTAGGACCGGGGGAGGGAGGGGGGCTAGGAACTAGGGAGTTGGGGGACATGCAGAAATGGTGGACAGCCCAGAGGAGCACTGGAAGTTTGTGGAAGGGACAACCTAAGGCACAGCAGCAAGAGGCACCCTTCAGCGAGGAGCGGAGACGGAGCAAGGCACCTCACCCGCTACCTTGCTGTGCTGGTGATGGGTGGAGAAGTCTTGCTTGGGTTGATGTACCCAAAGCTTTAGCTCTGGTATTGATACCGGTACTGGGTCTTGAGCCCTCGAGGCCTGGCTGCGACTGGTTCCAGGCTGATTGGTTGGTTGCAGTGGCTCATGAATCCCTGGAGCTGAGCTGAAGCGAGTGAGGTCCAGTACCTAAGGTACTTACCCAGGGCACCTATGACAGATTGACGAGGAATGTGAGCGACGAGCCTGGTAAGGTGGCCGCCGCCGCATCTAGTGAAGCTGGAAAGTGCCACTCGGGTTCCAATGCTGCTTAGCAATGTTCGGTTCCGGGTTCCGAGGGCCAACATCCACATTCATGGGTTTGATTTGTATGGTTACTTGCTTGCTTGCTTGCTTGCTGCTTGGTACTGGTGCAGTGGGCGAAGTAAAATGCCCTACCCAAAGTCAAGGTGCATCTACCCTGTCAAGCTGGTGAGAATGGAACAGGATGAGACCGGATTCATGAGCGGAGACGCGGCGGCCAAGATGGGATGAAGGAGCAGAAATGCTGCTGACTGTTGTTGGCTGGCAGCGCCCCTTCGACCATTGATTGTCAGGTACCTAGGTACCACTGTACACAACCCCAGAGGAGAATGTAATTTAGGGCGGCACGAGGCAAGAGGCAAGAACGAAGCAGCCAGCCACTCACTCCCGCGACCCCGAACTGGCTGCTCTTGACACAGGCAAACACCCTCGCACTTTCACACCTCTCACACCTTCCCTTCCCTTCCCTGTATTGTCTTTCTCATAATCAAGCAAGAGCCTCTGACTGTGACTATGACAGTCAAGTGATCGTCGGATGTACCTGACCGATGACCTGCCCGAGGCAGATCAGGGCACTCGCCATAGAGATGCCCAAGGACAGTGAGTGGTATGGCAAATCTCGCCTTGGGCAACAACTTCACGCTGCACCCCCGTAGACCGGGCAGGCCATGGCGTTTTGAAGGAACAAGTTGGTGCTTGGACAGTCCCCGGTACATATCCATCCACCATCCCATCTCTCGCCATCCCATCCCACCCTATCCGTTTCCATGCGCGATGCCCTTCCATGCGGTGCGATCCCATGCATGTATGCGACATGGTCGACCAGGGCAAGGCAACAATCAACCAGGCAAGTTACAGCAGCGCATCGACAGACAGTCTGGCTACTCGGCCGCCTACGGAGAAGCCTGAGTCGTTCATCGTAGCGGCACCCCTCGCCACATCTTCCTTGCTCCCCTCCATCAGAGACATGTCGTGTCGTCTGCTCGCCCCTCGCCCTAAACAAGCACTACCCCTCCAGCCGTTCTCACTAAGCTCTTGGCATCAATGGCCGCCTCATGTCAACATAGGATAGACGAACGCGGCCACGACGACGACACCGGACTGGCAGACTGGGACGTTGCACAGCTGACGCAGCAATCCGAGCATTCACCCAGCGCTACCAGACCTCGCCCCCTTGACTACGACTTCGAAGTCGATGTGCGACTCGCATCCATCCTGTCGTCCTCGCGACATACAACTTTCCGATGATTCTCCCCTCAATTGTTACCTCGCCCCTCCCTGCAGCAGCAGGGACACACACACGACGGCGACATGCTTTTGCATGTGCTGTGCTCAACATGGGGCCTGCCGCCTGCCCGTGCATATGACATGACGACGCACGTCTGGCGCTTGCGCGAAAAGAGGGTGTGCAAGCGACTCGACTGGCCAGACATCCAGGACGTCGTCGTTGGTATCTCCTTTGACCTTTGCACATTCCCATGTACACCAGGTCACCTCTCAATTCGACAGGACCTGGCCTGGCCGTGTGAGAAAGAACCTACTTCCCCAGTCCAGGTTTGACAACCCACAGGAAGTCGCATGCTGCCCAACTGCCCAATTGGCGCCGTTGTTTCGCTTCAACTACGTTTGTGGGCACTTCGACGCTGGTAATGTAGACTTGGGCCCGGCCAGGGCCGTTGCGCTGGCCATTTACCTTCTGGTTCCGATCAACAACACCAATCCTACAATCGCTCCTTCGCGACATGCCAAGCATGCGTATGCCATGCGATTCTCCCACTCGCACGACGATCTCCTGGGTCTGAACGGCTCGTTATACGTTACCCCAGACGTTGCCCATCGCTCATCTTGATCCTGGCCGGACGCGGGGCTGGGCCGACCACATGCCCATGGAGGGGCCGTAGTGTTCAAGGAACCCTTCCTGAGTCAATGTTATTGCTTTTGCCGCCATCTTTGACTATATAAGACCCACTACCCCTAAACCGCGCACCTAAAATAATAGGTTCAGAGCAGTACAAAACAATAGATAAGTTTAATTACTCGCTATAATAGGCTTAAACTAATAGGAATTCCGAGTACTATACCTTAATTCGGCTTTCTAATTCTTTAAAGCTATTATAGAAGGTATTATAATTTATTTTACTCGAGTTTAAGCTATCTAAATAGCCTGAATATTAGTAAACCTCTTATTTAGATTCCTCGCTAATTTAAGCTTCTTATAGAGCTTATAAACCTCGAGTTAAGCGCTTAATTAAGCTATTTAAAGGTTTACTTTACTATTTTAATATCCTTAATATTAAGAGCCTTCTCGGCCTTTAAAAATAAGTACTATATAGTATACGCTATAAACTTTAGTATTATATACTTCTAAGATAGTAAAAAATATTAGTAGTCCGTGCCCTATACCCTAGGGTCCGTGCGCCCTATTACCTACTAAGTCTATAGTTCTAGTCCTACCTGCCCGCTTCTAGAAGAATAGATATATTATTATTATTATACTCCGTAATACCTATTTAGTAGATACCTTTAACGGTCCTTCCCTATTCTACTTATAGGGGGGAAAATTTTACCTAGTACCTTAGGCCCTAAGCTAGAAAAACCCCTATACTCTAGTTATTTTAGGTTCTCTACGTACCCTACCCGTACCCTAGCCGTTACTAGGGTAATAATCTTCTACTACTATTTAGATCCTACCTCTAGTCTAGTAGCTAATAGGAATCGGCTTTACTACTTTTATTAGTAATTAGGGTTATAGTATAATAGCCCGGACCTATACTAGGGCCAGAGCCTCTACCCCCTTAATATACCCGATCTAGCGCTAGCGTATGCCCTTTATACGCCCGTCCTATAGGGGCTTTTCTCTAGCTACCCGTTATTTCCCCTACCCTCTACGTTCCTTCCTTTCTAGTCCGCTCCTCCCTTCTCTATTATCTATTATTCTCTATTATCTTTTAGTATTAAATAAGGAGCGCTTTCCTTCCGAGCGCTCTCTTTCCCTAGGCCATTCCCCTCCTTTCTTTAGTCTTATAGGTTTCGGTTACTACTCCGCCCGGGCCCTAGCTAGTCGGGTAACGATACCCTAACGGGTAGGCGCTAGTCGGGGCGGCCTTCGATATTTTAGCGCCTTCCTTCGTTACTATCCCCTATTTATAGGTACCTTAAATCGATTCTAGGCGCCTTCCCTCTACTACGTCCCCGTCTACCTTCCTACCTCGCCCGGAGGGACTATATATATTATAGATTTCCCTCCTATTCTTTTTCTTCCTCTTCTTCTCCTCCCTAATAATAATAATAATAGTAGTAGTAGTAGTAGTAGTAATAGCTATACTAGTACTAGTACGTCCCCCTCCCCTCTCTGCCCTGGACCGGGGCCTAGCCGTGCCTAGTCCTTTTCCCCCCCTCGTTTAATAGCTGTCTTTACTGCGTTTCCGCGGCGGGACCGTTGCGGGCCTGGCTGACTTTCCGCTTTAGATGCCTCGTCGTCCCCCTCCCTAGAAGACTCCGGCTAAGAAGAAGTCGCGTCCCCCTGCAGCTCCCCGAACCCGGCTCCCCTGCCCCCCGGTCCCGCGTAGTTCTCTGCGTTCCGAGCCGTGAGTTACCCCCCCCCCCCCGGTCCCGGGTCAGGCCCTACTAACTTTCCTAGCTATATCCGTTACGAGAATAGATATATATTACTAGTTCTATCTCCTTTTACCTCTATAGGTTATAAGCCCTTAAACGCTCTATATATTATTATTACTATAACGATTTTTATATCTTTATTAAGAGCTTTATTAGCTCTATTATTAGATATTATTTTTATTAATTTTAGTATAGTACTATAGAAGCTATCGTATCTCTAATAACCACTTATAAATTTTCGGCTCTTAATAGCTAATTTCTGGTTTTCTCGCTACCTACGCTCGGCTTCTAATAGCTACTTTTAGCTACTACTCCTTAATAGGCTCTAATACCTAACCCTTCCCTTTATTATTATAGCTTCTTTAAACGCTTATAATATTCTAGTACTAATCGGAGAATCGAATTTCCGGGCTTAGTAACTTAACGTTACTATTACCTATAAATAGGAGGATATCGAGGAGTTCCTTATAAACTCTATTCCCGTACCTACTATTATACTACTAGTAGAAGCTATAGAAGGCGAGATACGCTACTACTATACGCCTCCTAGTTAACTCGATCGATCTAGTACTTCTCGACTGCCTTAAAGGCGCTAGTTAGGATATTACTAACCGGGACCCCTATAGCCTCTAGAACATAGTCTTTTATATAATTCCGAAGGTCTTAGAAGGTACTATCTATAATCTTATTCGAGAGATTAGTACCCTTAAAAGTAGTAACTTTCTAATACTTTACGCCTTCCTCGTACGCGCCTAGACGCTTAAGAAAAGGCTTTACGAACTAACTAGAGGCGACTCTCGCCTATATACCTACTTCCTTCTAAATAGTATTAGGAAATAGTACTTTATATTATTTAAAAGGTATATTATTATTCCTAATATATAATAGAATAATATAATATATAATATTAGTTATAAGGCTAATATATAGGAATCTATATATACCTCCCTCGCTATAATATAGGATTCTAGTAACTATAGTAAGAAAAAGGGTATTTCTACGCCTAATACTACTCCTATAGCTAAGAGGAAGTACCTTATATACTTATATTACTTTAAGAAAGGTAGGGAGCTCTTTAACTACTTACTTATAGACTATTTTCTTCTTAAAAAGAATATACCCTCGAAGTAGTCTACGGATATCTATGAGAAAGCTATAAAAGCCGTACGAGCTTACTAGTATAATATTATATACTAAGAGTCTACTTCTATTTCTAATACCTCTAATAGTAATAATAATAAGTAAGTCGTAGTAGCCTCGTTAGATATTACTTAATAGAATACTATTACCTATTCGGCTATATCTAGTTAGGTCTATATTATAGCTAAAGCTTAGGGTTAAGATACTATTATCCTCGGCTCTAGTAGTAATATTAATATCTTTAAAACCCTCTCGTAGTTCTCTAAATATATCGAGAACGCCTACCTACCTCCTATTAACGTAGCGAATAGTTACGTTATAAATCTTCTTAGTATTAGTAAGGTATTCTTCTAGGTCCGTAATCCTCTTAATTCTTCTATAGTTATCGATTAGGTTATCTCGGATATCTAATATCTCTTAGAGAGCCCTAGTAACCTTCTAGTACTAGGCCTCTTAAGTACTAATAGAATCGAATATAACTATTATATTAATTCAATAGTTTATATTAGTAACGGCCGTCCTATTATAGTAGCTACTTAGATTTAAAGTATTATAGTTATACTTACGACTCCCTTAAAGTTACTATTACTAGAGACTACTTATAGTATAGCCTCTATTACCTAGCTTACTATAAAGACCTAGGTACCTTTCCGTATTATATACGAATACCTTCTTTATACTAGAAAGCGCTATATTATTAATACTTATAAGAAGGTTAGTATCCTCTTCGATTAGTAAGAGGTTAGCGATTTCTACTACGAGGCTTATTAGTTCGAAAAGAGTACTAAGATTATTAGCCGTTCTATTCTTTATAAGGCTCTTACCCTAGGTTACGAAATCTTTATAGATCTTATTAAATTTAAGCCCTTAAGTCTTAAGGATAGCTTCTATTATACTCTCTACTTAGTTAATAAGTATAATAGCTTTTACTAGATCCTATTTATAAAGACTAAGACTAAGTAGGAGTCTTACTTTACTATTAAGAAGTTTATATAATACTTTAAGGCCTCTATTAGTCTATCTATCGTCTCTATAACCTATAATAGAGGTAGCGAATTTAATAACCTCGAGATTAAGCTAATACTAGCTAATAAAGGCGTCGCCTTCCGACCCTTAGTACTAAATACTCTAGCCTAGAATAGCGTAGTAGAATACGCTAGCCGTACTATTTCGGAGGGTACCCGTACTATTATTATCGCTATAAGTCTCCTAGAGACTCTATAGCCCTATACTATAAAGACTATAATAGAAATTATTAACCTACTATCTATAGCCTCTAACCCCTATAGTAAAGCTCTTTAAGAGCGTCTTACTAAAGCTCTTAGCCTATTATAGTCTTATTAGACTCTATTTACTTAGTACTTCTATACTTATAACTATATTACTTATATTTATAAGAAGGGTATTCTCTAGCCCCTCTACGCTAATAAAACTAAAGTACGTACTTAGAAGGGCTTTCTTATAGGCTTTAATAGCCCTTACGGCTATATCTTTAATATATATATACTAGAATGTAAAGCTATTATTCGCTATAGGGATATATACTTCTTCGAGGGCTAACTCCCTCCTATACGAGATCCTTCTATAGAAATCGTTAAGTATAATACTATTTTCGCTAACTATAATATCTCTAAGTTTATTAAGATTCCCTTTAATAACTATACCCCTAAATAGCTTCTTAAAGAGCCTACTAATATAATAAGAGGTTCGGGGGTTATAGCTAAGGTTACTAATTCCGAGACTATTAGGATTAGCTAATAGAAAGTTATACTTCTATTTAATAAGTTAATTCCTTTAATAACTTTAATTCCTTACCCTTTCTAAGAGAATAGCCCTATAGCTTCTACTAACTTAGATACTTTATACTCTAATAACTTTAAAGATACTATTATAGAACCAGACGAGGTTCTACCCTTAAACGTAACCCGTTCGGAGTCCCCGAATCCTCTTATAGAGGCTTTTCCTCTATTCCTAGAGCCTCGTACTACTATAGCGCCTCTAATCTATAGATCTAGCTATAATGCCCTATACGTTAGAGGGTAGTATACTACTACCTATATTAACGATAGCTTCTTAAGTAGCCGAGCTCTCCTCTTAGTAGAATAAGCTACCTATTACGAAGAGGACCTCCTCGTACTTCTATTAGAATAATCTATTACCTATTCCGTTCTCTAGACTATAGCTATCTCCTCGGATATTAATACCCTAAAGACGATTAATACTACGAAGAATAGCCTTAACTAGTACTTCTAGAAGCCTGCTTTTAATAAGTAGATTTAGAACCTTCTAGACTACGAGACTTAGTCTCTAGTAAGTCCCCTAGCTAGTATTAAGGTTCTTCTAGGTATATAAGTACTAGATATTAAGACCTTGCTTTAATGCCTGCGCGCTAGGTAGGTAGTATATAGAAACTATTAATAGGGTAAATAGTTAGCTTAAGACCTCTACGCTATAGTAGCTTACTCTATATTAGTACGCCTATTTTTTACTTTAGTAACGTACTTAGGCCTTTACTTTATAGTTATCGATTTTAATAGCGCGTTCCTCGTAGCCCCTACCCCTAAAAGTAGTTATATTTACGTTTAATAGCCCTATAGATAAGGATAGAACTAATAGGGTTTACCTTCTTAATAGTACCTTCTATAGCCTCTACGAAGCCCCCTTATAGTAGTTCTAGTTCCTATTTAGTAAGCTAAAGAACCTTAAATATACTAGTATAGCTAGAAATCTATATCTTCTATATAACGAGCCTATTAATATTATTCTTCTTATATACGTTAACGATATCGCTATCGCTAGACCCTCTTCTATAGCTATTTATAGTACTATAATAATACTAAAGACTATCTGCGACCTTAAGGAAATACCCTCGATTAATAAGTAATCGGTATATACGTTATTTACGACTATACGGGAGGCTTTACTCTACTATACTAATAAGACTATACTTATAAGATCCTATAGTATTTTAGCTTTATTTAAGCGAATACTATTAAAACTCCTTAGGCTATAGGTACTATACTACTGTTACGACCTGCCTATTTCCATAGAGGAGAACAGACAGTACTGGAGGCGTAGGGTGCTTGAAAGCAGAAGCTTAGGTTATGACAATGAGCAGGGGGTATCGTAAGGCGTTGCGCACTCGTTACAATAGATATAAGGTAAGACTTAGATTAATTACTATCGTAAGAGAGACTATATCTATAAGTACAGGAATATTCCTTTCTTAAATACCTGTCCTTACTTCCCTTGTTATGGCTATAGCGACCTGTTGTCTTTAGTGAGGGTCACTGATATTGTCGTGAGATGTCCGTTTGTTGGATTACGATATCGTTAGTAATCGGATCACAGTATGGATAGTAATCGGATCACGGTCACGTGAGTGATCCTTGTATGGCCCGTGCGTTCGTGCGCTGCGCCAGGCACGCGCGGGGTTACCCCTCCAGCTGGCCCGAGGTGACGCGCTATGGTTAGGGCGTTATAACTACCTCTTCCTAATCCTACTTATAATACTAATATTATAAAGAAGTATTAAGAGATAACTAGAGCCCTTAATTACCTTAGCTATAATAGCCGCCCTAATATTAGTTTTATAGTCTCGAAGCTCTATAAAGGTAATAGTAGACTAACTTACGAGTACCTTACAGC
Source organism: Verticillium nubilum (assembly GCA_002851675.1). Classification (NCBI taxonomy): domain Eukaryota; kingdom Fungi; phylum Ascomycota; class Sordariomycetes; order Glomerellales; family Plectosphaerellaceae; genus Verticillium; species Verticillium nubilum. Next base: position 1,030,156 of record NMXI01000001.1, read on the forward strand.
TTTTAAGTATATATTTTAGTACTTTAAAGGTACTATCTTAATAGGTATTAAGTATTATAAGGCTCCTAATATCGAGCTCTTTACTATAAGTAATATCTTATATAGAGACTATACTAAAAGGGTTTCTATAGGAGGATATATTATCTTCTTAGCTAGTACCCCTATTACCTAGAAGGCTCGTAAGTAGTAGTTCATTACGCTTAGTACTTCGGAAGCTAAATTTATTAACCTTACTCCTATAGGTATTACCCTTAATTAGATCAGGGATATAATTTCAGCCTTTAAAGTAGTAATTCTAAAGCCTCTTATTCTCCTAACTAATAGTTAGAATACTCTTATAATAACCCTTAATCTACTAAACGCAGCGCGTACTTATTATATCGATATTTAGTATAAATAAGTATAGAAATATATAGCTATAAGCGATTTCGAGCTTCGCTACGTACTCTCTACGGAAATACCTGCCGACGGCCTTATTAAAGAGCTTGGAATTAATAAATACGTCGAATTCGTACGATAGTTACGCCTTATCGCCGCGACCGAATAAGTCTGCTAGGGTTCGATTCCTATTACTATTTTTAGGTTTCCTGTTTTTATAGAGGAATCCTGCGTTCTAATTAGTCGGGAGCTAGTATTTTTAGAGTACTAGAATTAGGGAAGTCGCCTATTATAAGGTGCCTACGGGAAGCTCTTATAGCTATTATTAGCTAGTAGTTTTGCCTGTAGGGGGGTATTAGTAGTCTATGCCCTACGCCCTGGGGTCCGTGCGCCCCGTTACCTACTAAGTCTGTAGTTCTAGGCCTATCTGCCTGCCTCTAGAAAGAATAGATATATATTACTAGTTCTGTCCCCTTTTACCTCTATAAAAAATAGCTCTTTTATAGATCTTTCGAGCTCTTTAGTATATCTATAGTAAAGTTAGTATACTTACGAGCCTTATAAGACGTTTTAAGGGTTCTAGATAGCCCTTATCTATTATTTAAGAGCTTAAAAGTAGTTATTATGGCTTATAGGCTAGAGGCCTATTATATATTACTTATTATATATATTATTACTTATAATAGTATTATTCCTAGCCTTATAGTAATAAGAGAGGAAATTATATCTACTAATTAGCGAGGTATTAAGGAAGTAAACTATATTCTTAAAATACTTATAATATACTACTTTTAAAGGGCTAAATATTAAGAAGTTAAGAAATTATATAATATAGCTTAAATAAGTAAGAAGTAAAAGAAGAAAGATATTCGCTTAATAGTAGGCTTATAGAAACTTATTAGAAATATAATTCCTATAGCTATCTATTATTAGAAGGCGAAGAGACTTTAGTTTATTAGCTCTAGCCTATATAAGTAGAATAAAGACCTTCCCTAACTATTTAAGGCCTATTATATTACTCGTCTATTTATTAATTAATACTATAAATCTCTATCTCTTAAAGCTATTAAAGGCCTCTAGAAATTACTATTATTAAATACTTTTACCCTTTAAAATAACGAAGGGAGGAAATACCTTACTTATAATAGAAATATACTTAATAATAATAGTCTATATACGATATTTAGCTATTTAGATATGGATTTTCTACTTATTAGAGCTACTAATAACGAGGCCGTTAATACTTATACCCTCTATAATACCTATTTCGTCTATATTCTATCTTAGGGCTAGAGGGATAATTTTAAGGTTAGGGTAAGCGAGAATAATAAAGAAATCCTTAAATACTTAAGCTATAACTCCTTTAAGGTAATAGCTTTTAATCCTCTTACTTAGTAGGGTCTTAATAGAAGGATTCTATTATAGAAAAGTATTTATCTAATATGCTCCGAGGGGCTAAATATCGCCTTATACTAATAAGATCTATTAAACGAAATTACGTACTTAATAATATAAGGGAGCGAAGCCTAGGGCGCCCTGTTCTATAATCTAACTAGTAAATATATCTCTTATACCCTTGAGAGTCTCTAATAAGGCTCCTTAGTAGTAGTATAATCTATAGCGCCCTTAAGCCTGCCTCGAAGCATTAATATAGGTATATTCTAGTCGCGCATAGCTTTATATATAGATATATCTCGCTTAATTAAAGCTAACGCGTTTAATACATCCTCTTCTAAGTAACACTTTATATTAAATCTAATAATATAGTTAGCTAAGCTATACGATAAGAATTAGGGGAGATATTGTAAAAAACCTGTTATTTAAATAACGCGATTTAGGTAGTGAAAATGCTAGAATTGGGTGGGCGGTTTGGGGGTAGTGGGTCTTAACAACCGAAAGCACAGTGCGCCCGCCTTGTGTGGCTTTCGTCTATATACCCGTCACCGCAACGTCAGAGATGACCACTTTGAGTTTGGCAACAAAGTCTGTGTCTGCCCTGTCGGGTCTGCTCAACTGATCCGTGGCTTCAGGAGTCCTTCCAGAGACACGTGTCATCTGGGACGTCTCTATCGCCACTGATAGCCAATATTCAACTCAGTGGTGTCGTTTGATTCGACATTCGGACGACATGTCGGGTATAGGTTCAATCAAGACTGTGTCACTTTTTCAGCTCGACTCGTTTCTATTGCCTCGGCAGGTCAGTGTGGTCGGCCTTCTTGCCCGAGCAAAACCTCTTCCCAGGGGCGAGGTTGCCCGAGAAGTCATACTCCTTCCATCCGATGTGCACTCATACCTCTTCTGAAGACATGACCTGTTTCCTTTGCTTGTGCTCTAGAAGAATACTGGGGGCTGAGGTTCGATCAGTGATCAGCTGTGTTCCCGCAACCCCTTGTGAAATGTCTCAAACCACTATCTTTGAGAAGGCTTGCCTCGGTTCATCGGAGGCAAAGCCCGCACTCCGATAACAATCGTGGATCGGGTGGGCAACCCTTTACGTTGAGCAAGCTGCAACTGCCGGAACCATTCCCGAGCCCTCGGCCCTTGCAGGCCGCATTCATTTCCGACTCCGGTCTGCAGGTTCGACACCAGCTTGTTATTACGATATCCTCTTCTCATTATATCATTGAACCACTCTTTACAAATGGAGCTTCCAGCAGCTGAAGCCACGCCTCGTGGCGTCATAGTGATTCACAATGCTGAAGAGTAAGTGTATGATGAATCATATCTCTCTGATCGAAGCTGTCCGCATCATGTCGTGTACGAGTTATCGGCACGTGCAATCTTAGCCTCATTGACTGTTCATGTTCAGATCCTCAACTCTATGGCGCATTGTTGCAAGATGCTGAATTTTGGTGCTGAAGGTTTTTTTTTCAATGCTCTTCCGATGAGCTCGAAGTCAATTGCTGTTTTTACAATGGACCGATGGCTCCTGGCTGAAGATTGGTAAAGATGGGTTTTTTGGGCGGGAGGCAACGACAGCGTGACTGCACCCGTATCTTTCGGCGTGGAAACAAGGGATCGTGAACGACACACAGTATGGCTGTTGCTTAAAAGTCTCACTGGTCAAGTCCCAGCCTTCTCGCAAGCTCGATAAAACCCCCGTCCCCCTCCTCAACCCATATATCGACCCAGCTCTTGGCCTCGCGATATTCATCCTGATCCTTCGTCCAAGCCTCCTCCTCCGACCTCTCCACATACACAGTTCTCAACCCACACTTCCGGGCCCCCTGCAAGTCGTTCAGGTGTGCGGCAACCATGGCAACCTCCCCTGGGTCCTTCAACCCGAGCCTCTCAACGGCTCCGAGATAGACCTTCGGGTTGGGCTTGTACGCCTTGAAGTCCTCCGCCGACAGCCGTCTCTGAAAGTTCAGGCTTCCGAAATCGTCCAGGTCGTGCAACAGAGACGTATTCCCATTCGACAGCATCGACGTCACGTACCGCCCGCCAAGCAGCCGCAAGCCCTCCGCGGCCTCGCCCCATGGCCGCAGTCGGTGCCACGCGAGGCTCAGCTCCCGCACCTCTTCGTCAGAGTAGATCCCCTCGAGCCTCCAGTCTGCCAGCAGGTCTAAAAGAGCGTCGTGATGATGTGCGTCGACGTCCTTCCACGGCGTCTCGCCCGGGACGAACTCCCTCACGAAGGTGATGTACGTGTTACGCCACTGCTGGGCGAAGCGACCCCAGTCTTCGCGCTTCAGACGGCGAAGGGACTCAGCGCGGTCCTCGGAAAGGGCTTTGGTCTTGGAGGCGGCCAGGGTGATGAGCTCTTCTGTGATCGAGGTGCGCCAGTCGACGGTGGTACCGAAGACGTCAAAGGTCAAAGCTTTGACCTGTGATTTGATGAGATCTGGAGACGAAGAGGAGGACATGCTTGCTCTTTCAATGGTTTGATGGCCTTGATTCTTTGTCAGAATGTATGAATGAATGAATGCGAACGTGCTTGATGTGCGAAAGCAATGCCTTGACCTCGTGGTGACTGCCCGATGACGCTTCGGATATGCGAAGGTTCCAGATGAGGGGCTGCGCAGCCCCGCCCGGCTCCGGTACCTCGGAACGGATGGGGCAACGGCATTACGTCAAAGCCGGGCCAAATTGGGACATGCGCTCCGGGCCTTACCGAGACCGTTATTGAACAGTCGGGGCATCGGGTTCCTACGCGAAGTACAACGATCAATAGCTTTGGGAGGCTTCAACGAGGGGCTCAACCATCCAACCGATCTGTCCCGGCTGTACTAATGACAGCTCATGATGACGCTCGTCCGGTGTCATCACTTGCATTACACGAGCCAGGTATTCACCGGTCATTGCATCGTATGACAACCAGTCCGGTTGCGTGGATAAACGGTTCCATTCTCCTCTTGGGTGCAGAGCTCCGTTGAAGGACTCCATCGAAATGGTTGAACCAGTGACTACGGCTCATCAATCATAGGCCGCCCGAGCTCAGGTAGATACTACCTCGCACTGGACGACACCTATGAGAGCCGCTTGAACTAAGAGACTAACTACCTCGCTCTAGGCTTTGACAACTGAGCCCCGTCATCAAGCTCATCCAGCCGCCATGATCAAAATCCCCGATCACTGAGCAACATGTATCCCGTCTGAGAAGTGACAGATTACCCGACTCCACGATGATAACGTCGGCTAGACTCTGGAGCAAAAGTCCTGCCGCCGTACGGCGTAGCGGTGGCAGGTAGATTGGTTTGCAATTTCGCCCTGATCTGGCGCCGTTTCCTGGATTCGCATCGATGCGGGTGCGATGTGCTTAACACACTCATCCCACATATGCATGCGCCCGTGATTCCAGAGCGTTGCAGCGCTAAGCCTAGGTTTCCCCCTCACCTGCGGGTATTTGGACCGCCATTGTGCATTCACTTCATCGGGTGGGGTGCCGAGATGTACACCGGAGCAGGATTATGAACCTGTTGTAGAGTCTTACTCTAACGATAACTTTTCGACACCCAACAGTCTGCCGTGGGACACCGAGCTCGATTGTACCGGGCCGTCAATACTTGACGAGGAGGGACTTGTACAGGCGGCTTTTTACCAGGCATGTAGTCTCCAGTGGCACTTGCGGTGTTCTTTCTTGATAGTTGAACCCTTATGGTACGCCGCACCTGTAATGGTTGATTCAGCCCGACTAACCTTCAAGAACATGACAGTACACTTCGGACTGTGACCACTATGTATATCCCTCCAAGTCATAGGATACCCTGGATCAGAGACTCCCTTCCATCGCATCGAGGGCATCGACTTGGACACAGGCTTGTGCTATAAGTTTCTGGGCAGCTTGTTCGATCACCTCACCAGATAGCTCATGCTGGACAATTTTGACATGCATCATCATCATGTATATGTCCTCAACTAAACAGGGGACCGATCTGCGCGTAGGGACCGTAGCCTTCAGAGTCGTGAGTGTCGAGAACACAACTCACAGCTTGGACATGGGCAAGACGCTGTGCGAGCCTATGCCTTTCCAAGGTTTCCCAAAAGGGGGGAAGATTGGCGCGAGTAACATCCCCAAAATTTTGGAAACATCTTCGAGTCCTTCGTACATACCTTGGCGAAAATCCTTGTCGGCATGCTGAGCCAGGAGCCTGGCAAAGGCCAGTCAAGGCCCATGTATCATGAGATAAAGATAACTCGCTCCGCAGCTCGGACCAGTATCGCATTGGCAGTCTATAGCTTGGAGGGAAGATGAATATAGCATTAAAAGTTAGCATGTCGTCGAGAAAAGGGGGTACTGAGGATATGTTTAGCCTCTGAGCAGTAGCCCTTCAACGCCTGCGGTTGAAAAATGACCGCTTAGATACCTACTCCCGCAGGACTGATGACCTGGTCATACGAATCACGAATTCTCATCCGTTCACCAACCCAACAACGAATTGTGTGCCGTGTACACTAGGTAGAGTGATAACCGGCTTAGGAATACTAAGATAGCGGGACCAGCGATATCGTTCATTTTTGTGTCGGTAGAGTGCCTCATATGTCACAAGACCAAGTACTTTCTCCTTGTCCACGTCGACCCCTGGTCTGCACTGCGAATGGCATTATGGCAAGGAGCGCGAAGCCTTCGAGGCCTTACACGGCATCGAAACGTCCTCTGATGAAGCCGACAGGATAACTTAGCCAACCGTCATACACTTGTGCTTACCTGCTCATCAGGTCGATGTTTCTTGCAGTATTGTCAGCCGCAGGCGGGAGAATAAGTCTGGCTACGTTTCACCGCAAGTTCAGTGTAGCCGAGTCATCATAACGACCAGCCGCGGTCGTAGGAGCCATGCCAGTCGAGAACTTCCTATATAGTTGTGTGAGAGTTTTACGCCAAGGTACCCTACCTTTGCACTTCGTCGCTAGACTTGCAAAAAGAGGGCGACTGTATGACCCTACAGCCGCCAAAAGAAGTGAGACTGACGCCGATGAGATTGGCGTCACTGCCAAGCAGAAATTACATGGGCAAGTCATAATCGGAAGCACCGGCGATCCCCAGGCGAAATCGAAAGATCAGACCTTCATGTACCGCTATTGAGGCTGTCTTGTTGATACACAGAAATGGCCGGACCAGAATTAAACGTCAGCCTTTACCCAACGTGGCTCGGTCTTTTGGGTAAACCTTCCTCGAGTTGTCACATCCTGAAGCCTGCACTGTGTGGTATGGTTTCATTTCGTTAGTTCAATGTAGATGAACATAAAATCCAAACTAGTTGGCCCAACGCGGCCTTTGAAACTCGAAAAACCAGCAAAATCGGATGGTACCGAGCATGGGTTGGCAATCACGAAAGCAGTGGGAGGCATTGCGCCTCTTAAAACCACCGGCGACGATATTGACCGCGAACAACTGCCGCGAACTTCAGAACAGTGTACATGCAGACTGCTGAAAGCGCATCACGTCCGGAATGCACAATGTTGACATGCTTGCCTCATGGGCTCCACAGAGAGCATTGGCAACAGCCTGACTACGTCGTTTCCCATCAGTACACGGGCTTCGACACCGGGAGTCTCGCAGCTCAGCCAAGCCTTGGACCTGACAGCGTCGGACCTGGGCTGTGGCTTCGGATTACAGGACAGAGGCTGATCTTGCAGGCCACGGGTTGAACGAAATCAAACATTGCACTGGGCCGCCACATTTCGACGTAACATTGGTGTGTGTGCTTGGCGCGATGAATGTGGCAACAGATTTCCGAGCCGATGCAATGCAGGCCATGTGTGATCATCACAGTGACAGCAGGCTGAAAACGAAACGGCATAAAAGAAATGTGAAGAGGATGAGAAAGGAGGGGAAAAACTTAATATGGAATCATGGACCGAGCCGAGACTCATGGTGAGGGCCCAGACAACATCCCTTTCACAGTGGCATGTAACTTGATGCTGCGACAACAACCCGAAGAATGTTTGCTGTTAGCCTCGTTTCGAGGCTATCCTCGGAAGCATGCCCGATGGCACCGACCGAAATGCCGTCGGCGAACCTGAGCGTGGCCACACATCCCCCCTCACGATATCAAAAGCCTCAGACCATGGACTCGGACTGTTTTGGAAGCCGACAGGGCAAACGTCCACTGGCTTGACGATACGCGGCTGCTACTGGGCAGAAAAGACCTCAAAGCTTTGAGGCGTCGGCGGACTGAAAGACGCGGCCCAGGCTCCCCTGTTGTGGACATTAGGATCGGGGAAACCATCGTTCAAAGGCTCGCAATGCACATCGCAGGTAAAGCCTAAAATGGACTGGCACTGACGACGGCATCAGACGCTGGCGGCATAACCCCCCCGGGAAATGGATCTTCGGATTCAAGTTTCGAGTAAGGGAGCAGATCCAGCCTTGTGGTACCATATTTCGTCTTTTGATGCTTTGCTCATCTGACAAACCTTGCGCAACCGGGGAAGCTATGTGCGGCATGCCGGCTTGAACGCTACCCAGTCAGGATGCTGCAATAGAGGCCTAGTCGAATCTGGGGGAGCGTCTGCCAGCACGGCTGGCAAAAGTGGCACAAGATGAAGGCAGCGGCGGTAGCAGGCAGCGGCAGGCCTATTGCAGTCCGGCTGAGAAGTCTGACGGCCGCGTCTCGCGAGGCCGTTGCCCATATTTCATCTCCTTGTCTCGGGAGAACGTGGCTATTGTATCTATCACCCATGTCAAAGACGTTGAGACTCGGGGAGGACCGATTGGCATGGGGCAGGCTCTGCTGTGTTGTCTGCAATCAATGCATGTCTGACGACTGGGCCCTGATGTGACTGTGATATTGTGATGAGCTGAGGCCAACAGGAAGGCGTGCCGGATGATGGCCCACTGGACTTTGGCCGCGACAGCGCGGGGATGGGATAGAAGGCGCAATTTCCCTGCCCACGTCGATCAACAGTTCGCCCGAGTGGTAAATGGGGGGATCAACGCGACGATGCCGTAGTTGGTCAGGGGCAGACAGGGCTCTTCCTGTTAGTTCCTTCGGGCTGTCAGAGGCACGAGCCTTGTGTGTTCTGCCCGTTCCCGGAACCGTTGGCCCAGGTTAGAGGCGAGAGTGAGCCGACTGGGATGGGGGTGAACGGGACGGCCGTTGTCATTGTGCCTGTCCAGGTCCTTGTCAGTACCACCTCATCAGAGAAAGACAGGGCTGTCGCTTTCGCTCGGTGCACGGATGCTTCAGCGCAAGAGACTACAGGCTGTCGGTAGTTGACATTGCTGAACGACTCGTGCTGATCACCTGCCGCTCAATCGTCCGATGCATATGACTTGCGCTCGCCAGTCCTGTCTGGAATAAAAGCGTAAATAACAGCTGTAGCAGTGGGAGCAAGCATCTGAGGCTGACGCCAAACGAAAAGACGCATCGAAGACTCCGATCGCACTTTGCTCCGGGGGCGCCATTCCCCAGAGGAGGCAAGTGGCGAGCCGCAGGCGGCAAGCGGCAAGCGGGTATCGACCGACGGACTCTAATTGACAAAGGAATTGTGATAGTGTGCTATTGTTTGCAGTACTAGGCGGAGGAAGCGAACGATAGATGTCTAGCGGCCAAGATCATGACCGGTTAGAATTAGGGGATCGAAGCCAATGGCTCAGGGACGACTGGACGTGTTGGTGGAGGGAGGGGTGGCGGGGCATTTTGCACCGTACCTTAGGTAATAAGCAACATGTAAGGTACCTGGTAGGTAGGTACCTTACCCAAGGCAGGCACGACCTGCCTGTCGCGAATGCACTCGACTTCCAGGCATCGCCCTGAGGAAAGATCTTCTCATCGGGCAAGCTCCAGGGGCAAGCTCTTTGGGAATGGTGCCCACTGCTCCTACTCCAGTTCCTGCTTCTGTTCTTGCTCCTGTTCTTGCTCCAGTTCTTGCTCCTGCTCCTGATCCTCCTGCCTTTCTCCTCCGACGCCCAACCGCTCCGGGGGCAGCAGCCACCCGTCCAGCCGTCCTGAGTCAGCTAGACTAACCCCGTTTCAAGTTGGACCTTCTCTAAGACTGGCCTAGCTCGTAGATACCCTGAGCGGCCGCGGTGGAGTCTGAGTGCCTGGTAACCAATGCGGTCGCGATGCCGGGCTCCACCTGTGCCGCCGTGTTGGATTGGGCTGTTCAAGAGGTGTGGAGTGCGGGCTCGTGTGGTGGAGTACCAAGGTAAGGTACCTTACCTACCTAGGTAAGGTAGCTCGAGCTGCGCGCGCTGTGTGCTCTCTTTGGTCTTCGTCCACTGAGTTCTCGGCCCTGCCATTCATTCCCTGGAAGCTACAACCTCACGAGCAAGCTCATTGACCTCACAATGCTGCCTTGGGCACAATGATCGACTCGCTTCCGAAAATGACGGCATTGGCATCTTCGTGTTCAATAATTCCCGATTTGTCCTCGCGCGATTCCTGGTATCCTGGATGGCGGTACATCGCATCAGACAGAGATCGCCCTATCGTCGTGCAGAGTCGAGCATCGAGCTCGAGCGGGGGGTCCAATGCACAAATCCAATGTGCCAATCCCTAGCTGCAGCAATGAGCTGCAAGCTTCTGCTACCGCAATCTCCTCTCTCATTTCTCTTCCGATCACTCCCAGGCTCGAGCCGGGGTGCCGGTGAACAAGCTCTGCATCGCATCAGTGTTTGCCCCCTCATCCCGCCGTCATCGACCAATTGTGCAGTCGGGCCAGATGCAGCCCACGGAACGGGTCCCTCATTCATGAGAATACCCATCCGTCCCGTATGTACCCACGATCGGGCAGGCCGCTGCGAAACAATCTAATTGGATACGGGCGCAAGGACATGGAGTTGAATACCGGGCTCGGACTCGACTCGACTCACCCAATGCCTGATTGATTGATTGGCAGCTTCTCTTAAGCCAGGCCCCCGGTAAGGGGAGATCAAGGACCAGTGGATCTCGCCAACTTGACTCGTCATCTGGGAAGCTCGACATGTTTGACTGGATCGGCTTGACCAGAAAGGACGCTGGTGGCTCTGTTCTTCACAACAATCAATCTCCTTCACATTGGATCAGCCTCAACGTCCGCACCACTCGCGTTCGAGCCGGGAACCCACCTCAGGCATCAGGGATCCCTACCATCCATCATCCCCTTGTGACCCTGCAGCAGGAGGACCTCAAGCTTGCTCGCCAGCTCGCCCAGTTCGACCAGAGTGGAGCAGTTGTACATAACCAGTCCGGGGCCTCTTGTTCTTTTGGACCCAACTCCCCGTGCCATCCTGGCATCGAGTGCGCGGTACGCAGTAAGCAGACCAGAGCACCACCAAGGCAGAACTCTCGTCATTCTTCTCTTCCTTCTCCTTCTCCTCCTCGTGCTGTCTGATGCTCGTCACCTGTTGAATTTCGAGAGCCTGTTGTAAGCACCGCTGCATCCTCCTCGGTGCTTTTTGTCGGACCTTCAACGGCTTCCTTGCAACTCTGCAGCTGGTTGACTCTGCGACAAACAAGACAGCCCGCTTCAGAGAGATCAAAGACTCTTCCGCCGTTCCAGAACCCCTCCTCTCCCTTTCCTTGGATGCAGAGCCGGGTGCCGTTTTTTGCTTCTTTCTACGTTGGCTTACTCCTGGCGTTTCAACTCGCTGTCATACAATTTACTCCAGTCGGTAAGTTCCCGTGTCTCAGACGGCCTGTCAGAGTCGCCAACCACCGCTGGAAGACCCACGAGGAGAGAGAGGCTGACCGCAAAATTCGCCCACACAGAAACCTCACCAATTTGGAGTGAAAGATTGATGTGGAACTTTGCTTTCACACTTACACACACGACATCTCGACATATCACACTTTTTGTTCATGTTTCTGTCTTCATCTTTGCGCCAGCAAGATCGCGCCAACCCCCAGAAGTCGGCATACCACAGGCGCCCATCTTGGACACAAGCTATGCTCGACTAGCACAGCCCCGAACCTCATCTAGTTACGTTACTTTGGATATTCATCGGTCTCGACGACTCTGATTCTTGACCCCCTTTCACGTTTCGGCTTTCGACGGCTTCAGTGTTTCAAGTTCGATTCCACCCCTTATATCTGCGCTCTGTAAGATCACCACGACCCCGAATCCAAGCTACTTAGCATGATGCCCTCCAATTATTAAGACGCGAGGTGGCCATCGGCATTTTATGCTGACCAGGATTCCAGTCTGTAGGCGCAACAGTCCATCGCGTACACCGCTGGCGCGACCAGAAGCAATATTTTGTTGAACAAGTCGATAGTTTACTACACGTCCGACAGGTATAAGGTACATGGATCTTCCCCTGCATCTTCCCTGCCCGGGGCTTCGGATGGTTTTCTGCCTTACACACTATCAGCTGTCTGAACGATTGCTGACGGTCAACAAGGCGTCAATGCATCGGTGATTGTAGGTGCAGACACTGCATCCAGTTCTCATTCTGTTTTTCGCCAACAGGGATCATCGAGGCAAAGCCGAGTTCTTTGACCCCCCACCATTTGACTTGTTCGAGTGACCATCGACCTCACACATCCGCACTGTCGGCCGGCACACGACCTGGATGCCAGCAGACTGGTTGCCCGACGGGATTTGGTTGATGCCATATCGTACCTCTCGCTCTTCACCACGAGCGTTGCTGTGACACCAAGACGATGGCTCTGTGGGAGACGGAGGATGAGTCCAAAAGTCCGGCCGCGCATTCATTGCCCACACCACAAGATACACCCTACCGGACACCATCCAACGCTTCTAGGAGATCCCGACGGTCTATTACTCCTCCAGGCATGCAGACCTCTCCGCCATTGCAGGCTGTCGACCGAGGCAGTAAGACATCCAAGCGATCGTCCAAGGACGTCTCCAACGACGATACGATCAGCGTACTCGATCCTCGACGTTTCACCCCAACTCTCCATGCGAATCTGGTGGCCGAGATACTGAATTTGAGAAGGGATCAAGAGGACAAGATCAAACTCATCGAGAACCTCGAAGCTTCGCTGCACGCGACTCGAGGAGAGCAGGAGGCGCTGCAGGAAAATGCAATCACAACTGTGAAGGAAACCCGATCCCTCAAACGCCAGTTGGCTCTGCTCGAGGGCGGGTCGTCGTCTGCCATCGGGGAGCTGGCTCGAGAAAGGGACGAGGCCGTCGAATCTGTAACGGAAACAAAGAAACGACTCGACCTTGCCCAGCGAAAGATCCGGAACCAGGAGGATGACTCACAGCGCGTCCACGACTTGTGGACGCGCGACAAGGACGCTTGGGAAGAAGAGAAGCGCAAGTACGAGCGAAGAGTCCACATTGCGGAGAGCAGACTGAAAGTGGTTCTCGACGAGGTAGCCGCATATCAAACTGCCCACACAAACGGACATGGTGCCGAAAGCGAGGCAGAGGAGACCAGTCGCGAGACCGATGCTGCGAGCGTTCGTACCATGAGTATGACCAATAGCATTCGATTTTCGACTCAGCAGAGTCCGGGGAAGACGAATACAGCCAATTGTCTCGCCGACGAGCTTAATATGGATGGCGACGATGACTGGCACACCGACGATGGCGGAAGAGAGAGCGCTCTTTCGTATCACAGACATACTCGCAACATGAGCAGAGACAGCGTCATGTCCAGAATGCACCGACGGAACCAAAGTATCGAAAGCCTAAAGCGGCCAGGCAGTGTTGCGCGCGGCAAACTCTGGGTAAATCAGACTGTCTTGGAGGCCCTGGAAGATGGGATCCAAGAGGACGAGGAGGCGCAAGCCGCCCCGAAGGTAGTCTACACGGACACCGGAATCCAGTTCTCTCCTCCTCCATCCCCAACACTCGAAGCATCCAAACCGGCGACACCAGAGCCTCTCGCGCAGGTCGAAAGACTTACCGAAACTGAGAGCCCGCGTCACACGGAGCTGGAGATTGAGGCCAACCAGCGACGGAAACGCGTCCAACTGGCCAGGCCACTGAGCATCGAACCACCGTACCGGCTCCAAGAAACCATGGTATCAGCCGGATCTCAGACAGCGGAGGAACCATTGAGCCCGCCCAAAACGCCCAAATCTCCATACCGAACCATGACACCGCCACCCCCAGAGGTTGAGCCTACCCCTATGGTGTCAGCCTCGACGCAGACTGAGAAGGAGAAAGAGCCAGAACCGCGGCAGAAGCTCACCGAGTTTGCCCCCATTACTGAGTTGTCGATACCAAGCATCAGCGTCATCCCACCTACCAGTAGACCGTCGACCCCTCGGGAGCCCAGACTTCCGCTTTACAATAAGGACGCTGCTTGCCAAGTATCGCTCCTCTCATCCCCTAGTGCTTCACGATCAGTTGCTGTGCAAACAGAAGAAATTCGCATCGATCAACGCCTGGCTCGGCTTCCACTCCACCTCCACCCAGATGCCATATCTTCGCGGCCGCCGTCTCCTAACCCAGCGGCTTTGCCTAATGCTGCGGACTCTTCAGCCCAATTCACGCCCGCCCCGAGCAACCTTCCGCCCAGGAATCCAAGGCGTTTGGCGAGTAAGCGCAGCATTGGCGATTCGCCGCCGTCGCCACCGCTGCCTGCGCCCCCGATCTCACCGACCTTCTCAGGCGGAGCTTCCAATGCCCATGAAAATGCGCACAATGACGCGTACCCGGGAAACAACGATGACGGCCCGCTCTCTAGTCAGAAGGCACCAATGCGCCGTCCCCACCGCATCAGCAGTTTGTTTGCGGGCTTTGATGCGAACAGCTCCGACGAGGCGGATGACTTTGGCGATATCGACCTGAGCGATCCTGAGTTCCAGACGGCTCTGTCCCACCCTGGACAGAGACCCAAATCCAGCGTGGTAAAGCCGTCCAAGCGAAGGTCATCTGGCACCGCGACATCTCCCGAACATGATGCCCTTAGGTATTCTGCCATGCCGAGAAGCTCTGCAAAGCCGCTGGGTGCGGAATCTTACAGCTACAGTTTGCAGAGCAAGGAGACCACCAGCAAAGACAAGGATTCTGGACCAAGAACCTCAGTGCAGATGGGTGCCCAACGAAGCGTTGAGAGGTTCATCGCTGGGCCTAGTAGCAAGCCGAATGGCATGCGCAGGGCCGCCCTCATCCAGAGTGGCATCGCTAGCCACCAAGGACGCTCAAGGAGCCCTAGTCTGCCAGACCCTCAAGACCCCCCATTCCCCATTCCGACGAGGGCAAGTTCCAGGCGGCCGCCGTTCAGTGCTAGCGCACCAAGCGATGGACAAAGAAGCCCGACTCGAGGAGAGGGCAGCTGGCACAGGAGAGGCAGTAGCCGCACCCACTATCGTGCCAACAGCATTCGCAAGGTGCGATCTGCCGCGGCTCTGCCACGCAACCAGCGCAGCAGGCGACAGAGCCGTTCGCCGCCGCCGTTTTCCGAGACGACAGAGGTCCCTGAAAGCCCCAGCCTGCCACCGCTGCCTCACAACGATATCACCTCCGTGGGTCATCGTGAAGCTAGTCGATCGCGCTTTAGGTCATCCCATCGATCACAGCCATCGACAAACACAGCCCAAACTAACCAGACGTATCAAACGAATCAGACAAACATGACGGATCTCAACTCTATTGGAAGCGGTTCGCCGACGACTGGGGTCGTGGATGCCATCGCCCAGACAATGGTCGGCGAGTGGATGTTCAAATATGTCAGGAGGCGAAAGTCATTCGGCGTGCCCGATACAAACGGCAAGGACGACAACAGCAATGACCGTCATAAGAGATGGGTCTGGCTGGCTCCTTACGAGCGAGCCATATTGTGGAGCAGCAAGCAGCCCAATTCCGGCAGTGCCTTAATGGGCAAGGCCGGTCGAAAGCGTAAGATGCCTTTGTTCAGTTCCATCTTCAGTCAACTCACATTCTCTGTAGTGACTATTCAGTCTGTTCTTGACGTCAAGGATGACAATCCCACTCCCAAGGGCGGCTCGACACTTTTCAACCGGTCCATCCTGATCTTGACTCCGCAGAGGGCACTCAAATTCACAGCTGTATCAGCGGAGCGCCACTACATCTGGCTGACGGCGTTGTCTTTCCTCGCTCACTCGCAACAAGCGGTACCTGAGATCATAACGGCGCCCCCGCCCCCCAAAACGGTGCTGCCCGACTTTGAGATGCCGCAGCCGAAGAGGAAGACGGGCATACGGGACTCCATTCGCTTGACCAAGAGCAAAGCGCCGTCGTTCAGGCAGCCTCCCGTGCCTAGTGTGCCCAGCATCCCCAGCAGTATACCGAGCGCACCGTCGTCTCAGGTCGGAGACATCAGCAGCTCTAGGCAGACCGAAACGTTCCCACCATTGCCAACGAGCAGTCACCATCAGCGGGAGCAGTCGAGTGACGCGGCGGAACCGCCTTTCATTCCACGGTTCCACGAGCGTAGCAGCCAAGCCATGGTGCATGGCAGGAAGCGTAGCAACACAGGTGGTCACGTGCCGCCGCCGCTGTCGTTCCGCGGCTTCTCAGGCCCGGCCGTCACGGCAGCTGGTCATAGCTACACCGACAGCAACGCAGGGAACAGCGTCGGTACGGCGGGCTCGTCTGACATCTATCAATCGCATCGATCGCAGGCTTCCAGCGGGGGTCCCAGCTGGGGTCTCAGCACGGCGGGATCTCAGCGAACGTCGGAGGCTTCCTCGCGTCCGAGTAATTTCTTCGATGCCATTGGGACGGTGCGGATGGAGGCTTTCATCAGCCCGCTGGCATTCTCCGGCGGGTTTGACGGAGATCCTGACGAGAACGACGAATTCCGATACCGCGCCAGGCGGCGCAGCAAGGAGATGCGTCGCAGATCGAGCCGGAGCCGCCACCGCGAGCGACAAAACTCGCGCAGCACACGCAGCACGAATGAGTTTTACGGTGGCAGTAAGACAGCAGGAGAGGAGGACTTTTTCCGAGACGACCCGTTCAAGGGCTTCTAGGTATTTGGTGTAGAAAGTCGCGTCTGGGACACCAGCACCAGACGAGCGTGTAACATTTTGTACAAGGGTTTGGAATCGGAGACATGGTCTGAGGCCTCAGGGTCAATGGTGTGCTGGAGTTTGTGGGATATGGGGGGTTTTATCACCCCTCGGCTTGGTTAAGACGCCGCCGAACATAGCAATCGTTCAATTTATTTCTTTGGCCGACTACAGACTCATGTTGTTGAATGCTTGCGACTGGGATTTGCGCGTCGTGGTGAGATGAGAGCCATGGTTGGTAGATGCTGAGACACGGATGAATTCGTTTTTGTGGTCAAACGTCAGTTGGCGAACTGACACTTTGAGATCGTGTTGCGTGTAGTCCAAGCAGCTCGGGGAAGGTTTAGTGTCCAGCGATACATACATAGCGTTTTCATACTTGATCGAATGAACCAGCCTGCGGGGCGAGGCAAGCTACAACTCTTGGCGGGGTAATAATAAGAGTTGGTCCCCCACCCGACCATTTCTTCCCCAAGCAACGTCTTAAGAAGTTCGCAACTCCGCCATCTTTGCCCAGCCCACAACAGCTCACGAGACTCCGACCGTCACGAACCAAGTCGTTCTTCTCTCCCTATTCGATCTCCCCTCTCAACAAACGGCATCGATCAAGTTCATCCTACCGCAAGAACGACAAGCATCCCCGACATCCCCGCGACACAGCACAGCCCGAGCTCCCCAACCAACCCCTGCAATGGAGGAGACCCTGGAGCAGATCCAGGCGCGCCACCGCAAGGAGCAGCGCGATCTCGTGGCGCGCATCACGAGCAAGAAGAAGAACGCGACGAAGAAGACGCGCAAGGGGGTCAATGACGAATGCGCGGAGCTCGAGCGGGTGATGAAGGAGAGGCAGGCGGGGGAGATCGCTACGGCGGCGGGCGAGGGGCCCGCTGGCGACGACGAAGAAGTAGAGCAAGACGCAAGTGAGGTTCCGGCTGAGAGAGCTGTTGATGAGCTTGTGGGGCGCTTGAAAGGTGCGGCTATCACGGAGACGCCAGATGAGGCACAGCAGGAGGAGCCACAACACCAAGGGGGCAAGAAGCGGAACCGGCAGAAGGAGAGGCTCGCGCGGCGGGCGGCGGAGCAGGAGGAGGAGGCCGTGCAAGCAGAGCAGCAGGCGAAGAACATGACGGATTACAGGGGCAAGGAGAAGAAGTACATGGCTGACGTGTTCAAGGTGAACGGCCTTGTGGAGAAGGATATACGGCCGGACGGGCACTGCCTGTTCTCAGCGGTTGCGGATCAGCTGAACCAGCGAGGCGTCCCTTTGGCGGATTGTGAGGAGGATAGTGAGCCGTACCGTGCCGTGAGAAAGGCGGCGGCAGACTGGATGGCGGGACGGCCGGACGACTATGCGCCGTTCCTCGAGGAACCGCTCGACGGATACCTGGCCAAGATTCGGGACACGGCCGAGTGGGGTGGGCAGCTGGAGCTTGCGGCGCTGGCGGCTCGGTATGGGGTTGAGATAAAGGTCGTGCAGGACGGGCGGACGGAGACGATCGAGACGCCAAACGGCGGAGAAGGCGGCAAGGCGGCCGAGGCCATCTGGCTGGCGTATTACCGCCACGGCTACGGGCTTGGCGAGCATTACAACTCGCTGCGCAAAACAGCGTGAGTACCGCTGACGACCACCACCCACGGAAGAAATCAACGAACCATGAGATTTAAGTACATGATAACCACCCGATACGTCCAGACGAACGACTTTTACGCCCCAACAAGAGTCCAAACGTGGAGCCAATCTCGCACGGTTCCGTCTTCATTCTCACCCGCCTTGTGTGTTCGAGCCGGCTTGACGAGCTCGAGGCGGCGCAGGCCACCGGGTCTTGGCTCGGGCAAATTGATGCCGCCATCGGGCGCAGTGGTGGGCTCCTCGCCGGGCCGCGCAAGGAGGGCGAGGTACGTCTCATTAGTCAGACCCCAAGGCGGACCGGCCTGAGTGAGGGGCTTTCCGGAGGGGAACTCGAGGCAGACCAAGCGTCCTCCGTCAGGGCTGAGGAGGGATGCCATGCGGGCAGCCCACTTTGGACGAGCAGACAGGGGGAGGGCGCAGAGGAACTAAGTTTATCAGTGGTGCTGTGCTGTGGGAGCAAGGGAAGTAAGTAGGAGGCTTGTGAGCTCACAGTGTAATCAAATATGAGATCAAAGGTCGTTCCCTTGCTGAGGCCGCTCTGCTCAAGCCACTCGTCGCTAAAGAAGTCTCCAGTCGCCCACGATATCTTCCCTGTAGACGGGACGCCCTCCTTGGGCCTGTAGATATCGGCGGCCGCCTGGCCCTCCTGTTGAGCCTCGAGGACGGATTTCTGGTTCTCAATAGCTTCCCTCGCGGCGCCTGGGGCAAAGTCTAGACCGACGACATCGTAGCCAAAGGCGGCGAGTAGTAGCACATCGTGGCCCTTGCCGCACCCTGGCACGAGGGCTTTGGGCCTCGGTCCGGTATATGCAGTGACGGGAGGTACGAGATTGGGGCGGCTCAGGAGAAAATCATTCAGGGCGAGGGAGGGGCCGCCTCGGTCCCAGGGGGTGTACTTCTCCTCCCAGAGCGAGGACCACTTGGGACCGTGGGAGGAGAGGGGGGACATGGCGAAGGTGGTGGAGAGCTTGTTGGAGTTCTGATCCGACATGTTTCTCGGGTCTCCGTGAGTGGAAAAACGCTGCGGTGTTTGTGAGGGTTCGACACATGTAGCTGCTCGCTCTTAGATATGTGCTTCAGGTCAGTCTCGTGCCTGAGAGGCGAAGGTGAGGAGGGTGAGGGTGAGGGTGAGGGTGAGGGTGAGGGTGAGGGTGAGGGTGAGGGTGAGGGTGAGGGCGAGGGCGAGGGTGAGGGTGAGGGTGAGGGTGAGGGCGAGGGTGAGGGTGAGGGTGGATAGATGGTGGGGTCATTGAGTCGGGCAGTCCAGCAGACAGAAGAGAGCTCTTATCTAATCAGTCACCCCCCACCAGATCCTATTGTCCGCCAACGGACCTGGGATGCCCCTGCCGCTCGCTGGCTGCGGCTGTTTCTTGAACCTGACGAAGGAAACAGCAACCCTGAATGATGCGCGAGGATTCCTGCCTCTCGCCTCTTGCTGCATCGTCTTTCCTCAGGTTTCCAAGAAATAATCAATGTCTCTGATATTCCTGAGACATCAATAGCATCTGCTCGCTTCACAAATTGCCAACCAAGCATGAACATCATTTGTGATGGGTGCCGTTGATCGGATCGCAATGGAAGACCGTAACCAACAATTTATCAGCACGAGGGCCGCTTTGCTTTCGCTAAACTTCCGCTGGACCGTCGAATCTCGCCCCCTGAAAATCATGTAATCGTCCGAAACCACCCTTCCTCAGACAATGAGTCCACACCCTCGTCGGCTACACGAGGCGCCAGAAAAGAGGGAAGCGACACAGAATACAGACTGGGCGCGATTCGACGTGACAACGGCGAAGCCGCTTCTTTCGCCGACAGACTGACTCACCCACGCTCGGGGACCCGCGTCCACATCGGCCTCTATCTTGAGCCGAGACTCGCACCGACCGGTCCCTGCCGCCGCTTCGGTCTTTTTGGTTTTGGGCCTTCTTCCTCGACCCAGCATAGCTTCACTTTCGCAATCACCTCATCACCGTATCGCCATGGCCGACCTCGCCACCTGCTGTCCCCTCACCCGGGACTCGGTCATTGAGGCACACAACCTCATCAAGCCCCTCGTTCACCTCACTCCTGTCCTCACCAACAAGACTCTCGACCAGCTGGCCTCGAGCCCGCGCGACGCCGCTTCACTTGTTGGCACAAAGTGGGAGGGCCGCACCTCGGCCAAACCCACCCTCCGCCTCTACTTTAAGTGCGAGAACTTCCAGCGCATCGGCGCCTTCAAGGCCCGCGGCGCCTTCCACGCCATCGAGCGCCTGAAGTTGGAGCCCGGCTGGCTAGAAGGTGGCGGTCCACAGCGCGGCGTCGTCACTCACAGTTCCGGCAATCACGCCCAGGCCCTGGCCCTCGCCGCCCGTGAGAGCTCCATCCCCGCCCACATCGTCATGCCCTCCGTGTCCCGTCCCAACAAGGTCGCCGCCACAAAAGGTTACGGTGCCATCGTCTATCACAGCGGTTCTACAAGCGTCGAGCGCGAGGCCGTTGCCGCCGAGGTCATTGCCGCCACCGGTGCTCGCCTCGTGCCGCCTTACGATCACCCAGACATCATGCTTGGTCAGGGCACCATGGGCCTCGAGTTTCAGGACCAAGCGCGCGATATGCTGCCCGCGGGGAAAAAGAACCTCGACGCCATTATGACGCCCTGCGGCGGCGGCGGCATGCTTTCCGGCGTCGCTCTGAGCTGTGAAGGTACCGGTATCCAGGTGTTCGGCTCTGAGCCCGAGTTTGAGGGCGCCGACGACGGTCGTCGTGGTTATGAGGCCGGCAAGCGTATCGAGAGCGTCAAGACATTGACGATTGCCGATGGCCTTCGGACTCCCGTCGGCGTCCACCCCTGGGGTGTCATCTATGAGCGTCGGCTTGTGAGCGGCATGCTCGCCGTTTCCGAGGATGAGATACTGCAGGCCACCAAACTCGTGTTCGAGCGATTCAAGCTTGTCATTGAGCCCAGTGCTGCTGTGCCGCTGGCGACAGCGCTTTTTAACGAGGACTTCAGGACTATGGTCGAGAGGGAAGCCGGTGAGGCTGGATGGGATCTGGGGCTTGTTTTCAGTGGCGGAAATATTGCTATGGACGGGCTGGTAGAGCTTTTTACAACGAAGCAGGAATCGTAATGTGGTGAGGAAACTACCGAACAATAATGGATATCCCTTCAAAATCTGAACACTAGGGTTGTTGAGCTGCGTCTGATGTTTCATGCTTAAGCATGCTGTATTGATTCATGAATCATATCGTTCGTTTATACCGGTCTTTCCCGCCCATTTTGTGTAACGCTTTCAGTCTCGTCTGTGTCTTCCCCAGTCTTGCTGTGTCTAAGAGCAAAGATGACCGTCTACACCCGTTCCAACGCACAGCTGCCCGATGTGGCCGGCACCCTCAGAGATCTTCTGCCTCTAGTGCTTCACCGCCAGGATATTCGTATACCATCCTACCTCCAACCCACGTCTGCTTAACCTTCAGATCGCGCAGATCATCAATCTCCAGAGCATCAAGCGGCTCATCAAGCACAACCCAGTCCGCCAGCGCCCCTTCCCTGATCACTCCCGCCATCCCCTCCATAAACGCCCCAAAGGCAGCACCCCTGGTGAACCCCATCAGCGCCTCGTTGAGGCTCAGCGCCTCCTCAACGTGCCATCCGTCAGAGCTCCCGTCGACGCCATACCCTGTCGACGGGCTCTTCCTCGCCACGGCGGCAAAGATACCCTCGAATGGGTTCGGCGGCTCGACGGGGAAGTCGCTGCCGAGAATGGGCCCGATGTCGAGAAAGGAGCGCATGCGGTACGCTTGCTTGGCAGTGCGCTCGACACCGAGGCGCAGCTCGGCGTACTTCATGTCCGACGTGGCGTGCGTGGGCTGGATAGAGGGGAGGATGCCGAGGGCGCGCATGCGCTTCTGGTCGTCCGGGTGTACGATCTGAACGTGCTCGATGCGGAAGCGGCGGTCGGCCTGGCACGCCGCGAGGGATTCGCCCTCACCCTCAGGGCAGACGTCTACGAGAGCGGCTTCGAGTGCGTCGACGGCAAGGCGGTTGGCGAGATCGCCAATGGCGTGGATGTTGACCTGGTAACCGTAGGCGGCCCACGACCTGGCGAGGTCCGTCAGGGTCGTGGCGTTGAGCAGCAACGAGCCCGACGTGTTGGGCCTGTCGCTGTAAGGCTCGATCATGGCGCTGCCCCAGCTGCCGAGGGCGCCATCTGCGAAGAGCTTGACGCTCCTGACGCTGAGGAGATCAGACTCGCGGGACACCTTCGCGGCGGCCTCGGGGCAGTACGTGTTACGCTGGGCGCACTCGAGCATGGCGTAGACGCGAACGGTCCAGTCGTCAGAGGAGGAAGCGGCCATGTCGGCGTAGAGGTCGAGGTGCTCGGGGAAGACGCCGGCGTCGTGCATGCCGACGAGGCCTACCTCGTTGAGCTTTGCCATGGCAGTGGTGACGAAGGCGCGCTTCTTCTCGCGGCTCGGCGCGGGGAATATGGCGTAGAGCATGTCCATAGCATTATCGCAGAAGACGCCCATGCCGGGCTCTCGGATGATGTCGCCGCCGGAGATGTCTGGGATGTCGGCGGGCAACAGGTCTAGCACGGCTTGCGAGACCCAGCTGCAATGCACATCGATACGGTCCAGCATGAAGAACTTTCCCCTGAGGACCTCGTCCTCCTCGATGTCTGCCTGTGATGCATGTCAGCTGCCAGTAGATATGGAAAAGGAGAGCCGGGGGTGTTGACGAACCGCTGTTGGCATCCGGCCGTAGACATTCTGGTCCCAGCCCACACCACGAATCCACTGGTCGCTGGTCCCAGCCTCAGGGTTGGTATCGACATAGTTGCGAAGGCGCCCTCGGACATCATCAAAGGAGGATGCGCCGAAAAGATCGACAGAGTGAAGGAACTCGCCATACTGAAGCAGGTGGCCATGGCCGTCCCAGAGCCCAGGAATAACGAAACCGGGCGTTGTCGTCAGGCTCGCGTCATCCCAGGAAAAGACTCTTGAGAACTTGCCATCCTCAACGGTGAAGCATTGCGCCGTTGGTTGGTCGGCGTCTTGAGTGCGGACACCCTGATAACAGAACGTTTGAGGTCCATTGTGGTCCGCCTCGGTCAGGGGCTGTTGGAGACGTACGACTGCAAAGGCAACGACGCCTGCCACAGCGGCTGAAAGGCCTACCGTCCATCTGACGACGGCCGAATTCGACATGATGGTGTCGTCCCGCTGTAATTTGGATTTGTTGGTGAGCCAGTGATTGAGCTGTGACCAGCTTGGCGATAACCCGATGTTTGTAGCCATCGAAAAAGGTGAGCTGTGGCTTATCGATAACAACGCCACATTAAAATAGCACGTCACACCTGAGCTGTGCAAATGCCTCTCTCTCTTGTGCCCTCTTTTCCACCTTACGAACCCTGATCCCTAAAAAGTCGTCAATAGCCTTTCAATGCATCCAGGTGAGTTCGAGATTATTGCTAGTCTCAGATGCTGAAATATCTTTTACGTTGATTTACCATTCTTTACATAGTAAAGAAGATATTTGATCCATTGGAATCGCTCCAACACTGAGTGAGTGATGATCTCAACCTCCAACGCCCCAGAAACCACGGCACCTCGATTCGCCCCGGGGCATTTGCGGCGAAACGCTCAGGGGAGATCATATTCAAAGCTTCACTTATTCCACGATACGTCTTTTGAGACATTGAAAGTATATGATTTGCGTTCATGAACTCAAGCTTGTCGTGTTACTGATCCTCATTCATCAATACCAGGTTCTCGGGGGCTGGCCTTCAACACCCTCTGTTTCCCGTGAATCAATCAACCCATCACACATCAACAGCTCATGATACCACTCGAATGAATCTAAACACTCAAATCCCCAATTCAAGGGCACGCAATTGTAGGACTGCTCACCATAGTAATTATTGCGGCCTCAGCGGTGAGCCAGACCAGCAGTGGAGAAATAGTGCTGGTCACTCGGGCAGCCCAGGCAGGATGGCAGAGGCAGATTTGACGTCTAGCAAAAAAGATCGGCTGATCGCGTCTGTCTAGGAGTAAGATACGAGGGAATCCGACGCTCGTCAACTCTCAGCCAGTATCTTCCACCTAGCATAGACCTTCGGACTGACCCAAGTCATGAACGCACAAGAGAACCCCCTGGACTCCTGCCCGTCGACTCCCACCAATCGACATGTATGCCAAGGCTGGGGATCCTGCAATGACGACGACCTGCATGAGTAATGACCATCGACCTAACACTAGGCGTATGTTCGGAGGGTTCATGACCGTCCGTCTCGTTCACCAGGTACATCGACTCACTTGATCGCTAACCCTTGCTGCACTGACGTCTGTTTGTACCAGATTATCCGACGGCCTGGTCGGATTGGATCCAAAATAGCAATCGGAACACGTCCCTTGGCTCCGCAAAATGATTAGGTGGATGGCATCATATCAGTGAAACTGCATATGATGGCGTTCGCAGATAAGCAATCTTGGCGAAAGACGAAGAAACAGGACAGGTTTGGCGACTTTGACAAGCCTCTTGCCCAGAGAGACCAATTTGATGCAACTCCACCCCCGCCATCGCAACTGACCAAGCTAATGGCCATGACATCACTCGTCAGCCACATCCCTCCGTCTCCGCCCACTGATAATTGGTCAGTGGGGCAGAGCGGACAGGACAATGCAATCAGGACCCTGAAGGGGTTTGGGGCTGAAACCAATCAACTCGACCCAATCTGCACACACGCTACGTCACCAGCCACAGGACCCTGAAAACCGGCTTGGAGACCCCACCCCTGAGATAACGTCTGCTCCGATCCAAGCCCACGCCGTCAACGGGAACGTCACTTTACGGTCCTGAGCCAAGTTTTGCTTGTTCTCGTGAACGTCTTGTCGCTGGGCTGGGCGTGAGGGGTCTGGAGATCCTCCGTTTCAGCGCGTTCTGGCCTTCGCGATCACCCCTGCTTTGATGTCATTCTGGGCACAACCATCCCTCCCGTTGATGCCATGCCATCATCTTGGCCTGTGAGTGGGACAAAAAGCCATCCCATTCAGCTTCTTCGAGAACATATAAACCGCCCTACCTTCCCTCGTGGGAAACCATACAATCCTGCATCATACAACACAGTCAAACAAACAATAACTACTCTACTGCAAAGCCTCAAAGCCTTTCAAACACACTCCTCCCCACCTTCACCACCCAAACATATTCAAACAATCATCCACCACCAAACCGCAAACATGCCTCTTCTCCATTCCAGCCAGCCCCGCCGCACCCGCCACACCACCACCACCAAGGCACCTCGCTCCTCCGGCGGCCTATTCTCCCGCCGCCGCCAGCCCGCCCGCACAACCCACCCCACTACCACCACCACCGTCACCCGTCGTCACCACCACGCCGGTGCCACCGCGCCCCGAGGCGGCTTCTTCTCCCGCCGCCGCGGCCCCGTCGTCCAGCAGCGCAAGCCTTCCATGGGTGACAAAATCTCCGGCGCCATGCTCCGCCTCAAGGGCAGTCTCACCGGCCGCCCCGGCCAGAAGGCCGCCGGTTCTCGTCGCATGCACGGCACCGACGGCCGTGGCTCGCACCGCACCCGCCGCTACTAGGGTCTGAACAAATATTTCTTCAGAGACGAAGAACGATAGGTGGTGAGACGGATTGTACTTCTAAGACGACGATGATTGCATTTCCTGAATATTTGAGCGACAGAGGATGAGCAATAGATACCACTGGTTAGGTTGAGCGCACTGTACAACTAGTCTAATTTTTACCAATATAATTTGTCCTCCGCGGCAGAACACATCTCATTACAATGTGATCTTGTTCAATGAAGACTTGGTTTATTAATCGGGCTGCGTATATGAATGAGTCTTCCAGGACGATCTTCCATGGCCTTGTGATGCACAGAAATCCTACCTCTATCATCGACTCTCGAGGTGACGGCTCCTGTTTATCTCTTTGATCACGCCTGTGGCCTTTTCTCGGCGCCGTCTTGCCATCTCGGGCTGTCGGAAGTCCAAAGACTTACTGAAAAAAAAAGAAACGTCGCATTGAGCAAGCTAATGGAAGGTATGCAAGAATCATGTGCTCAGTCTTTCTGACTTTCGCTCTCGTCCCGATATCATGTGCACCCTTGATTTTGCTGACAAGACCAGCTTGTAAGCAAGTCGCGCCACCGGGTCAATGGAGACTATCACGCCACACGACTACGCCAGCTCGTCCGACTCCATGGCACCTGGGTCAAGAGGGTGCGTCATAAGACCAAAACGGGCCTCGGAACGGGTAGAGCCAGCAGGACGAGGAATGCGAGACTTGCGGAGCGAGGAAGGCGTGCAGACATTGGCTTCCGACTTGACTAACAGTCGGCCCAGGGGAAGGTTCTTGTCGCGCGGAGCCAGGGTACGAGGAAATGGGCGGCTCCCCACAAACGAGTTGCTCAGCTCATCTCGTTGCACACGCCCAGGAGGTGGTTCTTGGATACCCATCTCACGGAGCTGTTGTGCCAACTGCGCGAGGCTATCTTTGTCAGGGGAAGGGTATTTCTTGCTGGTCGTGAATTTCTCACACGCGGGGCGTCCTGCCTCTGTGAACAAAACATCGTAACCCTCCGTATTAATCGCATCTGGGCGGGGAAGGATTGGCGTGGCCTTGTTTCCGACCTGGCTCTGGGCGACTTGCTGTCTCAGACTCGGTGTATCGAGGCTGGTGCTGGAGCCTTCCTTGCGGCGAATTCGAGGAGTCGAAGCGCCTACGGGTCGATCAGTCAGAACAGCATTCAAGTCGGCACTGAAGTCGGGGTCGCTGTCAAAAGGGTTTGTAGGGGTGAGCGCAACAGGTTCGGTACTGCCGATTTGCTGAACCGGAGTCTTGGGAGAGTATGGGACCGAAGGATCCGCGAATGGGTTACTCGTGACGCTGTGATCAGTGGAAGACTAATGTCACAGCATGATTAGCTTTCAAGAAAGTGCAGACACGTCAGATTCCATTGACTAACCTGCTCTAGCTCATCGACAGGATTACCGTCAGACGATGGCCCCTTGAACTTTTTTGGAAGAGCCAGACGCCATGCCTGACCAGTAGCATAGAAGCCTCCTTGTAATTCCAACCCGCCTCCGAGCTCCAGGGGAGCCGAGATCTTGTGGCGTGCTGTAGCCTCCGATGCAGGTTTCTTTCCTTGAATGCGACCCCATGCACGAGAGGCCTTGTTGACAAGCTTGTGGGACATCCGAGAGACACGAGAATCCTGTTTCCTGTCCTGCGGCTTGAGTGCTTCCGTTGCTGACAGCATGTTCTGGAGCTTCTTGCGGACATCGTCTGTGCTCGTCACGTCTGTGAATTCTTTGGTGAGGGGGACGGTCCTCGACATCGGGACTTGGCCCATTAAGTCATCTGATTGTCGTCGCGCTCGAAGCAAAGAAGACTGGAGGTTCAGGGCTCCTGTTTTTGACTTTGGTACGAACCTCGGGAGATCTGTCTTGTCTGTGGACGAACTTTGAGCCCTGAGCTGGTCCCTGTATCGCCGACGGGAGGACTTGCGTGGAATCACAGGATATGAGCTTTGATCGTGGTCTTGGGGCGAACCGTGGGTAGAGGACCGAAGCTGAGTATTTGATTCGTCTATCTGTACCTTGGTATCATTCAAGTCAATGTAGCAGGATGGGTTGCTTGCCAGGCCATCTGGATGACCCAACTCAGGGCTGTCGAGCAGTAGACTGGCGATCTGGTTGACGGAGTCATTGGCTGTGGCTTCTTAGTTGTTAGCATGGCTTCGTGACACAAGAGAAACGAAAGACAAAAGCCAGAAAACAAAATACGAACAAATTTGTGTACCTGCTGTATGATATTGAGGGTCAAGACGGCGGCTCTTTCGCTGTCGGGGTGACATGAGTGTGCTCATCCTAAACACCTCTGGATTCTCAGTCTTGAGACTAATGTGTAACCTCGGAAACAAGTTGAAATCCCTTGACCACTGCAGACCTTGATCATGGATTATTACAGAGGCCGCGTCGCTAGCCTTTCCGAAAAGCGACGGAGCTATGGTGGAGGTGGCGGTGGGGCAGCCGTAGTATTATAGGACGGGAGTGAATGATGCCTTCCGCAGGATGCTTGCTTGGGGTTTTTGCAATAACGTTGCCTCAACAAGGGGAACAACCTACACGAAACGCAGGTACGATGCTGGGCGATGAGAACGGTCACCTGGGGTGATGAGGTACTCCGATGCAGTGTGACTTCGCCTGAGCAATGCTTGGTTGGACTTCCGGAATCGAGGGTTGATGGCGGAAGACTAATTCTCTGGTACAGCGCAAAACCGGCATGCCAGGGGTTGAGCAGGATCCGTGCGGTTGAAAGTATATGGTCCGGATCTTTCAACTTAGGTCGGCGGTAGGGGTGACGCTGGAGGATGGAAGGGTGGATTAGTGGAAGTTTGGACATTCGTGATGATTTGCGGGCGTCCTGCGAAGGGCAGGGCAACAGTGACTGCCTGTTTGCGACGCGTCAACGTGCCTTCTATCCGTTGCCGACGTGTCCGTTGAGGTGAAAGTGAAAGTGAATGCGAAGAAGCAGGCACGGCCGACGACCTCTTGCCACATTGCAGTCTTTCCAACCTTCGCTTGGGGCTCTTGGGCAGCAAGAGGTGCAAAAAGGAAAGAAAATCAAAGTCCAGCCTCTAGCGATATGGCCCAAGAAACTGACTAGATCGGCTCGAGGGAGTTGTTTCCTAAATATCGCCTGTCTGGTGTTGTTTCTACGATCCACACAACTCAGACACACCCAGATGTGCTGCTTGACACAAACCACACAGAGCACCACTCCACACATACACAAGGAGTGAGGAGGGAAGTTGTAGGTATAACGAAAATATCATGTCGCCGCAACATCATCTACTTGATATTAGTGGCGAGATGGGACAAATCTCTGACGTGAGAGGCCGCTTGCTGGTGACAAGCACAGGTCTCGATTAATCCATAGTACACCCATATTGGGGCCTTATGCATTTTCTGTTCTCTCCTATAACTTGATACACTTTATTGTCATGCTTCTCGACTTGAAGGAATCAGGGAAAATCTACCCGCTTGAGCCCTCAGGCCTCTGGAGCAAGGGAAACGAAGTAGATGACTGATTGGCAGCCGTAAGTGGCAAAGATAGTTTGGTCTCTGGCCATATGATATTTGTGCCTACAGGCGAAGAGAGCTTTTCTGCGCCTTATTGTGCTGATTCAGACAGGGACAATGAGCGGTCAGATCACAAAAGGAGTGTGTCGTTCGTTGTCTTCGCTGTTGTTTTTCAGCACTCCTCAAGACACAGGCGCACGGCAACACCGACAGGTTGGCTGAGGCCCATCATTTTAGTCATCCGGCGATCGTGGCCGAGGGCGCGGAATGCTGAGTTCCGATTGTCATTCGCGCGGTGCTGATTGGCAGAATGCCGACTTTTCAGCGAGCTTGCCGGTTAGTGGGTCCCCCTGTGTTGATGAGCCACATCAGCCGACCACGAGGGCCCCGTGGCGGGAAAAGCTCGAGCGGTTTCAGGTCGGGAAGGCGATTCCGGACGACACCTTTTCTCGATTCCTTTGCGCCATCAGTAATTCTTCTTCTTGACAAGAAACCCCTATCTGATTCAACCAAGCGCCGTTGTATCGCAGCATCTCAACACTCGGTCAATTGCTCAGGCTTTTTCCATTGCAATCGTTGACAATTGACGGAACGACCGGCCTCTTTGTACGACCCCGCCGACTTCAACACCGCCTCTGTGTCACTCCTCGAATCTGCCGCCTGGTCGAAACCCAAAACTATTGTCGCCTCGCCCAAGCAAAACCATCATGTCGTTCTCCAGCCTTGTCCAAGATCTCAGCCTTCGCGACTCCGGTATGCCGCGCCGTCCTGGTCCTCGGGGCAACGCTTCGGCCTCGACCATTGATGATGGTCGGTCCCAGGTCTCACGTGCCATGTCGTACGCCAGCACTGCCGCGACGAGCGTGAGCATTTCGGGCGACATCTCTAGCCAGCTTCACGGTGGCTATCATCATCCCCTCGCCAGGTCCTGGCAGGCGGAGAGGCAATTGACTAAGGTCAGTCGCATTCGATCCGTGGCTTACTTCGTTATCTGACTTGACTCATCCCAGTCGATGCTCATCTACCCTCTCTTCATATCCGACAACGACGACGATGAAACCCTCATTCCCTCTTTACCCGGACAGAGCCGCCGGGGCCTCAACAAACTTGTGCCGTTCCTTGAGACACTGGTGCACAAGGGTCTGCGATCCGTCATGCTCTTTGGTGTTCCCATGCGCCCTGGCACCAAGGACGCTCTTGGCACCGCTGCCGACGACCCTGCTGGACCCGTGATTCGGACCATCCGCCTCATTCGCCAGCGATTCCCTCAGCTTTTCATCTGCACCGACGTCTGCCTCTGTGAATACACCTCTCACGGCCATTGCGGCATTCTCCGAGACGATGGCAGCCTGAACAACACTCTGTCCGTCGACCGCATCTCGGATGTGGCTGTTGCGTACGCTCGCGCTGGAGCGCACTGCGTTGCGCCTTCGGACATGAACGACGGTCGCATCCGCGCCATCAAGCTTAAGCTGATTGAAGAGGGAATATCGCATAACACGGTCCTCATGTCTTACGCTGCCAAGTTTTCCGGCTGCTTGTACGGACCCTTCCGGGACGCCGCTGGCTCAGTGCCTTCATTCGGCGACCGCAAGTGTTACCAGCTTCCTCCAGGCGGCCGCGGTCTTGCCCGCCGCGCCATCACGCGCGACATTAACGAGGGCGCCGATATCATCATGGTCAAGCCGGCTAGCCAGTACCTTGATATTATCAGTGACGCGAAGGAACTCGGAAGGGACCTGCCAGTGGCGGCGTACCAGGTCAGTGGCGAGTTCGCCATGATTCACGCAGGGGCCAAGGCGGGTGTGTTCGACCTGAAGACGATGGCCTTTGAGTCGACTGAGGGCATTCTCCGAGCGGGTGCAACCATCATTGTCAGCTATTTCACCCCTGACTTCCTTGACTGGCTCTCCAACTGAGCGGAAATGATTGCCTTGACGACGATACGGAAAATTGGAGCATGGGCTCTAACGGGATTCTGGCGTTTCCAGGGGACGGATAACCTCGCGGCGTTTTATTCTTAGTAGACGGGGCTTGGGAAGACTATTACATTTTGTACAAACGACATGATATCAAACCAATAGTGCATCTCGGCTTCTTCTCGCGGCATGTTCCCAGTTGACCCAATACCAGTAGCTTGAATTGGCCACTCAGATGAAGCGAAGATGAGGCCGATGTGCATGGGATAGAACGCTTCACTCTGATGCATAGGCCGACAGCCTCACACCATGCCATCTCGCCTTGCTGATTGTGTGTAGTTTCTTCCTTCAGGGTCTTGGGGGGCGTCCAAGCCGAACGCGTGTAGACCGTTCGCCTTGCCGGAGGCCAGACGGCGCGAGGCGGCTGGGCGGGTAGTCCGTCCACCTTGCCCACTTCTCCCGGCGTCTCGAGCCCACCAACCTGGCGTGAGGCGACCAACCGCCTCACTGCGAGCCGATAGGCCACCCGAGGCGTCACTCCACATTAAGAAGACACTCCTCACAATCCAAGACATCGCAGACGAAAGATGGAGTGTCAAGATAGGCTGGACCCTTCGTGGAGAAGGCGACGGAATGCATGTTTGAAGCTACTGGGCCGACAAGTCTCTTCACGAGTACAGGCTCCAGAAGCGGCGTGGGATTGCACTAGAGGAATGGAGTGACAACTCTCATCAGTACAAGCAAGGGCCCCTGCCGTCCCGCGGTGGAGGCAGGGGTGCGCGTGTCATCCTGGCCAATAGTGGCCCTTTAAATTGCGGCGGACTACGCCTGCCGGCCCTGGCACGACCCGCGAACCACTTTACTCAGACGCGTCGTTGGTGGAGGTGGGGCCAGAGGTGCCCAATCGTGTTCTCCCCGTGTGTCGTCCTTTCCTACGATGGATGTCGAGCCTGCCGAGTATGGCAGTTCACAAACAAGCCTGTCGCGCTCGCTGCCTGGCGTGAGACGTTTGAGGTGGCCTGAGGAAGGAAAAAACGTCAACATTGCGATGGAAAGAAAGAACACATGCCCTTTTTTGGGGCCATACGGTCCCGTTTGAATATCCGTCTTGTATGCTGAGCCTGCCCAACTACCTTACTTACCTACCTACCTACGCAAGTGTACAGCGCCCCGCCATCGTATGCCCCCATCCCATCCCGGGCCGCCAACCAGCAGAGGCCGCCTCACTTCCAACCTCCACCCTTCCATGCCTGCCATCCACCCGTTCATCCCTCAAATCGCCCGACATCGTGTGCATCCGTTGCTTCCAACCACAAGCCGGCCGCCTCCGTCCCACGTTTATTAGACCTCATTTACAACGTCTTATATACCGATCAATATCCCTTCTCCGTTCCGCTCGAACTTCTCCTTTTGTCCCAACTGGGTGGGTGCTCGCCTCATGACCTCGTTTCCATTCACCGGATCGCGGACTGGTCTTGGACTTGGACTTGGAGCCTTGGCTAATGACTACAGCTGCCATGTACTAGGAGCACCTCTGGCTTGGGTCCCAGCTCAGCTGGCTTAGCCTGCGTTCGGCTACTACTCGCGACATATCCAGCATCGGAGGACCTCAAACTCGAGTCTCGACCCTATATTCCTCTCCACCATTCGAACCACCGACGAACAACCCTCTGGTCCTCCTATCTCCCCTCCCAACCACCCGACGCCGTCTCCAGGACATGATCGCAGCCGTCCCCCATGGCTGCGTCACAGCTCGATCCTCCCCTTCCCGGTGCCTCCTTCTTCGATATATACCATGATGGGGCGGCCGCCCGCAGCCCTGTCACTTTGCCTGGTGGAGGATGCAACTTTGTCGACCTGACCCCTGGTGCCAATGGAGCCAAATGCGGATGCCGTCGCTTCTGGAGCCGTGTTGCTGCCGGGAGAGGATTCGCGGATACTTTAGGAACGGAACATACGGCCTGGTGTATGTGCACTCATCACGCCTGCTACCACGACGATGCACGCGACACGGAAGCTCCCACCCCTATGATAGGAGTTGTTCCAGGACAGGAAAATACCAAGCCCAAGGGAAACCGGGAGCCCTTAAGCCCTGTCGCTCAGGATGCTTCGTTTCGTCTACCTTCCGGATTCTCTACTTCCTTGGACCTTATGAATTTGGATACCGCAATGCTGTTCCCAGCGAGCAAACTCGAGGATACCAGGACTTTACGACCTGGCCACCCGAGCCAGCAACCTCAATCTACCTTGCAGGATACGTTAGGCTGGGGAGAATTTGTTCAGTCCCAGTCGGCCAACATCACACTGCCCCCCATCCCCCCTCAATGCCTTATGCCCTCCCAACCCAGCTCAACCACTTCGTCCAGCCAGGCTCGGTACTTACGCCCCTTTGCCGGAAAAGGTTTGAATACACTTAGTGGTGTACATCAGACAGGACCCCGTTCGCCCCTCCGGGAGAAACCACAAGATCCAGAACTCGTGGATATGCAGCGCACCAAATCAGGTCTCGGCATTGTTGGCGCAGCTGCCTGCTCTACTTCCGCGAACGGCGCAAACACCCCAAGAGCTCGACGATCTCCCGTTGCCGAGGACAGGGATGCCTCAAGGATATTTGGCTCACCTTCACGTGAGACATTCCGGCACATGTCGGATACCGTCCAGGGCCACGAGCAGCGGCTCGATCGTTTGGAAAACGTTTCGTTCTCCACGGGCGGTCACGACGAATGCCATGAAAAGCACGATGCGGTGGATCTTCGCGTTACTGATCTGGAGGGTCGGGTGGAAGAGGTCGAAAAGCTCTTGAATGATTGTAGTAGTCACGGGACCACCCGCCACCTCTGCCGACCCGCCGCCGACGAGTCGACGAACAGCGTCATCTCAGTCTCGACTAGTGCGACTGCTCGCGCCTCCGATTCGAGCGAGCCCTACAGCCACATTCAGTCGCTACAGTCACAACTCCGACACCTCCAGTCTTTCGTGCCGTCACATATGCACGCTTGGGAGGTCGAGGTTGTATTCCTCCCGTTCGCTCTTCGTCGCATATGGCAGGAAAGGCATGACTTCAAGCTGGAGCCAACATCAAACATGGACGAATGGGCCCAGCTACCCAACACGAACAGCACAGTCATGTCCGGTATCCAATCGCCATACCACAGTGAATGGTCAGCAACATCTAGACATGACTACAACTGGCTGCTAGCAAAAGCCTGCGGCGCTGGAAGCATCATTGATAAGCGCCTGAAGAGCAGAGGCCTTGTCAAGACCATATCGGTGAAAGGCCCTGATGCTCGAAGCGTCCAAGCAGCCATCCGAGCTGCTTTCGGTTCTACTTTGCACCGTATGTCGACCGCTGCGTCAACCTCCCCTCGATCCAGCGTCAACATCAGAACGGACAAGTTTATGGGCCTCCAACAGCCATGGGTGCCTCTAAGAAAGATCCACAAAGACTCCCGCCTGCGGTTTCTGTCACCGTTTGAGATGGTCACTCCGGCTTTATGGGATGTTTCATTCCTCAACTCGGTCATCATGCGGGCTTCTGAGCATAGGTTGTTCATTACCCAGCCAGAAGCGTACCTCCAAGATCTGCATATGCATGACCAGGGATGGACGTGGCAGAGACTCCGTGAGCAGCGTCGTGTCTATCCTGAATCGTCCGTCGCGCAGGATGTACCAGAGGCAGATGCCCAAGAAGACTGTTGGGCCTTCATTGAGCACTTGGACGAACCTCTTAGTGCTCAGTCCTCGCTGGGCATTCGGGAAGTGGCAGCGGCGCAGCGTGCATCCGCATCGCCGTCACAACATTACTTTCACATTGACTCTTCCCTGCGGTCGCCCAGCCCCTATGTCCCCCGTGGACAAACCTCCAGACGCGAGTCCCAACCCTCTCGACCGATTCATATCCGCACAACATCAATGCCACCATCGGCGTCAGCGCTCATCTCGCCGTCAGGTGTCAAACGTCGGGTGGCGTCCTCGGGTCAACAACGACGGGGAAGCATGACCCCCCAGATGCAAGTTCGCCTCGAAGCTGCGGCCGTGGCATACAAACGACAACGAACTGGGTCTCCAAGCCGTCCACATCACACCCCTCGCTGGACGGCTTCGCCTAGCCCGGCACTGGCGATGCTCCCAGCAGAGAATGATCGCATACCGCCAGCTCGAGGCGTCACACCTCTGTACTATGCCACGCCGTTCAGCAATGCACCTCCGACCGAGTCGCGCGCGCGAGGAAGTGGCGGCATGAGATACGAGGACTCGGATGAGGATGGCGAGAGCGGCTCGGGAAGTACCAACCTAAACGATGACGAAAGCATCTACCGGGCTGCCACAGGCACTCGCTTCACCATAGCTGAAGATGTTGATATCCCGCACCTTCAGCAGCTGCAGCCTGAGGATGAGCCCTGGCCTGGTATCGAAGACCAGGATCGTATCTCCGATGGAGAGAACATTGATCCTTTGTTTTCCCCCGCGGCTGATGATGCGACCTCAGTGGCAAGCAGCCAGCCATCCGAGTATCCCAGCACGCAGCGCGGGTGGGGAGTTCAAGGCGGTGACGAAAATGAGGACATGGGTTTTCGGATTCACGAAGACGACGACAGGATGATGTGAAAGAGGGGGCCATCTGCGGATAGTATACGATGACATGTGTGGATGATGAGTATGACGCAGCGTGCTTGAGTTTGGGCTTCCATCTAGTACGGGATGCGTGGACGTTTACGGAGGCGACGTGCTTTTTCTCACTTTGCATGGCGTTGTGGTTTTGGATCAGCCTCGGGCGAGGGCGCGAGCGTGGTGTACAGAGCGCAGAGAAGGCATGAAGGAGGCGGGTTTAGAATTACATGGTGCCATGCAGCAGCGGCGGGCCAGTCGCGATCTCGGCTTCTTGTATAGATACCAGGACACTCTCTACATGACAGCTTTGAATACGCATCACAGTCATTCTGCAGCGTCAATATGACGAGTTGCTTGCTTATTACATCACACAGAACGTACATGTCTTGGATATACGGTCTATTGCGGTCGTATCAGAGAAATAGGGAGGGGGTATAGAGCCCGAGCTGAGCAGCGAGCCATGTGTCTGCCACGTATATACAAGCAAATGTGAGAACCATTTCCAGAAATAATGAAACTCCAAGCGACGACTCCAAAACCCAAAAATGAGCAACGGGCACAGGGCGCCTTAACCAAATTGGATACAAAAATTGACCAGCGGTCAGAATGAACTCCCCTGGCAGACGGGCCGTAGCTGCGCCATGCCGTGCCGATTTTGTTACGGCCTCCACTCTATTAAAGGAGCGTGTCGAGTATATGCGTTTGTAATGTCTAGTGCGCAGCAGCACCAAGTCCGAGCGTGTTTCGTAATGAGCGTGTTTGTTTGTCTGTGTTCGATGCCATGTCGTGAAAGAGCGTGAGTCGTGCGATTCGTGAGAGCGCGTGTTCATATGAAGCAAGTCTATAAGTTTTTGAAAAGAAACGAGGAAGGGAAACCCAAAGGGTCTTTGCCGGGGGAGATTCTCTTCAGCTGTACCAGGTCTGGCCTGGTCTGAGGCTGTCGAGGATGCGGCAGCGGTTCGTGATGCAGAGCTTCTCACGGCCAAGGCGCTTAAACTTGGGGCCCAGTGGCCCTGTGACATAGTGATACTGGCTAAAGAGGCGCCACTGTCGCAGGTCGGCGAGAGAGTACACCTGGTCGCCCCAGGGGCCTGCGTAATGAAACCAGCTGGTTGGGGCACCGGGGTTCTCGGCGGTGGGAGTCAATGAAGAAGCGTTGGCATTGTTGTGGGAGAGTAGGAACTCAACCTCGCCGTCGACATCGACGTCGGCTTCGAGACCGTCGCCAATGTCGCGCTCGTAGTCGTACCAATACGAATAGGTGTTCTTGGCGGGGTCCCACAGCGGTCCACGGTCGGTGACATCCTTGAGAAGCTTGAATGGAAGGATGTAAGGGTGTTGGCCAGCCTGAGCGTACATAGCGTGACTGCCTACAGCGGAATAGATGACGGGGCGATCGCCTCGCTTCTCGACGGCATTGTAGGTGTAAGCCTGCCCGCCCTCATGCTCGGAAAAGAAGATGCCGCGGGGGATGCCGTGCTCAAAGCGCATCATGCAGTGCTCCCAGTCACCAACATGGTTGCCAAAGCGGATGTTGGCGACGGTCTGGCCGAGGTTGTACGAGTAGAAGAAGAACCAGAAGGCATCGATGATGCCGTCACCCTTGTCGACAAGGATCAGTACAGCGGGAGCCTTGGAGTAGCCGTCCGCGTGAGGCTTGTGAATGGGCGTGGGGTCCGCGGGCATGGGCTGCTGATCCCGGCGGACGAAGCCGGTCTTGCGATCCAATACGGGCTTGCGGCCCTTGGGCGAGAACTGCTGTTCGAGGCGGCGAGGGTCGGAAATGCGGTTGACGGGGTGCCCGCGAGAGGCATCGTACCAAGTGGTGTCCTGACTAGGGTGACGCTGGCCACCAGGCTGATTGGAAGGGGCACCCTCATCAACGAAGTCGTGGTTGGGCTCCTCATTGCCGTCATTGTCGTTGCTCCAGTCGTGGGGGATGGAAGAGTGGCTGTGGAGCCACTCCGGTCTCGATTCAACGTCCACGTCGGCGGTCAGGAACACGCGGCCATCGACGTCGTTGAGTTCGTGCAGGTCTTCTAGCAGGGCAGTCTTGTTGAGGGCTTCCGTCTCGAGGTAAGGAATCATGTGTTGGACATGCTCGGCGATGTCGGAGGGCCAGAAATTTTCCTTTGAGTAGAGATGAACGAGCGGCGCATACTTGAGGACGTAATCGGGTGTCCCCTTGAGAATCTTATTGCGTTCGCCTCGCTGTCCCCTCGAAGTGCGCCCCGCAACCTCCCAAGCGGCGTGCCTCTCGTCGTTGTCGTCGAGGGAACGCAGCTCCAGACGCTCGATGAACAGCTCGCCATCATCGGTGCTGTTGCTGTTCCACGGCAGCAGTGCGGCAGGATCCCAGGTCAGGTGGTGGATGCCGCAGAGGCTGAGCCAACGGCAGGCCTGGCGGTCAAGCCAGTAACGACTGCTGCTCACCCATAGCTTGTCCTGGGCGGCCTTCTCCTTGTCCGTCCGGGCTGGGTTGAGGAAGCGGGGGAGGGTGCCAGCGATGAAGGACAAGCAGAGAAAGCAGGCGACGAAGATGGTGAGGCGACGGGCGTGGTACATGGTCGAGGAAGGGGGTTTAGGTCTCGATACCGGTCGACGGCAGCGAGAAACGGAGAAACAAGCAAGATGGTGGTGACGTGGGCAAGGTAAAAGCCAAATGCGAGCGAGCGAGGCGTGGTGCACAGCGGTTGCACTCAATGGGTTGGATGGCCTCGGGCGGGGATTGGCGCGGCGGTGGCGGAACGTTCGGATGCGGCAGTGGACACCTGTGGAGGCATCACCAGGGTGGTCGTCGACTTGGACAGATGTCCCGGTCGTTGATGCTGGCTGCTGCTGCTGCTGCTGCCGAGCGGTATCCGTCTACGCTGCGTGCGATCAACGTTGAAGGGAAAAGATACCGTGGACCTTGGCCACAGGGCTGAAGAAGGACGGGAGGAAAGGAAAGGGACTGGCGCCTGTACTAGTTAAGTTTTTTTGCTGGAGGATGGGATGGGATGGGAGGGGAGGAGAGAATTGGGGGAGTGGGAAGGAGGCATGAATTGATTGGGGATCACACCTGCACTGTCGCTGGAAGCAGGGCGGAAGGTGCCATGCAGGGACGCAGAGTCACAGACTGTCGGCGAGTCGGGCCTTGGCGGGGCTATCGACCTGAATGACTGACTGACGGCTGGTACCTGTACCTCAAGGGTCTAGGTTCCCCTCTCCAAAGGCTGACGCCAACAAAGGCCCAGGACCCCCGAGGTAGAGGGACAGGGTTCCCCGCCACAGAAGACCAGCCGCCTCCCCCCCCCCCCCCCCCCCACCTGGTCGACAGTGGTGAACGACATTTCGGGGTATCTGGCTGTCTGGATGCTCGTTCTCGTCAGTCACAAGACTTGAACCTTCAGCTACATAATTTGCTGTGAAGCCTGCGTGACGAATACTGGTGATCTGAGTGGACCATCGCATGGGCCGTGTCGGAAGCATCTAGGTGTGCCTGTCTCGTTGAGACACTGGTAGCCGCTCACTCCTCAACACCAGTCAAAACTGTTCTGTTTCGCCGACAAGTCCACTGTTCAGGAGGTCGACGTCAACAGCGGCTGCCGTGTCTTGAAGGCACCATGAAGCGTCGTCTCAATCCTGACGTACCTATGAGAACACGCCAGATGTCCACGCCGGCAGGGGTGCGGTTCGTCGGCATTTCATACTTTGCCCATGTTCATTCAAGCAGCCACCCACAGCGACAGGCGTACGGGCATATGGCATGCATCACTCGGCCCACCCGGATTGCTTCGGTTTCTTACTAACCAAGAAGGTTCTTTCTCTCTATTTGCTTGCTATCAACCGTATATTTCTGTTTATTAAAATGTTGCAATGCATGCTGGTCAGAGCCCGGCTCTCAAGTCTGAATTCAGTGTTCTGGGCGGCCGAAGATACTGTACTCTGAAAGTCGAGAATTGCCTGCTTGAGAATCTGACTGTGTTCATTATTCCTGCAAAGCTGAAGCATGCTGTGCCAGCAGCAAAAGCAACCCTCACCCCTCTCCTGGTACCACCATCATGGGGCTTCGAGGCTGCGAGGCTCAGACGAACATCTCCTTCAGATCTGCCGCTGTCACGTTATCCATCTCCCTCGCCCGAGTCGCCCTCTCTTCGCTCACCAAAAAATCGACAGGCATCCCAACACCCTTCGCAGCCTCCAACCCCTTTCCTGCCATCATACCTACCACGGCCTTTGCACATAGGGCTGCCCTCGGCATCCCGTGTCCAGTGTACCCTCCTGCAACCCAGAGCCCCGGGCCACCGCCCATTCCCTTCGGTACCTCTCCAACCCAGGGCAAGAAATCTCTCGAGTACCCCATGATGCCAGTCCACTCGTAGGTCGCCGCCAGCTCCCCATCTGTAATCCCCGTTGTCGTCCCTAGCGTCTGCCGCAGATAGCTGGCCACAACGGGATCAACCCAATCATCCGCACTGACACCAACGCCGCGGGCCGTTCCCCTCGATCTTCCACCTCCAAGGATCAGCTCCTCATTCCCGTTCGGCCTCTGCACGAGGTAGTCGTCCTGGCTTGGCCTGTCCGGCGGCACCCCCATGAACACATAACTATGCTCCAGAGCTTTCTGCCCCGGCCGCGGAACAAGAGCAGCGACCTGCCCCCGCACTGGTACAAGCAGATCCGCGAAAGCTGCCACCAGCCGCGACGTGTGCCCGTTGCACGCCAGGAGCACCTCCTTCGCCGCCACCTGTCCCCTCGGCGTGTGGACGACCCACCGGTGCGAACCCTCGCCATCCAGCCTCTGCAGGTGCGTAGCCGCCGTGCCCGTCTGCAAGTTGAACCCCGCGCCCCGAGACAGCAGCCTCTCTAGGACCCAGCAGACGAGCTTGTACGGCCACACGCTCGCCGCGTCCGCCTGCACTACTGCGCCGACGGCCCCGGGGACGCCAAGTTCCGTCAGCTCGGTAGCCGAGCGCACGACGCGTGCCTTGGCGGCCAGTTCCGGGTGATCCCTTCCGAGGTCCGCGATGCGTAGGGCCGCGGCGGCGAAGAGGTCGGGCGTGTAGAAGGCGTGGACGCCGGGGAGGGAGACCCAGTCGCAGGGAATGCTGTGCTCGGCGACGAGATCGCGGAGGAAGGCGTACGTGTTGAGCTCGAAGCGGGCAACGGCCGGTGAGAGACCATAGACGCTTGGCTGGCAGTGTCCACCGTTCTGCTGCAGAGTTAGCCTTCATACGTCTCCGTGGTGATGGACGTGGTCGTAAGTCTCGTTCGCATGGCGGGGGAGGCTAATAAGGCATGGAAAGGGGCCGACTCACTCTGCCTGTGGCACCCCAGCAGGCTTCCCTTGCCTCGAACATCAGCACGTCTGACACCTCGTCTATTTCGTTGAGAAAGTGCGCGGCGAAGGCACCTGTGATGCCGCTGCCGATAATGACCACGTCAGCTGTGGCGGGGAGCTCGCGCGTCGTTCGGTGGCCGGTGAGCTTTTTCGATGGTTCGCGGTGCCAGTAAGATAAAGTGCTCTTTTCTGAAGGCAGGTCGGCCTGGCCATCTCGAAGGGTTGCGCCAGTCATGATCGCGTGTTGCCGCTTATATCTCTGAGCGTGTGGCGACAATGAGGATGTGCAACCTGTGTAGCGCAGCGAAAGTTTGTATTCTCGCGGCGATCCTCTGGAAGCAGTCCCAAGGAGTGAGTCGCCGTAAGCTATGTCAGAATGTCGACGATGGTGAG
Organism: Verticillium nubilum; assembly: GCA_002851675.1. Taxonomy (NCBI): domain Eukaryota; kingdom Fungi; phylum Ascomycota; class Sordariomycetes; order Glomerellales; family Plectosphaerellaceae; genus Verticillium; species Verticillium nubilum. The sequence goes on from NMXI01000001.1 coordinate 1,071,826, forward strand.
TCGAGTGGTAGGCACCTCGTTGGGCTGGTGATCGGTGAGGTGAGAGCATATCGGCAGCTAACAGCTGACTAGAGCTGCCTGCCCCTCATTCGCAGGCTGATCGACCAATCGACTGACCGCGCACCAAACGCAACACCACACGAGCGCATCCTCGACGCAGTTGCTGGGCGGTTGATGGCGGTCCTATTTTCCTATTAAGCGTCAGTCAAGAGATTAACTCCCTTGAGTGTGTCAGTAGAAAAGCAGCAAAGCTGGGCTTGTCACAATCACAGGCGCTGCCAACTAAAGTCATGTCTGTATTTTTCGTGATGGCCGTCAAGCGAGAATACCCAGTTCCCCAGTCATGTCGAGTCCCAATCTACGGAAAACGGTAGCATGTACATGAAAACTGCACGCCAACACCGCAAGGACCGTGAGCAGAGCTGAAACGATGTCCCAAGCCGCGCGCTTAGCCCTGCATCTTCCTTCTCTTGCCGATCTGGGCCGAGAAACCCGTCTTGATGGCGGTGACAGTTCGTCGGGAACCACAGTTGTTGCAGTTGACAAAGTAGAGACGGTTCTCGCCCTTGTTAAGCTCCGTGTTGGGGGACTTGCACGTCTTGCAGGTGACGTACTCGACTGTGGGATCGTTAGCACTGCTGTAGACATGCACAATGAAGAGACGGCCGACTTACTGATGTACTTTCGCAGAACATTTTCGATCTGCTTCTGCTGGAAACGACCCTTGATGACGAGGCGTCGGCTGCCGTCGACGGACCCGCTGGTACCCAGTTCGGAGAAAAGGTACTGGGTGACGTGCTCATCCGTCCTCTTCATGCGCTTGGCAATCTCGGCAATGTTGGCGAAAATAGTCTTCTTGTTTCCTTCACGCACGCACTGCGGGGGAGGAATCTTGTAGCTCTTGGTGCCGCTCAGAGCGTGGTCAGGGTTCTTCTGCGACAGCTGATGGAAGAACCTGTCGAGCAGCAAGGTGTAGCTCAGGGGCTTGTTCTCGTCGTGCTGCCAGATGCCGGTGCCGGCCTCCATGTCGCCCTCATCGCCGGCCTCCTCGGGCGCAGCCTCGGCCTCGGCCTCGTCCTTGAGTTCGAGAGCCTTGAGCTTCGCGGCGAATTCGTCTTCCTCGCCCTCCTTGGCCACCTTCTTCTTCTTCTTCTTCTTCATGGACAGATCGAGTCCGCCGTCCTCGGCGGCAGCGTCGCCAGCCTCCTCATCGTCCTTGACGACCTTCTTCTTCTTCTTCTTCTTCATGGTAAGGTCCAGGCCACCATCGGCAGTGGGGGCGTCGTCGCCTGTGGGAGCAGCATCATCGACGGCGGCGGCTTCAGAGAGGGGATCAGTAAAGGCTTCAAGAGCTGCGGCAAGCGGCGGCGTACGAGGCGTGTGCGACTGGGCCGAGTCTTTGGTTTCATCGGGAGAGTTGACCATGGTGACGGAGCCGTCGGCGTCAACGACAACTTCCTCGCTGGAAAAGGCGACTGATTTTCGCTGTTTGCGGTCGGGGAGTGCGGTTTCCTATAAAGGGGAGAGGAGCAGTCAGTATGGCGGGGTTCGGTGAGTCGGGTGACGACAAAAATAAATGTTGATGTCGAGAAAATAATGTAAAGGTCAGGGAAGCGCGTTTCAAGGGTTCTCGTTGTCCGGGTTGGTCGTGGGCAAAGTGGTGGGGGAGCACGAAGAGGGGCGAAATTGGTGGTCGAGGCTGCACCAGCTTGAGAGGGCTAAACTTACCTCCATGATTGCAGTTGATCTCGGCGAAAACGGATGTACCCTCTCGCGTGTCGTGTCGTGCAGGGTATGTTGACCTATTGGGATTGTCCTGGGGCAGAATCCAATTCTGGAAGCGTGGGCGTTAAATGTGCGAATAGAAGTGTCGAACGATTGCGGTCGTAGAGGTCGATGGAGGAGAGGAGATGCGCCGGTCGGGATTTCTTTCTAGTTGGACCACGAAGATGGATTTCTGGAAGTGACGTTTGGGAAAACTATGGGCACTTGAGGCGGGAGGGCACTGATCGCTCTATCCTTCCCTCCTGCTTTTGGGGGGGCAAGCACCACCGCCCCCGGCTGGTCCTTCCGTCTTCAGTGTCAAAGTGCCCTGTGAGTCAGAGGGATCACGTGATGACCTCAAGAAATCGATAGCTTTCACAGCCAATTGAAGCTGGTCAGTAGAGGTTGGCGGTGGAGCCTAATGGGCACGCTGCCCGGCTTCTCATCCGGGCCGGGTCGGCCTGTGGTCGGGTCCAGTGCAGGTCGGTTTCGCGAGTGGGATGGGGATGGAGCTCTCCTTCGCCTGCCAAGCTCTCCAGGCCATGCCACTTCTGCTGGCCGCTCCTCCTTCCTAGCCTCGAATCTCCCCCCGCGACTTGCCAACAAATCTCGCCTCATTGCGGTTTATCGAGCCTACCAGAAGAGTACCAAACAGCACAACGACAGCATATTGGACAGGCCGATTCCTGACCGCCGTCGCCGCCATGGCCTCCGCCGACTCTTTCGTCATCCACGACGACACCTCTCCCTCGACCGACAATGACGAACTCGATTCCCTCCCATCTCTTTCCAGCAGTGTGATCGACTCCGAGGCGGATTCCGAGGCGCAGGAAGAGTGGGAGAGGAGCCTGGAACAGATGCAGCTGCTGCTGACCATGATTATTGTTCCGTTTGTCGGCAAATACTTTGGCAGAAAGTTTGCCTTCTGGAGTAGGATATTCCCGAGCAAGTTGACATACAAAACTCGATGCTAATGAGGACACTTCAGGCTGGGGTCGCTACATGGAATGGATGCACAACGTCGAGATCAGGTGGACAAACAAGGCCAAGTTCAGAGCAGTAGGAGTCGCTGAAGCGGCCGCCACGCTATGAGGAGAATGTCGGTAATCATTTCAAACGCGCCTCGACGAATACGCACATTTGATCGCGAGTGTGCAGCAGTTGGCGAGGGGCTACCCTTGTGTGTAAATACAAACAGAAATCGGCGTTGGGAGTTTTGGAGCGCAAGAATAGCCAGGCATCGCATAGGCTTCTATGATTGAAGGTATATTGACACAATCGAAACCCGTATTTGGACGTGATTAGTTATGACATCACATATCACTCAAACAGTTCTGCCTCAAACAGTTTTGCCTCAAATTTTCATCGATGGTGATTACACATGAACATTCATTAGGAGAAGTTATTAAGTAGTCGCCCGCATGCTTATTGCGACGACGGGCCCAGAATGCACAGGATGATCGTTCTCCTTCGTGTTCGCCCATAACTCATAACCTGAATACCACCAGTTGTATACAAATCCGGAACGCCAGCCCAGTAATCGACGTTCCTGTCGTTACTGACAGGAAAATATCGCCACTAGTCGCGAAGGGCGTGGTGGCTAATCATGCAGCCAGTGCGTGAAGAGTTGGCGCAAGTTCTGTTTTTGTTGACGAGTACACCTCCAACAATGACCAGAGTAGTTGGGGCGCTTACACGCCAACCTGGGCCATGTTGGGCCTACCGCTCCGGCGCACAGAGCCGCCGCCGCGGCGGAACTCTCGGAAGGTGAAGAACATGCCGACGGCGAAGCAGGCGAAGAGAAACCACATGAAGACGATGCTCGCCTGGATGGTGCGGCATCGCTTGACGACGTTGGCGGCACCGTAGGCGATCCAGCTGCCGCCACGGCCGCGCCAGTTGCTGCAGTTGACGGCGCCGAGGCGGGCAGAGAGGACAATGGCGGCGATGAGGGTAAAGAGGGTGGCCAGGGCGTCGAGGGCGAGGACGACAACTGGTATGGCGAGGGAGTCGAAGAATGTAGTCAGGAGGCCGTAGAGGGCAGCGATCCACGACAACACAATGACAAACATGGAGAAGTTGATGGCGGCCATGTGGCCGTTGTTATTGAGGTCGATGACATTGCCGATGAGGGCTGTGAGGAGGAGAATCCAGAGGAGCTGCAGGGCGCGAACGCCGCTCTTTGCGATGCCTTCCAGCATGGTGGCGGTTGGGAAGTTATGGGGATTGTGTATGGGTAACTTGGGTTGGTGAGATATGCGGAAGGTGAGATCGCTGGTGAAGAAGCTGTTTGTTGTTGTAGTGGAAGAGGACCACGCTGGACAATGAGACTGGATGATGTGAGGGAGGCAGAGCAGAGAGCTACGAGGCGCGTTGGGAGAGCAACAGTTCTTTAATACGGAGCGACCGGCTGGCCACCTCTGGCGTCTACTACGTATTTGTCTACAGTTACAATTACGCCTGCCATGTCTTCCCTTCCCTCCAACGCGTCAACCCACTAGAGGGAAGTCCTCGGGCGCCGGAAAGGCAAGGGACAAGGTCATTCGATGACCGATGCGCGCCCCCCTTCCCCCCGGTGCAGTGACGAGTTTGCAGATCGGCGGCAGTTGCGGGAGCCATGACCTCATGTGCATTGGCACTTGCACCGCACTTGCATCGGCACGCACCCATCAGAAGCGCCCCCCCCCCCAAGTACGCCCCAATGTCATCATCGTTGAGCCCCCGGCGAGACCCAAGGGCCCCTTAGCTCTCCCAAAAGTCTCGATGCTCTCCCAATGAAGGCGGCCACCGCTAAATGCTCGTTACCAATGCGTCCAGAAACTTGAGGGCCTCTTTGTCAAGTTTCTTGCTCACCTGAGCTTCACCTTGCGCCCCAAGGTCCCCGCCCCAGAGAACATTGGCACACTCCGGCAGCTCGGCAGCATCATCCCCCAATGAATCCTTACCAGCGATCCCTACGCGAAACACTACACCGTCCGTCACCCCTGCAGGACCCTGCGATCCTATCCTATTGTTTCCCCAGCCTGCCCGATATGCAGAGGCTTTCGATACCGGCAGCGTCTGCGAAAACGCCTTTCGACAACCAGGTTCCGAGTGAGAAAAATATCGTGGTGTCGTACGAGAATCCGGATGCATTCTCGGCAAGGCCTTCGAGTCACGTACCAAGATCGAGGTGGCTCAGAAGCTCCGGTGGTGTGAAATGGTTTAGCTGCTCCACCCAGCTAAACAGACCGCCATGGCCAGGCCGCTTGTCTCGGATGGGTCGGTCCTCTTGTGAAGGCTCGTTCATCACCTACACGGTATTGCATGACAGCTTTGATAGAAAGCTGCTGTCGCCGGCCAACACCGCGTGCGGTCGCTGCGTGGCGTCTTAACAGCTTCTCGACCGATGACGCAAGTAGTTCAGAGCCGTATGCAGCCGCCAGATGCCCTGGGCCCCTTAAGGCTGGGCGAGTCATCTTGATATCCCAAACATCATAAAACTTCTGATGACGTCTTCGTTCTGCTAACATCGACTTGACTGTCTTCTTGGACGGAAATGTAGACTTTGGCAAGGCCCTCCAGCGGATCGCTCCGGAGATGAACATGCGTTTCGCATCCTACACCCAAGAGGCTACGTCTGTGTTTTGAATGACAGCCGTGCTGTCGAATGGTTCAGTGTTCCTCGAATGTTTCCCAACTGAATGCCCCTGAGCACTCGCTCATCAACTCAAAACCACATCAACGGTTCAGACTTAACAAGCCCTCTATATATTTCCTCGTATCAACCCCAATTCCCGACGCCAGACGTCCGGCACCCTCACCCCAGCTGCCTCTAGTTTCGGCAAACGTCCCGCCGAATCCTCTCGAACTGGCATGGTCGCTTGCTCGCCGGATCAGGAAGATCTCTTTATCAACCCTCGACGCTGGTGGGGGTGATGTTTTTTGGGGTCGATCAGCGTCGGACTCGCTCGCATCAAGGTCCTCTGTGCTAGCGCTGGCCTCGTCCGTGGTCGCCTCCTCCGGTGATTGGGGCCCGTCCGGAGATTGGACCGAGCCGGTCCGGTCCAATATCCGCTGCCAGACCACCCACCAGCCGCGATTCGTTTTGCACGTACGTTCCAGCTCGGTAATGCTGCGACGTGTGAGAGCATGCATGTTCAGCAGTTGCATGTGCGTATTGATCGCCTCAATGCGTGACCACGCCTGGACACCCTCCGGCGGAAGCTGGCTGGGGTCTAATATGTTCGGTAACGTCGAGTGCACAGTCAATGCTGTCGGGTCCCAAACGACATCATATATGCTCGCACCTGACGCCCCAGTAGAAGGTCGCTCGGGACGATATCTGGTTGATGCTAAGAGCGGCTTCTGAAGAGGAGCCAGCTGCTGATGCAGGCTTTTGTAGAAGGAATTCCATGCTAAGTTATCGGTTCGTAGTCCGAATAAGAATGTGTAGATGAACGGCTTGTTGACGTAGACCACAACTCGCATCTTTTTCGCTTTATTCTGGTTGTGTGTCGTGAAGCTCGACGCTAGAACTCCGGGGATCGGAGTTATCTCGTTGACCGGGCTTCCCATATCTCTTACAATCTTGCTTTCGGAGAGATCTCGACCCGTCTCTTCGAGCTCCACGTGAACGGTTCTGAGCATTGTTCGAACATTGCTGTCTTCTCGGTCTGGCTCGCCGTGATTACCAGACTTATCGCCATCACTAGCGCCGCCTTCCTCAACATCACCCAAGAGGCCGATGAGGTAGTGACCTGTAGTATCGGCAATCTTCTTCGGCGTCGGGGGTGGAGCGCTACCGGCTGAGTTGGCTCGAGGATTGTCCGCGTCTTTGGCGAACTGCTCGTCGGACTTGCCGATGGACCAGTACGTACCATAACCGAGCTTCATGTAACTCATGAGCTTGTCTAGACGACCGTCGACTTCCTCTTTGGTGTCGTCCGGAAAATTCTCATGCGGCGATGTCGGAACTTCGGGTGTCCTGGCCTCCACAACTGTGCCAACGACCTGCCCGCGGCGGTCAGCCAGTGTCTGGCTTGATTTGGAGCTTTCCGAATCTGCGGACTGGACTGAAGGGCGGACAGGGGTCTTTCGCATCGAGTGAGTGGTCTTCTGCTCCTCCCCGGTAGTCTTCGCCCGTCGAGCTCGGCGCAGCGAAGTTGGGCTGTCGTGAACACCGTATGCATTCGAACCCCAGGTGTAGAGATCCTCCATCCAGCAAGTTACGTCCCTCAGGGAATTTCGAGAGAGGGCACCGACCCCCAAGAAGATAGCGCCGTCATCGGGCCCGGGCTCTCGACCAGTACCGAGCCATGGCGCCGGCAATCCATCAGAAGACTCAGCAGCCGTCGCATCGGAGCCGAACTTCGAGATGATCAGGTCCTGAAGCCCCTCTATCCTACCAACCAGGCCTTCAAGTACGTCGCGCTCTCCGCTGCCCCGATCCTCTTCGCCAACACCGATGCCCAGTTCGCTTGATGCAGCAATGTTGATGCCTCCCAGGAGGCTCCGTGTCGGGTTGCCTTGCAGCATGACATTCCAGGTTAACAGGAACCAGTCCCAGTATCGGGTTAAAATGCTGACGAACTTGGGTCGTCCAGTGCGCACAAACAGTGAGCTCAGAGAGGAGCCGTGATGCAGAAGAAATGTTGAGTGAGCACGTAGGAGGTCCTGAAGCAGCAGAGGTGCCGGCTTGATCTCTTTGGAGGAATACTCGACCACCTCCTCGACAGGCTCGCCCGTCTTACCAATTGGGAGCTTTGGCGGTAGAGGAATTTTGGTCAGGTCGATCGACTGTAATGATGTCAGATGCAGTTTTCAGACAGCCAGCAGGATCGCGACCCCGCTTACAACAAGAGCCCACCAGCCGGACTCAATCTCGCGTAGGACGACTCGTGACTTTTCGGTGTCGATGGTGTCGACAGGCTGACCTCCGGAGAAGCTTTTGCTAAAGTCAACCATGCCTTGAGCGAGGCCGATTTGGCGAAGGCGCTCATTGTGCTCCTCCTGAGAGACATTCTCGTGTGGTTTGCCCTGTCCACGGGAGCGGTGACGGCGCTTGTGACGTTGCGTGGTGACCGATGCATAATACACAATTTGATCGTCAATGGTTTCGTCAGTGATGCCCAGTGACGGGTTGAAAATGGCGAGGAAGCCCAGTTGCGCAGGGACAATACCCCCTGGAGACGCCATTTGGTATGCCTGACGCGTAAACGGTGTCTAGGTGAACCAGGCTGGCGAGTTGTGTTTACCCCCCCCCGGCAGCTCTTCGTAACCAGTCGCTGACCCGTCAGGCTACAACCAGGTCGCTGCGATTGCGCGGTGCTCTACTGCCAAGTTTGGAGGAATTCCGTCAGGTCCCTCATGCACCAACAGGCGAGTGAGGTGTTTGTAGGAAGCCTCGGTTGCGGGGATGCACCAGACGGTGGTGGAGGCAGCTTGATGCACGAGACAATATGATGATGAATGTACCTTACCTTGTGTACCTGGTCGTTCAGCCTGCGATTTCTATCTGGTTGGGTCCAGGGCCGACCGTCCCGTTGGAGCGCGGCGGCAGCGCTTTGTGCAGTGCTGTACGGTATGCCTAGGTACCTTACCTGAAGGACATTACCTTACCTAAAAGGTACCTGAAGGTACCTAGGTACCTAACTTCCAACTCGAGGTTTCAAGAGCATGCCGTCCCTAGGTACCTAATAGCATGAGAGTGCATCGGGAAAGAGAGGATCCATTGCGAAGAAGTTCTACCTCGATGCTTTCCATTCTAGCCATCCCAATGCTACTTTGGATCATCCGGCGTCGTAGACAGCTTCGACATGCTGTTTGACCCCCGCAACGAGGTAATCTCGACATCGTTGCAGTGGCTGCACAACCCTCAGCAACATCTCCTGCCTCCACCCATCTCGGCCAGATGGCGCACTGCGATTCCCTCCCAGGCACCACCCGACAGCATCAGAATACTCGCTGTCTGCTTCTTCAATGACCTCACGTTGCCAGTCTCGAGCCGCCAGCACATCGAAGCCCGCTCGTTCCACATCGCTGCCGCCTGCTGGCCACTGCTTCCTGCACGGCTGCTCTTCGAGGATGTCACCAAAACAGAGCTCCAAGAGAATGACTCCTAGCTGGTCCAACGACCGACTGAAATTCATTCCCGCCTCAGACGTAACTTCTGTATCCTTGGCGCGCGAACCTATGTGTTCCCGGCTCACATGCGGCTGATCTAGCAGCAGTACGCCCGGCTGGTGTAGTTCATGGAAGAACACAATGTCCCCCTTTTTCAACGAGGCTGGCAACCAAGGTGTTTCGAGCAATTGAACAAACAAGGAGGCCAGGATCAACGACAGGACATATCGCTGGCGCCGAGTCGGTCGCGGCCGCACCTCACCACGAAGGATCTGCTCCAGCGTCACTAAAACGATATCCTTCTTCTCTTCATGGCGAACCGTGTAACCGAAATACCGACAGTCCTCGTCGGCAAGATAGCCACGGCACGACTCGCCATGTCCCTCCAGTGAGGCACACAGACTCGATATCGGCCCTCCGTCAACTCCATCGGCGACTGCATCGGCCGCCGACAGAATCACGGGAGGTGGCGGCCTGTGTTCCATCAGCCCAGTCTCTCGTGCGGCTACGTCCAACCCAATTCACCTTGAGAACCCGACAGCTTTCGTTCGAGGTGTCGAACGCATGGCTGACTTCGCAGGCCGATCTTTTCTATGCTTTGGCTTGCTCAATCTCAGATCGCCAAAGTCCTAAGTAGCTTGGGCAAGGGCCCGTGGCCGCTCGTCTTCATCAGATATTCTGGTTTTTCGCGCCTCCCATCGAGACGGCAATGCTGCCTCGAACCAGAAAGTAAACTCTGATTTTTTTCCCTGTCTGGTGCTGCAGCTGTAGATTTGCGCAGTGCTGCTGGCAACAGCTGCAATTCCAAGATGCTGCGAGCATGTGAACATACTGGCAGCCTTCATCCAAAATTGGCATATTGCGGTGTCGGAAGCCTTCGACTTGGCTTCAGACGCCTGCTGAATAAGCTGTGTATCCTTGTCGCTGGAGTCTGATCTTGTAGAACAGCCCAACTCTTTTTGCAACCTCTCGGTAATTCTTCAGCGCTGAGATGGCAAGAAGAAAGGCGCCGAGCACAGCACCGGCAACTTCGAGACCGGACATCTACAAAAATTAGCTTGGCATCAGAGGGTGGTGCGTTCGCCAGGACTTCGATTCAATCCCGCCCACATGATACTCGGTCGAGCAACAGGTGTGGCAGGAAATGTGACAGCCGACGAAGTCTTGAGACCGACTTGAAAACCAAAGAGGGGACGAATCCTTCATTGCTAAGCCTCATGTGCCTCTGCAGGTCTGGTCATGCATAGACGGCTCCTGCAGCATGTCTGCCAATGGTTACCCTCCAACGAGGGGGGGGGGGGGGTGTCCTCGAACCGAATTGTGAGTTGCACCACTCACACACCCTTGATAATTGGCGCCAACAGCATCGACATCAGCTCCGGCGAAGTTGCGAATACTTTCGACTGGCAACCAAAGTCTTTCATCTGGTGTCGTCAAGAACACAAGCACGCCTCTTAAGGTAGCACTCGCCATCTCCTATGGTAGATCAAAGCATTTCGATTAGATGTTTCGATCTGAAACGAAACATTTAGGAGCTTGGGCCTTCGATGAATCTTGACGGATGTGCTAGAGGGGTTTTCCTTTGGGCTGGTAATCTCGGCACATTGCGGCGGCTGAACTCAAAGTTGTCTCTCGACCAGCGTCTGACAGACGCACCCGAGTTACACGAACAGATATGTCAGCAGTTGGATGAAATGGCGGAAGCGTTGCAGGATTGTGAGCTCAGCCATGTTAATTGGCTAATCTGATATGCTAACACGTCATAGTGGAAGATATCGTGTCGAGAGACAGCCCAAATCGCGACTTGAGTGGAGAAGACGCGTTTGCCGATGGCGAGGGGCCTCTCAACAACGGGCCGGTTCGGGGCGACACAGACATTTCGCACGGGGATAAAGAGGAAGACGAAGCCCACATGATCCTCCAGGTCATGTCGGAGTGTATCAAGACCCTCTTCCGGATAGGGATCCTCGTGAGGAAATCCGGCACCCGCGATCGTTTCAAGCCTGCCCTTCAGATGTCCAGCCCGACATTCCGGCCGATCTTTGACATCGACTATGTCGGCCACAAATATCCAAAGCTTAGGGTCCAAGGCAGCAATGTGGCAACATCCAGACTGGGTAGCACCATCGCGAAACGAAGACAATTCATCAAATATGGCAGAGAGCACAGTGCCCGCCTGGCAGTTGAAGATAATACCACAGTGGTCGGAGAAACCCCAAGGTTGGTGTTGGAAGATACCGTTCAGGTAATACGCGAGAGATCATTACCAGCCATATCTGAGCGGGTATCTAGTAAAGCTACTACCCTACAGGTTACAAGGTGCACCAGAAAGCTCTCTACCGAGGAGCTCAACGACGAGCCTGAGGACGACGCCGTAACAGTTCTGACAGCATCATCGACGACCGATAACCTCGCAAGCTTGAAACTACCATTGCTTGAGGATCTTTCGCGCGACGAAGAGCCTTTTGAGTGCCCCTTTTGTTTTACTCTCCAAGTATTCAAAACGGAGAGACGCACAGGGAACAATTCCCATACTGATGAGGACTAGGGCACATGCTTTTAACGATTTGAAAGCCTACTTATGCACGATAGGGGGCACCGAGTGTAATGATCTACTATTTGGTGACCGCAATGCTTGGTTCGAGCATGAAATACAGCATCACCGGTCCAGATACATCTGCACATTATGCAACACCGACCCCATACCATCAGACGTCGACTTCCGAGCTCATGTCTGCCAGGTTCGCGGCAAGTTTGGCAAAGAACGGCTGAAAAGCCTGCAGGATGCCAGCAGACAAATGCCGCGGTCATTTCGAGCCGATGATTGCCCCTTCTGCGATGACTGGGCTTCAACCTTGACTGCGACACGAGGCGCACAGCCAACAGAGGGCCATCCAGGATCAAGCGTGTCTGTCAATCGGTTCAAGCGACATGTAGCCATGCTTCTAGAACAACTTGCTATATTCGCAGTGCCTCGCGCCGTGGGAGGCGACAACGTGGCTTCGTCATGTTCTGAGATAGGTTCCAATCCTATGCAAGACGGGTTCGAGGATGAGTCGGACGGAGCATTCAATCATGATAGGGATCGACCTGAGGAGGGTGGTACGACAAGGGAGAAGTCCTCAATACCACCTCACCTCGGAGCCGAGACCACCGACATTCATGCCAAAAGCATGGGCTCGTCAACTACGTCTGTTCCGTCGGGGTGCGCGGTATACATTTCTGAATCTTCGGAGCGTGCCGGCGACCTACACAGCATCTTGTCCAGCTTAGGCAAAGTCACGCTCTTCAAGGTGGTCAAGATGCGGGTACGGAAAGACTCAAACTTCTTCAACCAGTAATCATGCTAATCCTCAAAGGCTGGGAGGCAGTATGCGCTGGCCGAGTTTGCCTCGACGCAAGATGAACGTGCTGTGATAGCTGCTAGTCCGATCCTGGTGGGCCGTTGGTGTCTTAAGGTTCGCACCTGGAGGGACTTCGTCGGACTCAGCCCTTCCAGTTCCCAAGCCGCTTCCGAGGAGCATACTTCAGTGGGCTTGTTACACGAATACGTATGAACGAGCGGAAGGAATACTCGGAAAACGCTATGTCGATATCAATGACCAAAGCAGAATGTCTTCGCATCGAATGCTACTACACGATGCCGCGTTCTGCGGTTCTTTCGAAATGGTTACACTTCTTGTCAATTATGGCATGGACATGAACGGAAGAGACAATACGGGACAGACACCACTGATCGTCGCAGCCAGAGCCGGAAATATTGAAGCCGCGAGCTATCTCCTAAGCTACGGTAGCGATGCCACACTGAGAGATGAGGGCGGATGGAATGCGCTTTTTACGCTGCTCGCGAGTTTCGCCGGCCTAACGGCCTCGAAGACATGATCTCAGCGTTGATATCAGCTGGTTGCGATCCTAATTCGAAGAACAACAGAACCAACAGGTCGCCAATGGGATGGTCGGCAATGAACGGCAAAGAGAACATGGTTGAGGCTCTGCTGGTTGGTGGGTGCGACACGCCAATTGGTGAGCCTGGTGACACGCCAATGGCCCTTGCTGCTGCTGCTGGCCATGCTGGCGTCGTTAAGAAATTTCTCTAGTATGGGCACGATCCGAACTACCACCTTGATAAGGATGGACGCCCGCTAGTTCTTGCGATGAAGGGAGGACACGACACCGTTGTCGACATCCTCCTGGCGGTTAGCAAGGAAAGTGATTGGCAATACGAAGACGGTCAATCAGCGCTTGAGTTGGCTGTTCAGATAAACAACCTTCATTTCGTGACACAGATGCTGGAGGCGGGGAGTGATGTCAACCAATTGGACAGTTCGGGAATAAACCTACTCATACGCGGGCTGGAGAATGGAAACGCGGGCGTCTCCGTCGTTAGGAGGCTCCTGGACGTCGGCATCCATATCAATGCAAAGGACCATCGGGGAACCACTGCTTTGCATTGGGCAGTGGCCGCGTCGCGCCAGCTAGAAAGCCAGGTTGCACGCAGGGTTCTTGAAAATCGCAAGAGTTCTCGATGGCATCAAAGGGGTCCAGACCGGGAGCCTATGCCTATTCTACGCGTGCTTCTCGGGCGCGGAGCGGATGTGAAACGCCCTCGACGGGAAAGGGATGACACCCCTTGCCTATGCAATTGACGATGGGCTGGTGGACGTTGCTGAGATGCTGATTGGGGCTGGGGCTGATACGACGAAGGTGAATCTGGACGAGGTGGACGAAACGATGAGGAAAGTGCTGCGCGGCGAGAGGGGACAGGATACGCACGAGTAGTCAACTCGAGATAGTCTGACTAGTACCAAGTGCTTGACGAGTCCAAATCATTACACATTACAGTTCACAGTCGCACTGGTTGACCTCGAAACCACAGTCCGGGGTATGTCGCGGACGAAGATCGCATCTCATCTCATCCAGTCCACAAAGATAGCATTCAAAGGTATAGACAAGTCAGATCGCATCAACTCATCCCGCTTCAACATCTGACACAAACAGTCACCTTAATGGAACTGATCTTCCGTCACGCCCTTGCCCATGGCGGCGGTGCTGCTGATGCCGCCGCTGACCATCTTGAGCAGCTCGTCGACGTAACTGGCGCCGCTCCACTTCTGATGCTTGACGACATCGACGCCGCCCTCCATCTCGGGCTCCTGAACGAGCTCGCCGTAGGCGCGCATGCCTTGCTGGCTGTAGGCGCGGGCGAACTTGTCGCTGATGAGGGCCGTTGTGTGTAGGCCCGCGAGGGTAATGAACTGCCAACAGTAGCCCAGGGACGCGAGGCGGCGGATGTACGTTTCCTGCTCGTCGCGGGGCATGGCCGTCTTCCAGTTGAAGGAGGGGGAGAGGTTGTAGGCGAGCCTGTAGTATTGTTAGCTTCTACTGCACGGAGGAATATCTGGGGAGAGTGTAGGAGGCTCACTTCTGCTCGGGCCACACGGCATGGACACCCTTGGCGAACTCCTGGGCCTGCTTGTAGTCGGGCAGCTTGCTCTCCATCCAGATGGCGTCACAGTAGGGGGCGTAGGCGATAGCGCGGTTGATGGCGCAATCGCAGCCGCCCTTGAGGCGGAAGTAGCCCTCGCGAGTGCGGGGCGCGTCCCAGTCGAAGAAGATGTCGATGCCGAGGACGCCCTTTGCGACGGCACGGGCCTCGGTGTTAGACTTGCCTTTAGCGGCGGCCAGGTAGCGGGCCACGGCGGCCTCCTTGTCCGGGTAGGGGCCGGCGCGGACGGCTTCGACGACGGCGTCGTCGAAGCGCTGGAGGTTGGCCTTCGAGATCCACTCATCCTCGATCGCCTGGAGCTCGGTGCCGGACTTGCCGGCCTCCTGGGCGGTGTTCATGAGGTCGTTCAGGGGCTGGAGGCTGGGATTCGTGCTGCCGAGGATGAAGGAGTGGTCGCGGGGGTCAATGGTCGTGCTGATGAGGGTAGCGGCCTCGGCGTCTGTGCGGGCAACGGCGATGAGGTCGGAGCCCATGATGTCAGCCTGAGCACGAATGGCGACGAGGCGGTTGATATGCTCGCTGATGGGCACGAGGACTTTGCCGGCCATGTGGCCACACTTCTTGGTGCCGGGGGCCTGGTCCTCAATGTGGATGCCGGCGGCACCCTTCTCGATGAAGAGCTTGGTCAGCTTCATTACGGCAGTGAGGCCGCCGTGACCAGTATCGGCATCAGCGATGATGGGGCGGAGGTAATCAACGTTGGCGAGCTGCGCGCGGGCGGCCTTGGGGTGGGAGAGGCGCTCCTGGCGCTGCTTGCGGTCGTGGAAGAGCTGCGCCATGAAGAGGTGGCCGACTTTGTTGGGGACAGTGGTCTGCAGCTGTCAGCTTCCATCCAATTGATATTTGCGAAGGATCTGGAGGCAACTTGGGGACGGCGGGGAACTCACGTAGGGGTAGTCAGCCAGATCGGGACCAGGCTCGTCAGAGGCAGAGGCAGTAGACGATGACTGCCAGCCAGAGACGTAGACAGTGTCGAGGTACTTGGCCATCTGGGTGACCATGGTAGGCTCAAGGCAGCCGTAGGTGTAGCTGGCATCCTTGTTCTGGAAGCGGTTCTCGAGAATGTTCCACAGCTTTTTGGACTGGACGTTTGACGGGTAGTCAATCTTGAGGTTGCCGCGCTTGGAGGCGATTTGTTCGGGTGTGAAGACGCGCTTGGTGTGGCGCCATCTTGAGTCGCTCCACCACTGCTTGATCTGCTCGACCTCCTGGTTGAAGAGCTCGTCCTCGGTCTCCGGGTCTACAGCCGGGTTTACCATGTTGTTGGCAGCCATTATGGTAATTATTGTTGGAAGGGAGGAAGAGAGGAGGGGGTATGAGAGGATGGCAGATGACCAGATACTAGTGCTGGGTGAGGTAGTGGCAGTCAATGGATAGATAGTATGACAAGAGTGGGAGAATGCTATTCCCAGATTCACAAAACAGAAAGCAGGAGAGGGAGGGGTCAGGCAGATAGATGGATGTCTAGTGGAAAGAAGAGTCATAGACCAGAGCCGAACCGGAGAAGTAGAGAAGGAGAAAAAAGTCACAAGCCAGCAGAGGTAAGCAGCATCAGCAGCGAGCGCCGGATACAAGAAGCGAATGCCCAACAATGACCGTGGCCTGGCCGTTCCGTTCGGTAGTCTTCGGCCAAAGGGGCCCAAGGGGACCTACCATGAGAGGCGGGACCTTGTCTCAAAGCAGGTAGCCAGAGGCCAGAGCCCAGGATGGAAGTAGGTGGTACAAGGCATGATGCGAATTGGCCAATGCCGTCTGCAGCATACATGGGACTGTTTTGCCTCGGGACGTGGGATGTCTTGGGAGGCTGAAGCGTGGGTCGCCGGTTGTGGTCAAGTACCTCTGACCTCTGCTCTGACCGGCTCCTTCCCCAAGTGCGTGCTGCTTCTCTGAGGGTAGAAGGTGCACTGGACCAGAGGGAGTGACGTCTAGCCTCGAGCTCGGCTCAAAGGCAGTGACTCCCAGTCCCCTTCCTTCCCCAGATTCCTGTACCCGCTGCATTGCCGCCATTGGCCGAGGTGCCGAAGCTCGGGCCCCAACCTGTCGCCGACTCGGTAGAGCGCCGTCTTTTGGGGTGGGGGGGGGGGGGGGGGGGCGGGGCCACCTGCCTTGCCACCGGTAGCAACTTATCACTTCTCGCATAACCTGCGGGGTACACGGGACCAGGTGATGTCAGGATCATGGCATGTGAAGATCACCTCCCTTGGCGGCCTGTCCACCCCAAAGCTTGGGTCAGAGCAGTCGCGGCTGGACAGACCGGGCTAGTTCGGCACCCCTCCAAACCCTGTGAGCCACAGTCTCGACCGACGTCGGGACTTGTTGGAGAGCTTCGGGATTTCGAGCCTCGGTCCCCCGTGTGCAGTCCCTCGTCCTCCTGCCCGTTGTTTGCCGATACCAACACCAGCAATGCCGTGCCACATCATGAAGTCAATCACATGAATCACTCATCATTTCTCATTACATTGACCAGTTGCTACTCCTAAACTAAATTCTCTCCTGTCCTGCATCTCGCCCACGATGTCCACGCCCAGGCTTGCAGCCAGATATATTTGGTCACGGTTCGGTCACCCTCACTGTCCTGTCCTTGCCCCCGTCTTGTTTCGTGCTGTTGTGTTTTCTCTTGGCTCGCCGCGTGTATCATGTTTACATCGTTTCACATCGTGTCGTCCCATCTTGTCGCTCCCCGCATCCGTCCAGCCAGCACCCTTTCCTACCTTCGGCATCCAGTCAACGCCCAGATGAGTCCTTTCACATGATTTCGAGGTACATGAACGAAACCTTCGCACGTGTTTTCTTCCTCCGCAAAACTCAGGCAAGCTCTGCCAGGTGCTTCTCCTCCATCTGTTCGAGAGCCTTGACAAACGTATCGTACGGGGTCAGCGTGCCGAGAGCACGTCGCATATGGGCGTTGACGATCTGCAGCCCGTAGACGTAGCTGGCGTTGACCCAGCCGAACCTGATCCCCGTTAGCATCACCCTCTTCATCTGGCTCCTCACCATGACCATTGATAGACTCACCCTTCCTTTGCGACTCCCTTGAAGTCTAGTCCCTGGTTGCCGTACTCAGCGTCCACCCTGTGTGGATCGACCGGTCGAGTGACGTCGTACTTCTCAACAACAACGCCGTTGAAATCAACAAACGCCTTGGTGATCATGGATAGCCACTTGTACGCAAGACGCTCCGCATCATCATTGAAGCTGTAACGGACGAGTCCCGTCCACGCCAGCATCTGTTGGGGAGCCCAGCCGTAGGGATAGTCCCACTGCCGGTTGGGCCTCTCGAGGGTGATCTCGCCACGAGATTCCTCTGTGCCGGAAACCAGACCGCCGTAAGCCTCGAACTTGGGCAACGCCTTGGCCACCATGTCCGCCGCCTGCTTTGGCGACGCGACGCCAGCCCAGAGCGACCACAAGGTCGTGCAGCTCTCATACACGCACTGCTGCTTCTTGACCGTGTCATAGTCGAAGAACATGCCTACTTTCTCGTTCCAGAGGTATTTGTCAATCGCCAGCTTTCTGCGCTTGGCCCGGCGATCCCAGATTGCGGACGACTCGACCGTGCCAGCCTTGAGAGGTCCGACCGCGAACTCAGTGGGGATGACGAGCTTGTCCCCGAAGACGTTGCGTATTGTGCGGGCAATGTCGGTCTCGTACTTGAAGAGGAGCGAGTTGAGATCGATGGTCGCCAAGTTCGCGCAGACCTTCTCCAGGCGGTACGAAGTATCGTGGCCCGACTCGCGGACAGCGCGGTCGTGCATGAAGTACTCATCTAGCTCCGGCTCCAAGATCTCGTCGGCGTTGTAGGCCTTGACAAAGTCTTGCCACGACATACCGTGTTTCGCTGCGTAAGGCTCTAGCACATGGACAAAGTGGTCAGCTTCCGTCTCGGGTGGGACGCCCTTGCCTTCTGGTCGGTATCTGGAAAGCCCGGTGACGGGGTCGAGTCGCGGCTCGGCCACCCAGACGCTGTGATATTCCTTCATAGCAGCCAGAAGCGAAGTCCTGAGGAAGTCTTTGGCATCAGGCTCGTGCTTGATCTTTTCGTAGACGCGGAGCGCCATGTCGGTAAGAAAGGGGGGCTGCGAGCGGCAGAGGTAGTATGAGCGCGTGGCGTTGAGAATTTTGCCGTAGTGTTCGATGCAAAAGCAGAAGTTGAGGACGATGGACTTGGCCAATTGGACCCTGTCGTTAACAAGGAGGCCCAGAGATGTCATGTAGCTGTCCCAGCCATAGAGCTCATTGAACCGTCCGCCGGGAACGACGAAAGGTAGGCCCTTCAGGGTTTCCTTTCCAGTCTTCTCGTCCTTGACCTTTTCCATGGCGACAGCCAGAAGTCCCGGCTTGTCGTTCATCCCACGCACCAACTCAGGAGTAATGTTTTCGGGAAGAAGCTGCACATCGAGATTGATCTCTGGTCGGTCCTTCGCAACCTGGGTGTAAAATTCGTACTGCTCAGGAGCACCGATCGGAACGTAGATTCTGGGACGAGGGTTGTCGGTCCAGTCCTTGGGGTCCTTGGCAGCGATCTCGACAGTCGAGGCGTCGATTCTGCGGGTCAGGCCGTCCCAGAAGTGGTCACTGACCATGCGTGAAAGTCGGTTCACGGGATTCTCGTTGAGACGACCCTCATCGAGGACAATCTGTTCACGACCGTACTCCTTGGCTAGAACAAGCTCTTGCAGGAGGTTGGACAGCATGTATGTACCGCGAATGTCAAACCTGTTATGGCCAGCCGAGCCTGCGGTGCGGAGTGTGATGACCTGTGATTTTTGGTTAGCCAATGAGAGCGTAAAATGGGGACAATGATATTGGGCCTTGTGCACCTTTGGGCCTTCATCTTCGATGGTAATCTGCATATTGCCGTCGGTGTCCTCTTGTTCTTGTAGACTGTCTAAGGTCGACTGAACATTGACTAGGAAGCGCCGCCCGTGGGATGTGGAGGGTTCGTCTGGTGATTCGACATCAGTGAGGTTGCACGCATGACACGGTACACCGCTCCCGTTGTGTACTCACCATGACTTCCTCGTCGGAAGGGCTCCTTCAATCCAATACGTTCCATCTGTGCCAGCAAGCTATTCTAACGGGAACGATCAGCTTCATGAAGGGCTAACAGCGTGCAATCAAGGCTGCCTACCTGAGAGTAGGTTCGAGTGCGAGGCCCCGCCCTGCTGATGTGTCGCTCGGAGGTGTAGTATGTTTTGGCGTCGTCAAAGATTCCGCGGTCGTCTGAACTGCCGCCGCGGTTGCGGTGCTGACGGCTCGTCGGCGAACTCATGATGCTATCGTGCGCGAGAGCTCTACACGGGGAGGTCGACTTGCGTGGGCTGCGGGGTATGACACTGCTTGGGGCTCGTGCTTGCGGTCGTGACTCGAGGTCGGAGAAGATGCTTGTGTGGGTACGTTTCCGGCGTTATTTGTGCTGGCCTTCGGCTGCCGTCTCCTGTTGTATTCGCTCCAGGTATCGCGCTGTATCGCGCTGTGTCAAAGGAGAGGAAATCGGGAACAAGGCCTGAGGTTCGAGGGCGGCTCGCTTTGAGTGATTCGGGCAGAAGTGTCGCGAGGTCTGAAAAGAGGGACTGATTCCGGTGGCAGCTACCTACCTGACTGGAAAAACAGCCAAGGGACCTGGCGGAAATGGGTTTCAACAGGAGTATTTGGTCAGCAGGGCGACTGTACAGTAATTGCGACGAGATGAACCCTTTGTTGGGACGATGTGAGATTGATTGTGATGAAAGAATCTTGCATGCGGCCAACTTTCTCCAGCGATGCGAGTAGAAGCAGGCATACGAGGCACGACTGGTGGGCGTCGCTTTCCTCTAGGCTTGGTGGACATTGTGTGCCTGTGGGCACTGGAGCTGGAGTGACGATATGCCGGATCCACAGGGTCCAATGCCCCGCCATCAATTGGCCAACAGGCAAGAGCCCATCACCAGCATCCGGGCGGCTGGGTGGTGTCGCCGGAGCAGCTGAAAACGATATCAGAACAAGACATGAAAGCCATGAAGCCCGGTCAATTAGAAAAGTCGCACCAAGATGCCTCAAATAACACATTAGGGGCGAGTATACAAGGCAGCATTCACCCCCAGATTGATGTGTGCCTCCATGTGCTGTGCTAAGCTTCACGTCGACTGACTGCTGCGGGCCAGCCATAAAAAAAAATGACCTCATGCTGAGCGGCGACCCCCACATCCTGGTCCGCCTGGCGAGACCGAAACCCCACCCTCTCCCACCCTCACCCTGCCTTGCCCGTGCCCAGGCTGCCACCACACCACGGCTTTTGGCGATCACCCGTGGCTATTGCTGTCACTGATGCCTTGCCAATCCCACTGCAGTCCTGATGCCCATTGCGACCCTGAATCGAGACCACCCTCCTTCCAACCCTGGCCCATCGAACACGAATTCACGATCGCATGTGGCCCACTCTCAATCTATGTACCTTGCCTACTTACATGACAAGCATTTCACCAAAACCCAAAATCTGACTCGATGCACATTTCCAGCCCTCACAGATCACAAGGAAAACTTGCTCACTTACGGAATCCAGCTGATGGATGCGCATCGCTTTCTGCAACGACAATGTACACTCAATGTCGTGTGGGCGCCGAGCAAAGGCCCTTGCCGGCCTCGAAACCCCGCCCATCTCGCGCAGCTTGGAGCAGCCCAGGACGTTGCGTGCCTGGCTAACCGCTGGAACCATTTGTTGATAGCTCCCCACGTGGGCAGAACAATGCGGACGGCAAGATGTCCGTTCACGCGACGGGCAGTATTTCATAGATAGTTACTGACAGTGATGGGGGTACTTCGTACGCAAGTACCTTGTAAGTTGCTTCCGGGGGGAGTGTGCTGATAGCCTTCAGTACGAGTCACTGAACGTGCATCACTAAAAGTTGGGACTAAGGCGCAGGAAGGGGGAGGCTAGGTGCTTTGATGGCCTCCCATGGCATCTGGCTGGTGCGTCCTATCGAGGGCCTCACCGGACCGGTAGAAGCCACAGATTCTCACCAGCTACGGGGCTTGGGAGGCAATTGTGCGTGTGAGGGTGTGCCCACCTGCAACGCCAGAAGCCCGAGCACGGGCAGCTGACGCTGCAGCTTCTTCCTTCGTGCTGTCTGTCTATGGTAGAAGAGTTCTGGAAGATGGTCCCTGAGTTCGCGCCTCATCGCGAGTCAAGCACGTGTCAGTACAGACCCGCACAAAAGGGCGGACGAGAAGGGGAGGGGGGTGGCAGCATTTGTCGTAAATAGCTTCCACTGTTGACTTTGCACTAACGATGCTCCTGACAAACATGACGGGGCTTCACGAAACGATTCGACCTTGGTTACGTCAAGTTGAAGGTTTGTCCGGGACTTGGCATCTCGCCGCCGCGCCGTGGTACCCGGGACAGGATTTGACAGGCTGCGACGCAAGAACAAACCTTCACTATTTTCAGGTGACCTCCGACATGGTTCTAATCCGTCACAGCATCGCCACCCACAAGCGGTTTCGAGGTAAGACAAAGGAGGTTGTGAAGCAGAACTTCCATCGGAGCTCGATCTGTATTGGGAGCTGATCTGACCCCCATGACTTCAGGCATGCCAGGGTCCGTCCCAAGGACCTCCAAGCGCACTCCCCATCAGTGACAAACCGCCGAATCGTTCGAAGGGTTCATCGTGGTAATTGCATCGGATCTAGCGCGATCCTCGAAAGGCAGGGTGGGACGGACGATGAGATCTTCCATACCTCCTTCACACTTCTCCCTGCCGCCGGTCCCGAAGCTGAACGTCCGTGTCATGGTAGAAAAAGAGCGGTGAGCAGGTGTGAACGCAGTTGATGAGCTAGAAGCCCGAGAGTTCTTTGAAAACGCCGGCCGACTTGCATAGCTCGATCCATTGAAAATTAAGGTTTGCAACTCATCGTCGGGAAGCTGCAAGCTCGTAACGAGTCGTCGGGGGTGTATCCAGTCTTTGCCGGCCGGCTCAAGGCACAGGGCTTCTGGGGCTAGACAACCCCTGAGTCGACCAAAAAGCGACAGGGCGAGACTGGTGAGCAGGCAAGTGGTAGACC
Source organism: Verticillium nubilum (assembly GCA_002851675.1). Lineage (NCBI taxonomy): Eukaryota > Fungi > Ascomycota > Sordariomycetes > Glomerellales > Plectosphaerellaceae > Verticillium > Verticillium nubilum. The sequence goes on from NMXI01000001.1 coordinate 1,094,240, forward strand.
GCACAGGGCAGAGTGAGTGGAAGCGCAAACCTCGTCAGACCCATCAGAACCGACATGCCCCCCCCGGGACACCGAGCACGGAGTGGGCTGTCTGGAGCCCCATCGGCTGCATGACTCCGGGCCAGGCACTCAGAGAGTGCAGGCGGTGGATAGATTGAATCGCCGTCTCGTGTGCCTCCGGCGGCGGAACAAATACGGCCTTTGCTGGGGGTGGATGACAGGCAACAGTAGTTCATGTCGGTAAATCTGGGCTCCGGGTGCTGTCCCATCTTAGGTCCCGGACCCTGAGTATCTCTGATTGAAGCGGCTCTGACGGAAAGGGCTAATTAGCACTCTTACTGTGTACTTGTCTCCAGTTTCCCGATCGGGAATTCAATGCCGTCGAGGACGTTATGCTATCATTGTCTCGTCGGCCGACTTCCGGCGAACTGCGGCCGACATAGGCGACATCCCACCAACAACTTGAACTCAAAAGCCTGGTTCCGCACAGGCCGGATCCTTCGGGTCTCGGTGGGCTTTTCAGGAGGTACATGGCGCCTCAGGGCTCTCGGAATACCGGACATCGGAATTTAGGGAAACTCTAAGGAAACTCTGTTGTGGATGGCTGGATCTCCCGAATGTCGACCATCCCAATCATAACTGCATGTCCGCGCCGCAGCGGTCAGTCAGTTACGAATTGACCTACCGTATGTTTTAAGTCTGTCCAAGCTTCAAATGCAGGTGCGGATGGCAGGCGGAGGGCGTCAGGGGCGTCGTCGACACTCAATTCAGTTTGGATGATAGGGTGGGCTGCTGTACCGTGCCGACTAGTTGACTGGCAGGTGCCGCCGACAAGGCGGACACGTGGCTGGGCGGTTCCTATAACCGAAGTTCTGCCGGGAAACACTGGGCCGACTGCACCGCGTCTGGCGCGTCTGGCGTCTGACGTTCGACCCAAATCAGTCGCTACCTATCACAATCGCAACGCGCACGCACCACCAAGGGGCACTTGCTGACGACCGTATGATTTCATCAAGTTGTTGATAGCTTGCCCCAGCAGAAGTGGTGGCCAAATTTTCCCCCATCGTTCGACAGCCAAGTGCCGCCGTTGACATTTGACGATAACAACGTCCAGCGAAAAGGGCGGCGCATCCAATTGCCTGGTTCGCATCTCCATTGCCCAAGCTTGCTCTGGACTTTCCGACAGTTGTGGTGCGTCTCTGAGCCAGAGCCCGAGGCCGCAGCCTGCTTCCGATAACCCCGGTGTCTCCGAAGCTTGCCAGCCCACCCGAACCAAGTGGTGCCATATCGAAGCATCCATCCCGACATCGAAAAGCCGTTGAGTCGATCAGGGAAACCCCTCCTTTGATTCATCAGTTCTCTATTGCAGTGACCAGCACACGCAAAGTATACGGAACATTACAATGTGGGGGGCAGTAATGCGCGCAGCGCCAGTGTCGCGTCAAGCGACCTTGGCGCAAAGCCAGACTTTCTGGAGCGCAACATGGCAGCGCCAGGCTGCGTCTGGCAGACTTTTTGCGCCGATATCAAGAGCTTGGAGTAGGAATTTGGGTACCGGCCGACGTGCGCCCGTCTCGTCGACAGCCGGCCGCTTGAGCAACATCTTTCGGACCTGGCATCGGTCTTTTCGATTCTCAGCTATGAGGGGTAGCGAGAAAACCGCCGAGGCAGCGGAGAAGACACTGTCTCTGAGCCAGAGGCTGAAGAAGCTGTCCAAGGAATACGGATGGAGCGCAGTGGGTGTCTACTTCGCTCTCAGCGTACTTGATTTTCCTTTCTGTTTCTTGCTCGTGCGGGTCGTTGGTACCGACAGGATAGGTCAGTAGCTTCAGTTCCTGGTACCGTCTGAATGATAAGCTGACATTGTGTGCTTGATAGGCCAGCTGGAGCATTGGGTCATGTCCCATCTCAAAAAGGTGATCCCTGATTCGGTCCAGACACGGTGGCATGAGTATCGGGCAGCCTTGAAGGGAGCTGAAAAAGAGCAGCTGGGAACCGATGTGGTGAGCGAGTCGGTCGAAATGGTAGGCTGGGGAGTGGCAGAGGCGGAACAACGAAACCGCGCTGAAGCTAGTAAGTATCACCAAATTCGAAAGCCCCGGGTGAAAGCCCCGGGTTCATTGTCGGAGAGACAACTGACGAGGTTTCAATATAGGTCTAGGTACGCAGCTCGCTCTTGCGTACGCCATACACAAGAGCTTCATCTTCCTTCGCGTGCCCTTGACGGCAGCTGTGACGCCCAAGATCGTTAAAAAGCTAAGAGCCTGGGGTTGGAACATTGGCAAACGACGAACCAAGGCGTAACACAATTAATCGAGCCATTCTCGAAGAAACGGGGACAAGGGTTGGAGGACAACCTGGACGAAACCAACAATTGCAAAGCCCCTTCTAGACGGGTCACTACCCATGTAACAACAAATCTGTCATGTAACGCCCGGATAGCACCCTTTGCCGCTTGATATTTTCGGATGTGGTCTTTCGTGTCATCCACATCAGTCATGACTAGTATGCCGAGAGCGTATCGCCGCCTGTTGGTGGTCCTATCCTTGGACATTTCATCGGATCTAGTCATGAAAGTTGTTCATTCTCCCACATGCGTCATGCGGCAGCGGGGCCATGTCGAAGTCGACTCGGACCTGAGTCGGACAGGCGGATGACCGAACATTTGGTAAGGCGAGACCCCCGAACAGGGATCCGCTCGTTCTCGGCGTCTTTCAGGTGGCTCCTATTGCGTGATATCACTGGCCTCCGTCGAGTGTATTCAACCGGAAGCTGGGAAAAGGTTGCGAAAACAGTGATGGCTGGGTTTGCAGTGCTGGCAATCGCCAAACCGCCGCTTCAAGCTACAGGAGGCGCTACTCTCGCATGTTTGCATTCCCGTGCTTGACTTATCTCAAGAAAGGTGACGGACGTGACCCGGTGCCCTCGAATGGCGGGGACCAAATCCCGAATGGGTATGGGCGGACAAGACCAAAAGGACGGCGGAAGAACGACCCTCCCGCCCCGCCGCCGCTTGTTCCACGTCAGGCATATTGAGCTAGCCAGCAGCCGGCCATGCTGACTCTTGGGGCAGATGGACAGGCATGCCAGGCTGACAGGCGGATGGACGGAATTGTCGGCGCTCTGCTATCGCTACGATTCGGTGACAGACCGGATTTCGAGAACGTTGGCCAACGGAACAAAGGCGAGACTAGACTGAGGCCCCAACTCACCCACAGTCTGTCGACGGCGTGCTTGGCCAGTTCTTCTCTTAACGGCTCCAAGTTGGGTTGAGTTCAGTTCGACTCGGGTAAAGAGCGGTGGACGTATTTGTAAATCAGGTGAGAGGTTCACGACTGCGGCGTGCCGTGTCTGCCAGAGGAAGAATTGGCCAACACCTCTCACTGTCCTTTCCCAGAAACGTTTGCCCAGATGGAAGCCACAAGTTGCGGCTAAGGTAACTTTGTTTCGAACACCAGCCACTCTAAGGGCATAATTCTGCCCACGACAGGGCCCAGATGACCCCGGGGCCCCACTACTCCGCCGGTTCCCCTGCAGCGTGACCGCCTAGTACGGTACGGACCCACAGACGGGCGCGCCTGCCTGTCTGTCAGACGTCGCAGACCGCGAGGTGGGTAGCACTGAGATACGTGCAGTGAGGAAAGATCTTATTGCCTGCTAAGTAGGTAGGTACCTGAGCCTCGGGTATATGGTTCCTGCTAAAAGCTGCCTGTTCTGTTTGCTGCTTGCCCAGCCCTGGACTGGGTAGATGGGATGTAAGGTACGTCACACCTCGCACCTGCCACCGTCCGAATTGTTCGCATAGCCGCCGATGCCCCAGAGCGAGAGTGACACAACCAAGTAATGAGTGCCTTTCAACGCCATCGCAAGTCGCCCATCTCGAAACACCAACCTCGGACTTTTGGCCGTCTAAGGCAACGTCTGGTGTCCAAGTCCTGGTCTATCACACACCCTCAACTACGACACAATGCATCAGATGGTGGCTGGTACACTGTCACTCTTCACTGCAGCGTCTTCGTTCTCCTTTGTTCTCACCCCGGCAACCTACTCCATTCGTCCCAGCTGCATTGCATGCCTTTCTCGCCCCGCAACGGAACACCGCATCAAGCCAAGTCCGTCCGTCGAGACAGTCGTGTCGCATCGTCACAGCCTTACGCTCTGCATCTCCTATGTACTTTCTTGACTACCAGAGATACGCAACCTCCCGCCTGGCCAATGGGGATGTGATACCACTTGTTTTTCTCTCTGATCTCTCTTTGTCTCGCTCGATGTTCGCTGAGTACCATGAAATGTCATCATCTGCTTTCCGGACATTTATTTCGCCATCTCGACAGTCAGTCACTGACCAGGCATTACCGGGCGCCTGGCGGCCACCCTTTGCCATCCTGTACATGCCGCTCCGTCTCCTCCCTTGTTCCAAAACACGATTCCCTCTTTCTCTGGCACTTCTTGGTCGGATATGGCGCCGAGTCAGGACAGCACGCCCCTTCCATTCTTCCCGATGGGCGCGGACAAAGACAAGGACGATCTTGAAAGATGCGATATGCCTTCGAGTCGATCCACGCACGCTGCGAAAAACTGTTTTCCTCGTCATTGATCTTTACAGCCGCGCACTCAACATGCCAGAGGAGAACCTCATGACTGTGGCAAGTGATGTATTGGCTCCGCGTCTTGGCTTACTCGGGGATACTCAAGGCGACGGAGATGACGTCCCTCATCGGAGGCTTGCCCGGCGCCCCAGAGCCTCCTCCCCCCCCCCCTCACTTTGCATCAACAGTTTGCTTGAGCATTGAAGCTGGGAGCGTGGGGATTCCGCGATTATCAAGGAATCATCTGGATACGCCAAGCTAGTCCGGCTCGCCCGTGCGCCTGCCATAGATATCTCATCTTCGATGTCACTACAACAAAGGAAGACACGGCCAGCGTGCCTCTAGCTGAGGCTTGGCTGACGGATCGCTGCTGGCTACACGCCTATCAGTCTTTCAGTCATACATCAAGCATCAGAAGTTGTGAGGGAGATGCAGGCGATGGTCCGAGTCCAAACGGGGGCGCGAGGATATTGCGATATTGGCCCCAAGCCGCCATGCCGCCTTCTCCGTCATAATATGGCTCATCAACGAACCTCTACTCTGACACGTATGACAAGACACCCTTTACCCGTTTACATGTCCAAACCAGTTAGCTGCCTTTCGAACGCATGCTGCGCAGGAGAAGTCCCAACTCCGCAAGCTTTGGACGACGGGCTAATCGTTCCGCGTTATTCGTGGTCACAATCCTACCAGCTCCGGTAGACTACGTCCATCACTCTATGACCGAGTGGCCCTGCAAGGCCAGCGCGCGTCTAGTCGCGCCATTGCACACGACGCAATCCTTGGCTTGAGTGGTTTTTTCGCGGTGTAGCGTGTGCATTTTCAACACGATGCTCAGTCTCCGTCTGCCCCGAACTTCCCCTGTTTTAACCACACTGAACACAGAGGAGGATTGGGGGCCTGTCATCGACCTGGACCAGGCCTTGGGCCAGGGTCATCAGCACTGGGACCAGGCCCAGGGTCATGGCCAGGATGGTGACCGGGATCAGGGTCTGGATATGAGCACTGATCAAGGCCAGGGCAAGCGTCGGGTCCGACTCTTCACGAAGGGCTTTATTATCGAGGGGGGGGGGGGGGGTTCCCCGTTGTGCTCTAGCCACAGGATCGTGCGTCAGGACTGGTCGAAGCCTCAGGGCAGAATGACTGCCCACGGCTCGACGTCTCGCCTCCGCCTCCCGCTTCTAGAGTTCTTCCTTTTGCCTCAGGTCGATCTCAGAAATGGAGGATCTGTGCACAGAAGTCACCAATCTGGCAATAGCCCCGGTAAGGTTGAGTCAACTCACCAAGAGACTTCGGTCCATGTGGAGTCTTTCCTCTCCCTTTTCAAGTTCCGTCTCATTCATTACAACAAGCTTTCATTGCCTTCTTGCGGTACCTGCTCTGCCTGGCCCTGCCTCCAGTTAGAGGGCTAATTAGTTTGCTTCAGGAGGTATGGCTCACATGCTCTCGTACCGTCCTTCGAACCACCTCGGTGACGAGGAGGTACCACCTAGCCGCCCAGCCTAAGAACAGTTACTTTGTTGCCGCTACACCTACGTGAGTTGTTCACCGGCCTGTAACGACTTATGCGTTCGCTTCGTCTCTCTGGCTTTCGCTCTAATCAGGGTCTACTTGTCCACCACGATACGACGCATGCACAAGAGGATGGACAGTTTATGAAGTCCCAGGGTGGTTTGCCTGCATGCCCAGGTACTTTGGCTGCCTCGTCCTTCCTTTCACCCCCCCCCCCCCTCCTTTAAGCCCCCAATCCCCGAGCCAGGTGCAAATTCACGGGCCAAGGCTCCCAGAAGCTAACGTCTGCCACCACGTTTTTAGGCTGTCAGGCCAGGGCGGTAGTCGAGTGTACATCAAGCAGAAGGTACTCGTTGCGGTACCGTCCACTTCACCACTTTCGCTTGCATGGCCGGCCACACGCGCGCGAGACGAGACGACGCGACAACCCCGACCTATCTTTCTCGCCTCTCGATCCCGGCATGAATGACTTGCAACATACTTTTATTTCGCGGCACCTCCCCCCCCCCCCCCCCTCTCTCCCCCCCCCCCCCCCCCCCCCNCCCCCCCCCCTTTCTGCTGTTCCCCCACCCTTTCCTCCCACGCCTCTCCGCTCCGACTCCATTCAAGTGATACCTTCGCCGCAGGAGACGCTAGGGGAGAACTGGTCATCGTCTGCCCGTTGACACTGGTCTTCTATAAGAAACCCTTGTCATCCCAGGCATCTCGACGAGCTTGAGGGCTGCTCACCATTCCTACCTCCATCGTCCACGTACTACAGTGTAACTGACTTCCCGTCTCCTTGCAACGTCAACGCAAGCCAAGGTCTTGGTTACCTCTGCTTGGTTGTGAGTACCGTGCACCCATAGAAAGCGGCTTGTTCCCTGGGTCTCCCTGGCCTGCCTCTCTCGTCCATACACTTGGGTGACAAGCACCGACACCTCCAAGGTGTTTTACAAAACCATTCTTCAAGTCCGCCACCCGGAATTTGTTCCATACCATTCTCTCTTTCCACCTATATATACACACGCAGCCCGCCTGGCAGACACACAATGCTGTCTCTCACACTGCAACAAGACTACCAACACCAGCCTCGCTGCCTCCCATTCAGATCCTTCACATCTGGTCGACCCTCTACCGACCTGCCGTTGCACACTATCATGGCCATGGGAAACAGCACTGCCCACGCCCATGGTACCTCGTCCTCAACACGACCTTCCAAATCCACTACGGCTTCACCTGCCAGCGTGGCACAAGCCCTGGAGATCGCACGAGAGAGCCCCGATGGTGCCTCGGACGCTACCGTCAGCAACATCCTCGAGACAGCCCTGGAACTGACGTGGTCCAAGATCACGGCGCAGCCAACCTCCTACGTTATGAGCCGGGATGAGTTCGCCGTCTTTAACTATTTCCAGCACAGATTTGTTGGCAACCGCACCGCAACAGAGGCCAGAAGCCGGTATTGGGACAACCTGACTGGGCCACCAGCCAACTAAACAGGCAAACATCGTGGCAAAGCTACGTCTTTTGCAATCCCGTTCCAGCCCAACCTATCTGTCCTACGCTCCCAGTCAACAGTAACACTGCTGATGTTGCTGCTGCTTCCTGGCTGGACTGGACCGGGCTGTGCCCCAGATCCCCTCCCCACTCATACTCTTGGGCGAAATCCACAGGATTCTCATGTCTGCAGGCGTGAGCCCATTCTACTGCATCGCCATGAGGTCCCACGTTCTTGAGACTCCGGCTCTCGACGCAGGCCAATAGGGTCGTCACACACTCGACTATCGGCGAAGTGCATTGCAGCCTCGGATCATCAGCACCTTCACCATATGTTATGGGGCACAATGCTGCACTCGGGCGAAGAGTCGAAATGGCAAAGTCCCCCGAACGTGAAGGTGGTCTCCCGGTTCCGGGCCGAATGGGGCCACAGCTTCAAGTTTAATGGCTCTACTTTGACGATATTGGGTGGTGCCCATGAGCCATTTCAACAACCAGTAAAGCCGTCTTTGCTTTCTCGCCTCCCCCACCTTCCTTCCCCTGTGAACGCTGGGGTTCACGGCCATCGCCAGCTGGACTTCCTGTTTTGCAGCATCATAGACGCTCTGTGAGAGTGTTGTACAACAGCCTGGCAACAGCACGATGGTGGATGAGGCTATGTATATTTTTGGAGATTTGACGATACATCAAGTTTCGGGAACCATTTTTTGGGTACTTTTCAGCATTGCGGGGAGCATTTTCTTGCGCGTGGGCGGACTTGGGTTGATTTCCGTTGGCATCATGGCGATTGACAACTTGTCCTGTTGAATGGTCTTGGTCGCTTCGTCTGAAGAGAGAGCTGTCATGGTTTGGGAGACATGCAACATAATTAGTACACGATGCGTCGCAATGAGATGATTGAGACAAGACGAAAGCTGGAGCGATCGCCGCGCTTTGATGTTCCGACGACGATTCAGGTGACTGAATGCATTTGAGCGAACCTGACACGATGCAAAGGTTGCACTGGACCGGACCAATGACGGAGGGATTTCGGAACGGTCTGCCGTTATGCACTGACCTAAGATACCTACCTAGGTACCTTATTAGGCGCGATATCACTGTAATCTCACCCAGGCGGTTGCCAAGCGCCTGGGCACTACTGTTCCCTCGTGCCCCCTTCCCCCCCTCTTCCTACCTAGGATCTTACGTCATCTGTTATTTTCTTCCACTGGACGTCTGCACCATGCCCACGGACTTACCGCCATCCAGAAGGTAGGCCTGCTTGCAACATTTTAACATTCGACACCCACAATTTCAACGGCTTCTTGTGGGAAATCTTGACCACAGGCGAAGGGTCGATCAGAAGGCGTGACCAAAATATCTGAAACTCAAACAACTCGGCGTCCTGTTTGGCCAACAGATTCGGCGGATGCACCTGGGCTGACGTACGCCTCTCCACGTCTCCCAAGTGTCACGACTCACGACCCGTAGGTGGCACGACACCTTCGGTGCAGCGTCGGCATTCTCTTTTGGAGCCTTGTTTCTTGCTGTGAATCTATCCATAATGCTTCCAGGTTGCTGGATCGCCCTGGCATTGCTGGCGGTCCCTGGCCTGGGACTACCGCCCAATGTTCTCTCGTTGTCAACTGGCGGATCTCTCAACTCGCAGAAGCCGATTTCACATCAATCACGGTATCAAATCGGAGATGAGGGACCCTTACATTGTTTACAGGTCGCCCAGCCAGTGCTGGGTCCGTCTGGACCAGTGTACCAGGCTGCGAGTGGCTCCGAGGTTGATGCAGTGCAGTCAGAGGACTACTGCATCATGCAGCTGATGTCGCACACCTTCGGCTTCAGCTACGGGAAACCATTTGTAGGTGAGTCGGACGGCTTTGCTGAGTGTTCACAGCACGTCGTGAGCTGCAAGCTGATCGAGTACCGTAGGTCAATATACGCCGCCCGCCTGCGAGTTCGACAGAGTCATCATGAACCTTACTGTCACCTCGTCTGGACGACAGTTTGATCGCCTGGCGCTCATGTTTCTCAATGACACCGAAGTGTGGCGAACTTCGACTGCCGAACCAAAGCCAACCCCCGGCATTGTGTGGACGCATTGGAAGGACATGACTGAGTATCTCAGTCTGTGGAAGTCACCTCAAACCATCGTCTTCGATCTCGGGAACCTCGTTGGTGCGTGCCCAAGCGATATACCAGAATTTCCTCCATCATGCTACTGGGCAGAAACTGACTGTCAAAGACGAAAAGTACACAGGTTCTTTCAATTGCACACTGACCGCAACATTTTTCAAGAGCGCAGCATCCAGACTCAACAACGATGGTCCTTCCGCCGACCTCATCATACCCATTTCGGCCAAGAGGGGCACGTCTGGCAAGGGTAGCGCGTGGACGCTGCCCTCGCAGCGAGCTATGGCCACGATCAACTTCCCACAAAATGCCAATCGCGCCGTATTTTCCATCTCGGCTAATGGGCAGATGGCAGAGGAGTTTTGGTGGAGCAATGTGCTACAAAGCGATGTCAACGCATTCAACCGGACTGCCGGCGCCATGTCGGGCTTGAGTCCATTCCGGGAGGTTCAGTTGCTCATCGACGACCAGCTGGCCGGGGTGCAGTGGCCATTTCCCGTCGTGTTCACGGGTGGTGTGTCTCCAGCTTTGCACCGGCCCATCGTTGGGCTCGAGGCATTCGATTTGCGCGAGCACGAGATTGATGTTTCAGCCTGGCTGCCAGTGTTGTGCGATGGCCAGGCACATACCTTTCAGATCCGGGTGGTGGGCATTGACGATGACCAGGAGCCGCCCTCCCTGTCTGATAAGATCGACGCTCACTGGGTTGTCACGGGGAAGATCTTTGTGTGGCTGGACGAGCCAGGCTCCGTCACAACGGGCCTGACACCAAAGGTTGAGGCTTCGGAGCCACTGGTCATTATCTCCCACCAACGGCAACAAGATGGTCAGGGATTGAATGAGTTGCTCGACTACTCAATCCGGGTTCAGCGCACCATCTCGGTTTCGGGTGAGGTTTGCACGCAAAAGGGCGCCTACCAGCCTCTGTGGCATCAGGAGCTGGCATACAGCAATATGGGATCTGTTGCCTCTTTTGGCACCAACCAAATTAACCTAATGAATATTTCGGGCGCGGATGAGGCCTCCGGATCAAGGCAGTACAGCACGAAGTATTCTTACCCTCTCTATGCAAACACAAGCATCAACATTGGGCCGGACAAGAGCCTACGTATCGAAGCGGAGCTCGAGCAAGGCCTGCGCCTCGAGACCCAGGGAGACGCAATTTTCGCGACAGGACTCGAGGCCTTTGATGCTATCAGCAAAGCTGGTAGTCAATTCGTGGGCTATAGGCTTGAAACTTTACGAACAGGCAAGGCATCCTTCCACCAGTCTGGCGACCGGAAACACAGTTCTGGGTCTGGCTGGGCACGGCAAGTCTTTTCGTTTGGCGGGATAGACTCGGTGTCCCACGCCGTCGTTGCGCTTTATGCTCGTAACGTAACGGCAAGTAATGATACAATCATCTCTGATCACGAAGTCAGCGGCAGGGGCGGTATCCGCGGCGGTGAGCGCAAGGTTCTCCGGGAGGATGGGAAGCCCCCGAGGCCGCCGCCAGGTGCAGGTCAGCGTGTTGGACACTTTGCGCCGGCGAAAGGCAAACACTCGCTCTGGGTTTCGTGGAGCGGGTCCGAGAACGTCGCGGGGCTCGATGAGTGGCGATGAAGGGAGGCAAGGCCGGGGCGGTGGTCGACAGAAATCCGTCCGGCACCGCGACTGGACAGAGTCTAATGTCCACCTGACAATCTGACACACACACTCGCCCACTCACCTGAAAGACAGATGACATGAACTTCGAATCTAACAGGTACTCTACCGACCTTCATCGAATGCCACATCCCGCAATCGAGGGCAACGTCTGCAGGCAGGGATGGCACGACGATGAGGTGGCGTGCCACAACGTCGCATCGCGCTGAAAGCGCAAACTTTAATCTGACATCAAGCCATGGGGACTTGTGGGATTCGGGGATGGCTAGACAGGGGGGCGGCTTGTATGAAAGATGGGGAAGGGTGGCTTGTGAGGAAAATCTCCATTTCTCTTCTGAGCAAGGTCCCTTTGGGAGGCCAGTTGTCTTGCCCCTTGACCATGGCCCCTGACCCTGGGCCGCCCTACCCTGGGCTGAGCTGGCCGGGAAGAGGGGCAAATGCGTGGGCAGTCGTGGATTTGTTCCGCGCTCGTCCAACTTCGCATTTCTCGGAGGATGGGACCGAGTGCACAACGGGAATACGTGTCGCCAGTCTCGGGTTCAAAATGTGGGGAGCACACAGGACGCAGGACGCAGGACGCAGGACGCGGCACGCCAGGACGCCAGAACCCAGAATCAAGGATCCAGGCAGGCAAGGTGACCAGGCAGGCATCATGTTCCTGCTGCTGCTGCGGCTGTCTGACATAGAGCAGTTGCAGCCAGGTGACCTGTCACCCCACGTCCAGCCTGGGAGGAGCCATTCATATCTCATGCGCTGCCGAAGTCTACTGCATGGCCAAAGTCCGCTGAGAGGCGTTGTCTGTCGGTTGGTTCTGTCAGTCGGGTCTGTTCGCATCGACGTGCATGTGCCGCCCCGCCAGCAACCACAGTCGGGATCTTTTCTCTTTACCCAGGACGTGGGACGCCGTTGCCTGTCAGGAAGGCGCCAAGAAAGTGCCACAAAATCAGACCACAAACAGACCGACGAGAAAAGTCCGCCGGTTCGGCGTCTCGAATTGGACGCTGTGGTGCGGCGGAGAGGGAGAGGGGTTGGGGGGGGGGGGGTGACGTCGGACGTCGGACGTCAATCGAAAGCGAAGGGCGAGAGTGGCTTTCTCGCATTCATTCCGCATTCTCATCAAACTCTAATGTCAGAAATATTGAATCCTGAGACGCCCGAGCTAGCTTTCCCGACGAGCCGAAGCAGCCTACTGTACGCGAGTGCTATTTACGAGCAGCCCCAGCAGATCACAGGTCAGGACTAGGATTGTACAAGGCCAGCACAGCACAGCGGCCCCCTCCCTCTCTGGCGGCGCTTTTTCTGGCCATTTGGGCTTCAGTGTGTTTCCCAGGGCCGTCTGGGCAGCATTGGGGGAGGGGGGGCGGCCGGCACGGCTAGCACGGACATCCCAGCCATGACGGCCTTGGACGGCCCCTCAACCCCTTACAGGAGCGAGCAAGCGAAAGGTGTGGGTAAGAAGGTTTGCGAGCAGCCAGGGAGGGCACTAACCAAGCCAGATTGACTAAGTAAAGAGCCGCACTCTGATGCCAGCGTGGGGACTTGCGGCAATTGGGTGATGGGAGGGTGGATTCGGAGCATCAAAGTCCAATTCACCCCGTACTGGGCCGTCTTCTGGATGTTCCTGCGCCGGATGCGATAGGGGCGGGGGATTGGGAATGGGGTCCCTGGGCCGGCCTCGAGTTGGAGTTGGGATGATGAGATGGGGACCATGGGCCAGGTTACGATCACAATCATGGATCAGAGTGTTGATCGCGGAAGAGCACGGGCTTTTGCATGCAAGTCTGTTGCTGGTCAAGCAGGATGGAGTGGACCAATGTCCGACACCCGGCCGAGGCACGTTACAGTCGCATGTCGGTCGGGTAGTGGGTGGCAGTCGCAGTCACAACCGTCGTCCCCTTGTTCGGACTTCGCATTCCGCTCGTGATGAGAAGGTCCTGTTGGACGTTGGTCATCTGATCACCAACGTGATTACGCCCCGTCAATGGGCGCCGACAACGACAACAACAATATCAGCGGCGAAGTGACGACTCAACGGGCGGCAGGCAGGCAAGCAGGCTGGCAGCGCGCCAGCCAGGCATCAAAGCACCGTCACGTCGTGTCATGCCATCCCATCTGTCACATCTCATCCCATGCACACTCAAAGTCACCTACTCTACTGTCTGGCCTTGTTCACCAATGGCTGCTCCGAGCGGTCAGCACAGCGAAGATTGAATCTCGAGGCCATGGAACAAGGTATCGTATCTGGTTTCCGGACTGGCCTATTGTAGGAAAACCTTATAGTATGCGTCTCGGCGTGGGGCTGGCTACTGATGTTGATGCTGACGCTGATGCTGATGCTGATATGCTGATATGCTGATATGCTGATGCTGATGCTGATGCTAACTGGGAGTTCGGTTCCTCTTTACCTTGGGCCCCGTTATTCCCGCGAACCCATGTGCCGTGCCGGGCCCCTCCTCACATTAGATTGAGTGAGGCAGGCACCTTACCTTACCTTCCTTCCCTCGCCATGGTAGGTAGCTACGTACCGTACATGCTCCCCTCCCCCCCTCCCCCCCTCCCCCCCCGGGACGCCAGACAAACACATGGCAGGGCAGGGCCGGGCGGGCAGAAAGACAAACGCCTCCGCCCCTGCCTGTCAACCCTGCATCAGCATCAGACCGTTGTCAGCCACAGTTTGGACGAGGGGGCTAATAATAACGCTACCTAGGTGTTGGTTGTACTGTATGCTGCCTGCTTGCCATTCTTGGACGTGTTCAGGGGAGGGGTGGAACGGGGGGGTGGTGTAAACCCCGAACTCCGTTCTAGCTGTTGGATAATCTCATGAAGTTTCCTTTCTTGTCTGTCGGTCAATCTCGAGGCTTGAGGTTCCATCTGACTGACCTTGAAGTCTCATCTTAGAAAGGTACTTGCGAGATACATGTCTTCTCACACACTTCATCACAACTATCCCGGGATTTTGACTTTTCCATCACATCTTTTGGCCTTAGCTCATCCCGGTTTTATTCCACCCCTTCATCATTGTTTACTCAGAAGCCACCCCCCTACCCCTTGCCCTTCAGCTAGCCATCCACCCATCCATTGCATTGTCATCCCTTCATCCCCCTCCTCCGCGATACGACGCGGAAGCAGGGAATCCGCGCCAGGTGCAAAGCAGAGGTCCCATGCCGACGGGTCATGTCGTCATTCGACGCCCTACGGTTACGGTTCGCATTGAGCCTTTCGATTCTCTGTGCAATCTTTACGAGGGAACCAACCAGTCAAGGCGTCAAGGTAATCACCGGCTGTTTTCACAATCGCTTCGTGATTCGGTTCATATTTCCAAGCGCCCCCCCCCCCCCCCCCCCCCCCCCCCCCNCAAACCGCGTAAAGGTTAAAAAGCGATAGTGCGGCATGTTAGAGCATCACACGGCCGTTCCTCCTCAGCTGCAGACCGGGCGGTCGCCGCAGCACCGCCGCACCGGTTCCTTCGTTAGAGCTGAACCTTCTGTCTTCCGAGATTTTTCGTCCTGCGCTTTCTGGCCTGACACTTGCCAGCGAAGCAGGCTTTTTTCAGCTTGGCACGTCACAAAGAACATTGCAAATGCCGCTGAATGGTGTCCCCCTTTCCCGTAATTTAAGCTTCGCGGCACTGAAACAAGGGCGTACAAAGAACCTTTCGCTGGTTCATTGGGCGAGGCGTTTGTGTTTTCATCTTGTTCCAATTTTGATTTTGATTTTCCAATCCGTGGCCCGCTGAAACGGCCTGCTCAGAGGGCTAAATACAAGGCCTGTTGTTACTTTGGACCTTTTTGAATTTCCTTGGTGTTTCTGCTAGTACGGTCTGCAAATTTGCAGCATCTATTGCTCTCCGTTCCGCGGACGGGAAGCGGAGGCGCGAGCAGCGGGAAGAGGCGAGTGCGGATGCAAGGTGTAGGTGATTGCTAGCTAGCCCCGAGTCTGAGGTGAGGTTATTCGCGATGTGACTCTGATTCTCTGATGAGCCCGCCCCCCTCTCGTCGGTCTGCCCGCTGCCGAGGTGCGCCCGCTGAGAAGCGATGATGCGCCTCATCGTGCATGCGGTGGGGGATGGCCCTGGTCCCTTCCCACTCTACATACCTCTCACTCTCCTTCCTCGCTTGCCTCTGGAGGGTCACTGCGAGGCGAGGGAGGGAGGGGAAAGGGGGGGGGGGGATGCGTTGCCAGGGGCCGGGGGTGAGGGCTCTTCCGGAACGCCCGCTTGAAAAATGCAGTGCTGTGCTCGATTTTCGTGCTGGTCGGATCGTGACCTGAGCAGGGCCAATTTCGGACTTCTCGCCGCGGGGAGGCTGAGTATTGTTTCGTTGCGTGACGGGGGTTTGGCAATATTACATCTCTTCGTTTCGCAAGAGGTTTGCTTTGGAGCAGACCATATCTCCTCGCCGGGCAACATCGGAATGGGTTATGGGATGTAACGCTGGCTGCGCTTCCTCCTTTTGAAAGGTTCTCGGAGAAGTCCCAACCGACGAATCGTGACTCAAGTCGCGCGTGATGTGCGTGTGTGGTAAGCTGAACATAAGCATCGTACTCACAGCCCAACCCCTCACCTACGACACCTACCCGAACCTTATCAACCGTCGTCACCGAGTACACAACAGACAAGGCATCATCGACTTGATTCCGCAGCTCGTAAAAGCCGGCTTCAGCTGCCGAACCCCTATTTCACCCCTCAGATCGCCAGATAGGTCGGCGACTTGAACCATTCCATCGGGTCAGGCCAAAATTGACCAGAGAACCAACCCATCCATCCACCCTGCCTCCCTGCCGCCCGTCCGTCCTCGCGCCGGGTATACCCAAGACAAGGAGAAAGTTTATCACAAACTCCCAGACCCTCCCTCCCCTCTCCATCCGTCTCCAGCCTGGCCAGTGCGGCGAAAACTCCCGTTCCAACGACACAAAAAAGAATTGATTTCAAAGCAAGCAAGCCGCGCCTCCATCGCCAGTCTATGCAGCCGTTCTTGCCCAGTCCCGTTCTGCCCCAAAACATGAAAGCCCGCTTCGGAGGTATAAGGGCCCTCCCGAGTCAGATGAATAGAAAGATAACGGGGAGGAACAAAAATGTTTCATGGTCCTGTCCTCAATCCGCCTCGGCCAGTTGCATGATAAGCTTGGCGGCCATGTCGAGGAATGGAAAAGGGCTGGTGACGTCCTTCTCCTCGAGCAGGCGCCGGTCTGCAGTTTCGTAGCCCGAGCACTTAAAGTCGACGAGGTAGACCCCGTGCTCCATTTCGTAGATCTGAATGTCAACATGAAGTGCCACAAAGTCCCTCTTTGTGTTGTCCTCGTGCACGTGGTAGCCGTCCGGGTGCTCACATGTCGTCTTACTCATAGCTGGAGAGATCTGATCAGCACAAACCAACATATCACGGCGGGCAACCACTCACTCTTCGTCTCCCATCGGACCTTGATATGCCATGGGTCAGCGGGCAGCTTATACTTCTTCAGCGGATCAATGCTGCTCGTCGACGTGTTCGCGCCCTCAGACTGTTGCGTGCCACTGCCGTACTCGTCTACGAAACTGCCATCCCCGCTGCCTCCATTCTCGCTCTCGTCCTGAGCGTGGAGCTTCTCGTAGTCCTCGTCCGGCACATACGTCGCGCCAAGTTTGTTGAGAGCCTTGTGAATGCATAAGAGGGCCTCCCACGGCGCGTTACGCGACCGGATACCGAACTGCCAGCGCACTGGCTTGACCTTCTTGGCAGGCGCCGTCACGGGAGTCATGCCCTGCGGTCGCTGGCTCGACTCTTCGTATCGCTGCTGCGTCTTGGAGTGAGGTTTCAGATGTCGCACCATCTCCTCGCGTTCGGCGTCGGTGCGAGAGCTGGAGCCGTGCTCATCGACGACAATGGTAGGCGTGGGTGTGTCCTCGATGCCCGCCTTCTCGCGTTCCACGTATTCTTTGTGGTAGTCGGGCAGACTGCTGGGTAGGATACCGATCTTGCTGATGTAGGGCCTCGGCACTGCCCCAACACCCGAAGTCCCAGATCGAGCCGAAGAAGCACTGGGCATAGGGCTGTTTGACGTCTCTGGGTCGACGGTCAGGGAAGACATGCCATCTGCAACGACTGTTAAAAGGTGTTCCCTGCAAGGATTTCGCGTTGAGCTTACCGTTGACTTGCATGAGCTTGTTCTCGCGGACGATCATGTAGGCATCCTTGATGGCGGACGGCTCCTCGGCCTCGAGAGCCTCCTGCACGTCCTTCTTGCCGTAACCCATGGTCTTACTGATTTTCTCCGTCACTTCGTCGTGCAGCTTCTCCTGTACCTTTGTCGGCGCGTTCGGCGCTATATCGCTCTTTTTGATGGCCTGGTTCGGGTCGACTCCTGTGTTGTAAAACTCCTCCACGGCAGGCTGTAGATAAGGTGGCAGGTCGATCTGGAACCATGGGTCGGCTCTGATATCGTCGATCGAGGCGCGCTGGACGGGGTTCACGACGAGCAGCTTCTTGATGAGGTTCGCGGCGCCGGTGTTGATCCACTGCGGTATGCTGTACGTGCCCCTCGCAATCTTGGCGAACAGGCTGGGGATGTGTTCGTCGTCGAATGGTAGCCTTCCGACCAGCAAGACGTACAGGATGACACCGCAACTCCAGACGTCGACTTCGGGGCCGGCGTAGAGTTTGCCACCGATGACCTCGGGGGCTGCGTAGTTAGGGCTTCCGCAAGACGTTTTGAGGAAGTTGCCGTCCGTCATGATGTTGCTGAGACCGAAATCGGCAATCTTGACGTTCAGCTGGTCGTCGAGCAGTAGGTTCTCGGGTTTTAAATCTCGGTGGACAATCTTATGTCGGTGACAGTACTCGACAGCGCAGAGCATCTGCTGGAAGAAACGACGTGCCTCGGCCTCCTTCATACGGCCGTTCTGGACAATGTAGTCGAAAAGCTCGCCGCCAGCGTACTCGAGGACCATGATGATCTCATTTTGGGTCTTGATGACAGTGTACCTAGATGCAGAGGGGTCAGGTTAGCTATGCCCGAAACGAGGGGGAGGGCCGTCCGAGGAGGGACAGGCAGAGAGGGGCGAGGGTTCTAGACGGACAGCTTGATGATGTGCGGATGGCGCAGCAGCTGGAGATATTCGATCTCTCGCTCCACGCGACCAGCCATGTCCCTGCTGATGAGCTTCTTGCGCGCGATGATCTTCAAGGCGACATGCTGGCCAGTGCCGTTGTGTATAGCCAGCTTGACCTTGCCGAAGGATCCCTCGCCCAGGGTCTTGATGACCTTGTAGGCACCGATGCGCTGCTCAGTCTTGATCCTCTCGCGGACGCCGGCGCCGATGCCGGTCGGGATAGGGCCACGGCCGGCGGCGGCAGCAGCGGCTTGCTGATCTGCACGGGCTGCGGAGGTCATGGCAGGTGTTGTAGTGTTGTTGTTGTTTGTGTTGGCGGCGGGGTCGGACTCGGAGGGGGAGGCTTTCCAGCCCTCATTCGTACGGCGACGGATCTGGGATGGAGAGAGGGAAATGGTAAGTTCCTCATCCTCGAAACCCCTCGGGGGAGCCATGTCGTTCCGGGGATGGGATGGGAGGGAACGAGACGGGACAGGCCTGCTTTGGTTGTCTGGGCGGGTCGAGTCGAGTCGGGTCGAGCTGGGGTGTGTGTGCGGTGTACTATTTTTTGCTCGTTTTCTCCTTCCACCCTCGGGCTGCTCTGATCTGCTCTGCTCTGCTTGGACCGGTGACTGACCGGATCGTTTCGTTTGACTGTGGTGTGGTGCAGGTGGATTGGAGTGGGCGGGCGGGCAGTGGACAGAGCAGAGCCAAAGCTGGCCTGGTGGAGGCCATGACATGACGGATGTGGAGGGGAAGGGCTGCCAAGACACTTGGGCCCCTCAGACTGGCCCCTTCAGCCCCTCCAC
This sequence comes from Verticillium nubilum, assembly GCA_002851675.1. Taxonomy (NCBI): domain Eukaryota; kingdom Fungi; phylum Ascomycota; class Sordariomycetes; order Glomerellales; family Plectosphaerellaceae; genus Verticillium; species Verticillium nubilum. Next base: position 1,113,460 of record NMXI01000001.1, read on the forward strand.
TGCCTCTGGTTGCTGCAGCCTGATGGCCCGTGCGTCAGCATGAGCGCCCAGCTCTCTGAGGGGCAACACGGGGGATTACAGGGGGCTACGGCAGGTTACAGGAGGCTTCAGAGGGCAATAGAGGGCTCGCCCACTGAGGCAGCATCGCGTTCAGGTCTTCACCGTCATTTGGTCGCGCACCACCTTGGTTGTCTCAACCTCACCAATTCCACCTTACCTGGGTACCTTGGGTACCTAGGGTACCTACCTTACGTTGGTTCACCTTTCCCAGCCTAACACCTGTCGCCTGAAGTGAGCGAGGCCAGCCGACCTCATTTTCGACAGCTCAACACTTGCTTTGCCATACTTGAGATCATTTATCATGTTGGACATCAGCCAGCCACCACAACCACAACCACCCGACCCTTCTCATCCGGAATAAACCGCCGTTGAAGAGCCGCTGGTCACCAATCAGCCAAGACGCTCAGATGCGGACCGCCGAATGAAACCCAGACCCTGTTCCGGCCTTGCCTCCATTACCGGCGCCGTACACACGTCGTGCGACCACATGCCTACAGGAAGACGCCCGCAGATGACCCCATATCACCAGTCACTTGCAGAATTCTCGTCCCAGACAAGACACGCCTCTGCTGCCCTGATTACCGGCCTCTGCCCTGCATATTCTGCTTGATGCGTACATCCCGACCGGCTCATTCGGCCTCCAGACCCTTCCGTCAGGAACTGCGGCCCTTTCCTCCAAAGTTGAACAGCGTTCGCTGGTCGTCTTCTCCACTGCGAAATACGCTCGACATATCTGGAGAATCTCGATGTGTGAGTGCGTGTCGAGCGGGGCAGTTCTGTTGTAGTGCAGAGAGATATGCTCGATCTCAATTTCAATTCTCACATTCTTATCTTCAAAGGGGTGTCAGAGTATGACCGTAAGGAGGAAGGCGTTGCTGTCCGTGGCTTATTGACAAGAGTCGCGACGAGGCAATTACATTGCTAGCTAGCTATATTGCTGACTACTTGGCAAACAAGACGAGCGAGTTGCTTCACTTACCTTACGCCCTGCTCACTGCTGCCATTGGCACAGACCTTACTGCATTTACATTCTTCTCTTTTTCCTTGTCTCTTCCTTTTCAGTAGGCATCGCTGTACCGATCGGCCAAACCAATCATATGATTGGAACATCACTAACAGCGCAGTGGAAGGAACAACCGTCTACCATTCTACCATGGGGGTAAGATATGAAGTGTTTTCAACATGTACCGTGTCGTCCCTTCCGAGACAGAGGTTTGGCCTGTGGAAGGCGGCATCTTGTCTGTCGCTTCGATAGCGGAGTATGAGCTTTCGTAAGTTCTAACAATGACGCTTTGGCGACAAGCGTCAGCGCTGAAATTTGAAGCTTCCTGGCCACCATGAAAGCAGCACATCGATTCCTCGGAAAACCAACTCCTCAAAAACGGCACACCAACGGGGGCACGGGGTAGAGGCCGCGCCGGCTGTCGAAGCTCACCTCCTTGGACAAGGCTCTGTTCCTCCGTGTGGGGAGTTCTGCAGCCCGGCATAATTTCTGGGGCGTCCTCCAACACTCATCCGCGCCTTGACACACCACAGGACCGTCGTGACTCGGCTCCGTGCTGCAGCTCAGCCGTACCGTTCAGGCACCTCTTTCCTTGTTGTCCTCGGCCCGCAACCTCTCCAGCAGCTTTCCTCGGAGATATGGACTCAAGCCAAGCCTGTAAAAGTTACAGTAGATCGTTAGTCGTGGTCCTACGGTGCGAGGACTAGGTCAACTTACGCTCCCTCGTTCGTCAGCATGCGATATGTACCGCTCGACTGAAGGTTCCCGATGATGTTCCCCTCGGGATCGACCTCGAGGCTGCCAATGATGTCCTCGGGCCAGGCGATGCGCCCAAAGTCGGGCGGGTTCCTCGAGTCGCTCAGGTGAATGTAGCCGCCCCGTCCGCCGCCGCCTGCTCCTCCCTGGCCGCTCGCACCACCGGCACCCGTTGTCTCGCTTGCCTTCTTGTTGCCCCTCCTGTTCTGCTGCTGGGCGCCGAAGATGCCCCCAGCCCCGAGACTGGCGCCGCCGGGACCAGCAAAGGCGCGTGCCTGGGCGAGAAGCTCCTCGTCTTGTGGTGCATGTTCAGCGAGGACCTCGTACATGATGTTGAGAAAGGATTGGTTCTCGGTGAAAGACTGTGGCGTCGGGGGATCTTGCGTCGCGAAGCCGATGGCCAACCTAGGATTCGGCGGCTGGCTGTCAAGGAGGCTGAGGAGGAATGACGCTCTTGATGCGTCTGCTGGGAAGATTTTCTGCCCGGCAGGATTAGCGGCAACATTGTGCACCATCTGTATGAGGACATACAATATGAGGATTGGTCAGTAAGGTCGAAACAGCGCGGACGAAGCCTACGGCGTTTCTAAACCGCGGCGCGAAGCGTGCGAAAGGGGCCAACATCTAGAGCTGCTGCTTTGTTTCAGAGTGACTTGTTGACAGTAAACTTGCCGACCTCACATAAAACTGGAGAAGTCGTCGAAGCTGGAATAACTTCGCCTTGTGAATAATGATTCAGCGTTGACATCATCAAAATCATGTCGGTCGGGGCGTGTCCCCCATAGTAAGCATATAGCGCATTAAGGAGTGCACCATGAGCGGGTGCTTACATACAACAACACCCGTTACAAGACTCATGCGATCAATTACTAGGCACACCGCGACATGCCCCCACCAACGCGTCTCCAACATTCGGGACGCGTTTCAATTACGCAGTTTGGGCGCCCTCCACCTGCCCGCACCACCAAGACGACTACCTGGTGTGGATATCACGCATCTCCTAAACACCATTATTGTTATTGCGCCCGAGACTCAACACCTTGAGATAACCCAGCATTCAATTACAAGCCACGAACCATGGATCTATCACCAGCCATTTCTCCAAGGCGGAAGAAGACGAACCTAGCGCATATCTTCAATGGAGCGAAGACACCCGCACCCTCCTCCTCCGCCATCCCCTCCTCTTCCCCAGCCTTCGCAACACCTGTTCACCCCTTGAAGCCGTTCAGCATCTCGGCACCCACGAAACATGCCATATTGCCCATCCTCCTTCCGCCAGCTACCCTTCGGCCCCTCGCCTTCCGAACCTTCACAAAGAAGCACAGCCTGACCCTTACTTCGACGGCATTACAAGAGCTCGCAACCTTTATTGGCCGGCATTGCGGATCAGGATGGCGCGAGGAAGGTTTGGCGGAGAAGGTCCTCGAGGAGGCGGCCAAAGCCTGGAAGGGTCGCAATGGTGGTGTCATCGTGGACGGCGGTAGCTCTGAGCTCAAGGAGATCCTGAAGACCATGGAGGGCAATATGAGTGGAGGCAAAATTGTTGCCGGTGGTAAGGGGCTCAGCCGACAGAACAGCATGCTGGAGCCAGGCAGAGATGCCGACATGGCCTCACATACCAGGCTAGGTCTCAGGCCGAACCAGGCTCTAACCAGGGAAGACAGCCAGCAGAGCTTCGGCATGTCGAGCTTGGAGGTCGAAGAAGAGGAGAACGACCATGCTGCGAACGACGCAAGAAAGTGGCTCAAGGTCATCGGGGCGTACGAACAACCACGACTGTGCTACAATGTTGCCAAGAAGCACTTCGAGAGGTATGTCCGATTGGGCCACATCAACTACAAGAGCTTACCATCTTTCTTGCAGGGAAACCACAAAACCATCCCTGTTACCGCCAGCATCACATAAAACAGCTCTTTTTCGAAATCGCTACCACGTCATTCACCAACGCCTTTTGAGAAACGAATCCTTCCAGACCTCGGCGGTGGCCAGTACAAGGGCGCCATCACTCAAGAGGTCATTATCAGACCAACAGAATCACAAGATCACGCCGATCGCAAACTTACTCGGCCGCCACGGAAGCCATCACATGCTTCTAGGCATGTTGGTTGTCTTGCCGACAGGCGGCCTCGCCATCAGTGATCTTACAGGCACCATTGCTCTCGACCTTTCCCAGGCAATTGTCATCCCCGAAGATTCGGCCTGGTTTGCCCCCGGCATGATTGTCTTGATTGATGGTGTGTACGAAGAAGAGGAGGAATCACACGGCAAGGGCCTTAGCGGTAGTAGCGGCGTAGGAGGAACCCTCGGTGGTAAATTTCAGGGCTTCTTCATCGGCCAGCCCCCTTGCGAGAAGAGGAGGGCAACGCTTGGGGTGAGCGGGCCGGATGGTGGCCAGGATCATACAATTGGGGGCGGATTTGGGTGGATCGACTTTCTTGGTGTCGGCAGCGAGAGGGCAGTTGGTTCCCGGATGCGCAAGCTTGAACAGCGTCTCCTCCCCCGGCGGTCCGCTGACGAAACGCCCTGTCGAGGTCGTATGGTCATTCTCGGCGAGGTGAACCTTGACCAGCCGCGTACGCTGCAGGCGTTGCGCAAGATCCTATCCATGTATGCCAACGAGCCAGAGGGACAAAGTCCCATGACCTTTGTCCTGACAGGCAACTTTACACAACATGCCGTTCTGGCCCGAGGCGGCAGCGGAGGGAGCATCGAGTACAAGGAGGTCTTTGATGCGCTGGCCAGCACCCTTGCCGATTTCCCAACTCTGCTACAGACTGCGACCTTTGTCTTTGTCCCCGGCGACAACGATGGCTGGGTCTCCTCCTTCGGCGCCGGGGCGGCCGTTCCCCTGCCGCGCAAGTCAGCCCCTGAAATGTTCACTTCTCGCATCCGTCGGACCTTTGCCGCCGCCAACGCGGAGCTGACCAGCAACGACAGCGAGAACAAGGCAACAGAGGGTGAGGCAATCTGGACATCAAACCCCAGCCGACTTAGCCTCTTCGGCCCCAATCATGAGATAGTCCTTTTCCGCGACGACATCGCAGCCCGCCTCAGCCGCACCTCTGTTCGTCTGAAGTCTACGCGATCAATTGACTCTTCTGCCGACGACCTGGATGGCCAAGAACCCCCTTCCACAGGTGGCGACGTCCTCATGTCCGGTGCAGTAGGCCCCGACGCTACCCCCGTTGACCAGGAGGCCATGGACGTCGACCCGGACGCCACCAAGGCCACCGCCCTCCCGTCCTCCCCCGCGGTCTCCCAGGATGTCCACCGCGCGCGCAAGCTTGTCAAGACCATCCTTGACCAGGGCTATCTCGCGCCCTTCCGCCACGCCATTCGCCCCGTACACTGGGACTACGCGGCCGCACTACATCTGTACCCGCTCCCCACGGCGCTGGTGCTTGTCGACGCGACGGCTTCACCGTTTGCCGTCACGTACGAGGGGTGCCACGTCATGAACCCGGCAAGTCTGCTGGTGCAGGGCAAGACGAGGGTTGCGAGGTGGGTGGAGTATGAAGTTGGCAAGGTTGGAAAGATGAGGGATCTATCTTTCTGAGACGCATGGCTTAGACGAAAAGGACATGGGTTGGCGTTTGGCGCAGGCCCGAATGGCCATTCTTGGGAGTGTTAATGAATGATCGTGAACGTGGAGACCATGGACCAGAGTAAGATGTGGCATGTACATAGGGGCGTCTCGGCAAGATTGGCTCTGACTACAATCTGTTGAATGATAATCTTGTTCACGGAACTGTGAACATAGTCATTATCCAATTTAGGGGTTAAAGCATGTCGTGTATTATCAGAAGATACAGTCCATAAGCCCCAGCGCCATCTCAATAAGTTGAAAACGAGTGGTATCACATAAAAAAAAATTCCGTCCTTTCTACCGCAGGAGCAGCGACTCATCGTTCAGCACGCCAAAGAGACCCTCCATCTCCTTTTGCACACACTGCAGCTCGTGCGCGACCTGCGCTGTGACCAGCGTGTATGCGTAAAGTAAAGCGTAATCCTTCTCCTCAGCCGTAACATGCAAGTCCAGCTTGGGAGGTTTCAGCTTAGCCTTTCCATTCCCATTCCCATTCGTTGCTCTATCGTGCTTCAGACCAGCGTCGTCCTCGTCATCATCTTCCTCCACTACCGCCAATGATGGCTGGTGCTCTCTACGGAACTGGTAAATCTTGCCCAGAAGCCTGTCCTTGGTACCCTCCACTGACGGAATTGCATCCGTCAAAGGATACTCGAGCATGAAGCAACTGGCCAGGACTTGAAAAACGTGACAAATGCGGTCGCAAAGTTGAGCCCTTTCCGCTGCTGTATGCAACAGCAGAGCACGCTCGCCAGCCGAAAGGCTCCCGCGCTTCGATGTTACGAGGCGCATAGCGTGGAAGCCGTCCACGATCCTGAGCGTGGACTGCATGATGCGCGCATACGCATCGTCGGGAAAGGGGCCACGGAGTTCGAACTCCGACTTGGCGGAAGCTCGGAGAGCGTCAAGCTTGAGTGCTGCGCGTATGTGTTAGTAGGACACTCAAACTGCAATAGTCAAATGGGCTAGCTAGCTTACCGTATCGCTGGACCGCCTTCTCTTCGCCAGCCCTCATGTAAGATCGCGTACTATCGCTATTGAGCAGGATAGCCAAGGGTCCTCGCCTCCAGATGAGACCCAGTTGCACGTAGAGAATCGTCAGTCCTTCTTTGAACTTGCGCCTTCCCGAGATGGGCCAGATCATACGGCAGACGATGATACCCCAGAGAATACCGAGATTGACGGAGACGAGGCGGTGGTACACAATTTCACCCATCATCGGATTCAAGCCGCCCTCGTCATCGTCATCGTCGTCGACCTTCTGCGAAAGAGAATAGGCGTAGAGAACGGTAACATTCCATGCGAGTAGCGTGGTGCGACCAAGCGGCGGGTTTTTGAGCACGAGCATAACGTAGAAGCTGGCAAAGCTGATTGCCCAACCGCATAAGGCTAATACAACCCCGTTGCCTTGGCTGATGGCCCAAAAGATGAGGGCGAAACAACCGCCGAACATTGTTCCGAGAGACCTGGCTGTACCAGTGGTATTCGCGGCACCGACGGTCATGCTGGTGACAATCATGAAGGACAGTAGGCCCCATTCACCTCTCCAGTGCTTGTAAATGGGCCTCGTGGCGGGAAGGAAGGCAAACATGGCCCATACCATGGCTCCCACGCCAACTTTGATGCCGAATCGGACTACATATGGTCAGTAACGAAAGTCAAGATGTGGGAAAGGGTCACCTTACTGTCATCTCGGGCTAAGAACCTCATAGCTTTAAGACACCACTGTGAGAAGGATCGCAAGAACGAACTGGCGTTCGGAGAGGCATCCCAGTTGAAGGTATCTCGCCGGTTCATCATCTCGGCCGGCATGCCGGACGGCATACCCGATTTGCGGACAGGCCTAATGGGAGTTTCATCGGCCTCCTGAGGTTGCAAAAGGGCTTCTTGGTCGGGATCATCAGGGTTGGGTTTGACTGCGGGCTTTTCCCAGTACTTCCAGACCTTCAACCAGCGCCAGGTGTGCCCGCTGGTGGCCCTCGCATACTTCAAGTCCTCTAACACCGTCAGGTAGGCATCGATATCCTCGGCCACGTTTTGCAGACTGAAACTGAAGTGGCCACATGCGGCTGCCACTTCTTCAATGTCGGCCTGAATTTTTTCCGACCTGGTTCTTCCCAACTCGATGCTTCTGTACAGCTCTTTGAGCGCACTCGTTCGCGTCTCGTTGTAAATACCGAGGGCGTCTTTAAGACTCTGTCGGAAATGTTCATTGATGGTGATATCGTACTTGGGTGGGGGCCCGAAGGTCGGGTCCCTCAGTATTTCGGAAAGGGTGTACGCCAAAGACTTCATTGATGGGCCCAACAACGCGATGAAAAGCTCAAATATCTCCGAAGGTGTCCGAAATGATGTCACAGGGGCTGCAGAGGAGCCATTTTGGGTCTCTTCGACGCTGTTCTGGTCCTCCATCTCCAGTTCCTCCGACTCTTCAATCGCTGCCAAAGTCGCAGCCTTGTCTCGTGTGTTCTTGAGATATTGAGACATGGCACGCGTCAAGGTTGGCGAGTAAATGACGGTACCGCCCGGAGACTGTATGCTGTTGGGACCATCCTGGGGTAGCTCCATCAGGAGAGTGAACTGAGTTTCAGCAGCGCTGCGTAGGCCTCCGATGGCCTGCGCGAGAACTTCGAAGCACCTGACGACCTCCCTATCCATCCTGTAAATCGTCTCGCGGCCGAGGATGTAGTGCTCCAGCTTGGCCTCCCTCAGATTCGTTGTCATCTTGGTGTAGGCGGTCTTGAAATCCTTGTCAACGCGCGTGTAGTCGCCAGACAACAACTCTTCTTCAGTGCCGTTAAGGAAACCGCGAGCAATCATGGCAAGCATGTCTCCAAGAGATTCTGCTGACGTGTTCATGGTACTTCTCAAGCCCGCCCTTGCAGATGTTCGCCAGGCCAAGATGTTGACAAGCGCGGTGATGGAAACGCCCATGACCAGGATCTTGAAGACCTGCACGACCTTGATGGAGGACAGGTATCCCCCCTGGACAGCTTCTTCTTTCGTCACGATTGTGATGATAGCGATGGACGCCAATGTGCACCCAACGTTTACCAAAGGACTATTCATTCTCTGCTTGATCCAGCCGACGAATCCGAGGCCGAATCCGATGCAGAGAACCAAGATCATGACGTGGGAAGCAATTTTGAAACCGACTTCGTTGCCCAGCACAGATAGCCCCATGGATAGCATGGATATGACTTGAGCATAGCCGATGGCGCAGAACGCAATGAGTACCGATTCTACCATGGAACCCCACGTCCGGTTGGCGTGGAAATATACGGTGATAGTGGCGACAACATGCTTCCCATCGGGCTTCCCCAAGAAGTCGGATATCGGTTCGAGATAGGTAGCCATACTGCCAAGAAGGTAGGCAAGGGTGCACTTCAGCACACCCTTGCCGGCTGGAGACCTGAGGAAGTCCCAGAATTTGAGAACACTCGTCTTGACATTGTGTCCGACGGTCTGAACGCGCTCGCTTGGCGACTCAGACAGCAAAAGAGATCGATAGCCCTCGGGGTCTTCGGGACGCTCGTTGTCGAGGCTCGGGTTTCGGAGGGTGAATTGGCGATGGCTTCGCTCACCCGTACCGGGGATGATCACGGTGCCATTTCGTAGCTTCTACGTTGAGGGAACACAGGAACATCAGCTTCACACTCCATCTTCTGCTCTTTGGCGGGACGTTCAGTCTTGGAGCGAGGGCCTACGTTTCTCTTGGAAGGTCTCTTAGGGGGCCATTGACTGTGGTTCGAAGAGCTCATGACGGCGGGTCTGTCGCATTCTCTGAGGGTGGCGTTGGAGTGTCGCGAACCCAGCAACTTGTCGAGCGGTGTAAGAATGCAGATTTGCGGACCAGGAAACAGCTATTTGGTTCAGGGTTCAAGGTTCTGGTCGCAGTCTGCAGCGCGACTGCAGGATTGGTGGGTGTCGGTCTGCTTGGTGCTCGATCAAGGCAGATGTCTCTAGGGTTGGAGATGACGAGCCAAGACCTGGGAAGTCTGCCCAAAGAGTTTACAGGATAGGATGAAGAGTGGAGAGCTTGGGCTCAAGCTGCGACCTGGAGCGGATCCACGATCACACATCCTTGTTAGTTCCATCTGGCTGTGGCTGTGGCTGTGGCTGGTTGGTTCTTGCCCCTCATCATCGACTCGTCCCGAAGTGGGGGTGACCTGCTCCGTTGGCCGGATGCTGGCGAGTGACTGAACACCCACTTCCTTGTTGGTTGCATCAGTGTTCAATTTACTCCGACTTGCACAGGTGTGCTACATACCTTTGATTTGTTCAAGAAGAACTTGCGGAGTGAAACACAAGAGACGCCTTCATCTCATATCTACTCATGCGAAGGCTCTTGTATACCATGGCATCTTATACACCCAGGCGATTTGCGCCTCTGAAGCAAGGTGCTACATCCGATGCTCCCCTCTTGAGAGGCGTCGTCTTCGACGTGGATGGTACACTCTGGTACGCCACCTTCATCCATTAACAACCCTGTATTCCACCTACCATGCTCACATCACATGCCCAGCGAACCTCAGACGTACATGTTTGGCCAGATGCGGGACGCTCTTGGTATTACCAAATCCGTCGACATCCTCGATCACATTTACTCGCTTCCTACTCCTGAGGCCCAGGAAAAGGCAATGGAGTCCATTCGCGCCATCGAGCGCGAGGCAATGGCCACTCAGGTTGCTCAGCCGGGCCTCGAGGCCCTCATGTGCTACCTCGACTCTCGCGGTGTCCGCAAGGGCATATGCACACGTAATTTCGACGCCCCTGTCGCTCACCTGCTCGGCAAATTCCTCTCCGGAAGCATGTTCGCGCCCATCGTCACGAGGGATTTCCGCCCGCCCAAGCCCGATCCTGCTGGTATCCTGCACATTGCTCGGAACTGGGGGCTCCTGAAAGAGACGATCGAAGACGGCGCCAAGGCGGAGGCCGATGCGTCGGGACTTATCATGGTCGGGGACTCCATCGATGACATGACCGCGGGGCGAAAGGCTGGCGCTACGACGGTGTTGTTGGCGAACGACGTCAACATACATCTCGTGGACCATGAGCATACGGACCTAGCCATCCGACGCTTGGACGATCTCGTCCCCATTCTCGAGGAGGGGTTCACAAGCCGAGATGCTGTTGTCGAGTAAGCTGCAAATCTCTGTGAACAATGGCCACGGCAGTACGAAGGCCGGCCGAGACCCTATAGAAGACTGAGAGACGGGCCAAAGCGCGGAAATACCCCTTAGATGTAGCTTTATGCACGTAAAGTTAAGAAATCCTCGAATGTGGTGTCTAAATAATCTGCACGCCCGCAGTAAGATCCCAATCTTCTTGCTCCGGAACTTTGATTCGCGATCTTCTATCAGAACATCCCTAGACGTCCCAGCAGAGCTACATGTCCCAGACAGGTCTGTTCAGCTTTTGATGGTACGAGGAGAAACTCAGATACAAGGACAGACCTCCAAGGTGGAGGATTTTGATTCTAACGCCGAAAGATGCTGAAGAAAGATGGCCGCCGGGTGAGGAAGGGGGCAAGCGAAGCTAATTACGATGGGATGATGGAAAGGCTTCATTGGGCTCTGAGAGGGCAAGTCGTGAGCACGAACATGCTTTCTGTATGAAGGGAGCTCGTTTGCAAAAGACGACATGGCCTCAACAGAAAATCTCCAGGACCCCATCATGAACTATCGGCTTTGAGATGATGTGTGTGATCCCGAGCTTTAACCGCTGGTCGACAGAATGGCTGACCTTACAGGCGGCCACAAAACGCCGCTCGGCTCGTGGGGATGGTGATTCTGACGCCAGCCCTTAATTGGAAGACCCGTTGTAGACGTCGTTCATGTAACCCCTGTTGGACGGCGGCATGCCGAAGGTTGCCTGCCTCCTGTTCTCCCTACGACCGTCGTCAGGAGTGCCCTTGCGGGGCGGCGGAGGCGGCAAAGGGCCACCAGGCGGTCCCGGTCGGACGGGCAGGCTGAATGTGGCAGCACTGGCGCTGGATGGGCCGGCACTGTTTGGGTAGTCACCGGCCTTCGGAATAGAATTGGTGGTGACGATCCTTGGGCCCATACCCGGGTGGCCGGGGCCAGTAGACCTTCCTGACGGCAACCCGTTTCTGGTGGGGGACCGATTATGAGAAGGGCCGTACTGGTCTCTCGGTGAGATGATGCCAGCACCAGCGATGGGAATCTCTCCCGAGGTTGGGGTATCAAAGGGGCGATCGTCGTTGGCATTGTTGTGGTAGGTCGGCGAATCACTCGAGTTCAACAGCTCCCGTGTGGCGGGAGAAAGCTGTGGCGCTAGATGGGATTTGCGGTTGTCGCGCTCCATCATGCTGACTGCCCAGTCCCGCAGGTTGACCGGAGTTCTCTTGGCAGCCTGCACAAAGGGATCCCGGTCCTAATATCTGGTCAGATGCTGGTCTCTCGCTCGGCGGCAACAGTAACCCTAGAGGTTTCTTCAACATGGGGGGTACTTACAAACAGCTCTTGAGGAGTGGACCGTTCATCTGGAACCTTGGAAAGACACCTCTGGATCATGTCCTCGAGGATAGATGGAAATGCGTCGCTCTTGGGCAGCTTGGGCGCCGGCTCGTGGACGATCTGCTGCAGCAGGTCGAGAATACCTGCAGGGGCACCGTCCCCATCTGAGAGTTGCTCGCTTGCAGCGAAGGGAAACTTGCCAATGGCAAGCTCCATGATCGTGAGGCCAAAACTCCACACGTCCGACTTGACCGTATACTTCTCGCCTTGGATACGCTCAGGAGCCATGTAAGTCGATGTGCCAACAAAGGTGTCTGCCACAGAGTTGACAAGTTCACCAGAGACACCAAAGTCGCACAGCTTGATACTGCCCCTGGAGTTGACCAGGATATTGGAAGGCTTGATGTCACGGTGCATGATGTGGTGCTTTGAGTAGAGATACGTCAAGCCGCCTAATGTGGCTTCCGCGATCTTACCCAGCACATCGACTCGGATGGGACCAAAGACACGCGACACTCGGTCCAAAGCACTGGATGATATGTGTCAGATAGATTGCCCACGACCTCAAACCAGATGTCAGGATTCGCTTACCCAACGTCCATGTATTCCATGCACATGATGACATCGTTGTTGTCGTTGAGGAATGCGCCGTAGAAGTTGACAATGTTCGCCGAATGGCAACCATGCATGATCTGGAGTTCCCTCACAATCCGCTTTCGCATCTCCTTCTTGGCTTCGACGTGTATGACCTGGCTGGCATTAGCGAGACTGCCATCGGAAGATGAGCATTCGTATGGCGTACCTTTCTGGCCATGACAGTCCCGGTGAGAACATGTCTGACTTTGCTGACCGTACCACCGTTGCCGGATCCAAGCTCTTTAAGGACCTCCAAGTCTTCTTGCTTCAGATCTAGCTTGTACTCAATGCCAATCTCCAGTTGTGCGCTTTGGTCATTGCCATCCTGATCACGAGAATCGTAGTCATGTCGGCTGGTCTCGGCTGTCGGGGGGGGTTTGGGGGCAGCAGGTGTCAGAGCAAGCCCTTTGACATTCTTGCGCTTCATGGAGCGCGGGGCGAAAGGGTCGGGCATGGCGGGCGACGTTTCGCGGATGGCAGCCTTCGCAAAGCGTCGAGTTCGAGGCGGGCTGGGTAAGAATATGGTTGCGAAAGCCTGTCGTCGAAGCAAGGAGGAATCTTTCGAGGTGATAGCTGGCGCTGAAGCTGAAGGCTAGCAGGCGGTATGGAGGCGTCGAGCCGTAGCAGTAGTTGGTGTAGAGAGGAGCGGATGGGCAAGGCGCGGGGCAGTCGTCGCTGCGCAACACGGGATGAGCGTCCGTATCGAAGTCGATTTTGATTTCGGATTCGGAGTGGAAGAAAAGGGGCCAAGCAATATCAAGGCGCACGAAGTAAAGGCAGCCAGAAAAGTGCGCGGCGTACCTAATGTGACGCTTGGGCGAGGTGTGATGAAGAGGATGGAGCAATTAATCAGTGTCGTTCCCCTGATCCCTTTCCGGTCGAGGTGGGGGTTTTATCGGGTGCGACAAGTCGATAGTGCCGGAGCAGTCAGTACCTCTTACCAAGACCAGGGCGCTTAGGCGGTTAGGCAGGGTGCTTTTTCAGGGTATGACAGGACAGCAACACACAGGCAGACGGCAGCACTAAAGGGTCACCCGCATCCACGAGATATCGCACGCTTGGGTCGATCAGTGGACACGGCCAAACGGAAGACCAAAGTGTCTGGAAGTGTGTAGCGTCCAGCAAAAGTCACGGATCGGAAATGTGGCGTGTCAGTGGGAAGGTTGACGGGGATCCTGACACTTGGGGTGGAGCAGCAAATGGGAGAAAGAGGGGACGCAGACGGAGAGGGGTTTCGGATAGGAAGCTCGCTGAAGGGAAGATGCGAGAGCGACTAATAAGGGGGGACCCATAGACGCTTGGAGCGCCCCGAGCACATCCCATGGACCCGTCTGGAGTGTCGAGATCTGCCCTACAAGATGGGACCTGTGGATTTATTCAGTAGGGCACTTCCTTGCAACTTGGCTTGCACTTGCACCCTGCTTCACCTCAAAGTAGACTGCAACACCGTCTCCTGCGAATGCTCATACTTCGTGGCTGTCCGGAACTTCGTATCTGACCTTAGTGGCCTGGCTCGCCAGAGCAGCTTCATGGCCCTCCCCCTCATAAATCATACGCCACACACCATTCACCCCAACAGCCAACGATGTGATAGTATCCAACTTTTTCTCGACATGGGCTCTGCCGTGTCCAAAACGGGCTTGTGTCTCAAGTGCCAGTACCCAAGCTTATTGGTTGTCTTGATGCATTGCTCCTACAAGCTTCACTGACTGGTACACTGCTCGCCCTGGGGGCCTGCCCAACGGCGTGGAGGAGCGAACCGTGACTAGGACTGCATGTACCCAACGCAGCCAATCTTCGTCACTTGCGCGGTCATCACAGGAATCCATCGTCTTCCCGCGCTTTGGGTTCTGGTGTCGTTGAGGCCACGCAAAGGGATAGTCTTTGGATTTCAGGGGAACTGTACCCTCGTCCTGTCGTCAATTTGACGACAAGATTTGTCGAAGGAAAGCCGTCTGAAGGATGTTTGATTCAGGCAAGCCATCCGGATTCACGATCATGAAACTCAGTGTCTGCATATTAAGGGGACTGCAAACACTCGCCAGCGGTCTATGGCATGGTGAGAAGATAGAGTAGCTGATCGCTACAAATGTCTTTAGATAAGATCATAACGCAGGTTTGGTTGTGATAACTCACCAGCATTGCCAGTGATAAACTTCTGCTAATAAGTCACGAACGATATGGACAAGGAAAGAATGAAGCTTTTGAAAGAAGCCCTCTGTCTGCCGGATGGCGAGGATTGCAAATCTGCTACTAGAGTACCTTGAGGTACCTAAGCTAGTAAGTGTTAAGGCAATACTATCAGTGCCTTATCGTATATCTATCTATACGGTATAATGCGATACCAGGTCAAATTCTGGCCCACCGAAATGTCGCCCAATAGAATCCGACTACGCGAGTACAGGCACCAGAGCAGTAGAAGCTGAGGCTCAAGCCTTCTCCAAAAAGTTGCTTTCACGAAGTAACACGTCCCTTCTACGCGTCGAAGTGGCAATTAACCGTCTCAACGCCATCCCTCGACCGTCGGAGACCGCAAAATAGCATTGGGCTGCGATAAAATCAAATTCCGGTCTATTTTCAAGAGCTCTGTCACTATTCGTGGCCATCAATCACGAATAGCGATCACACCTGCCAGATCGACCTCTTGCCCTCCGACGACCACCATCAGCTGCGCACAGCGCAGCGCCCGCAACTTTGCCTAGCATGAGCAACTCCATGCGGGACCTGATCAGTGGTGAGGCCGAGCTGGATGATGATGAAGAAGACGATTCGTACGGCGAGGAGGATGGCGAGCGGCGTGCGTCGAAGGCGCGGCCACGCGCTCTCGAGGACTCGTCAGAAGAAGAAGACGATGATGACGATGAGGAGGAAGCTGCAAAGGTAGATGGACCCCCACAGTACTAGCAACCGGAAAAGTGGCACTGACAAATGCATAGATCCGCGAGGGCTTCATCGTCGACGAAGACGAGGATGAAGAAGATGAAGGCGACGACTCGGACGCCCGCGAACGTGTTGTGAAGCGCAAGAGGGAACACCGCGATCGGGAAGAGGAAGCGCAACTTGATGACGAGGACCTGGAATTGATAGGAGAACAGGTTGAGCGCAAGAAGCCGTCTGAGGTATGCATTCGCGCCCCAAGTCGTCGTTTGACTCCCAATGTTAATCTCGGCATAAGCCCAAGTTCAAGCGCCTCAAACGAGGCCACCGTGACGATAGCGAACGGCCACCCGAGCGTCGCGGGCTGGAGGACATGTTCTCTGACGACGAAGATGAAACCAACGAACGACCCTACGGGCGACCAAGCTTCCGAGCACAGGCTGATGAGTTCGACGACTTCATCGAAGAGGACTTTCCCGAGGACGAGGAGGCACGTATGCAGCGGCTCGAAGATGCGGAGGTCGCGCGCCCTCGCGACAAGGGCGTGTCAGGCGTGGTTGACACGACCGGTCTTGACAAGGACGCCCTGGAAGACTTCGAGGCTATTTTCGGCAATGGCGAGGACTACGACTGGGCGCTGCAGATGGAAGAAGAAGAGGGCGAGAGGGAACGCGAGGAGCAGGTGATTGAGCTGAAGGACGTCTTCGAGCCCTCGCAGCTCACAGAGAAGCTTCTTACGGACGAGGACAACGAAATCCGAACACTCGACGAACCCGAGCGATTCCAGCTTGACAGGAAGCCTTTCAAGCACCTGCAGCTCACGGCCGAACAATTCAAAGAGGAGGCACGGTGGATTGCGAATCTGCTGTGGCCGAAGAAGATGCTCCAGGGAGACCTGCTCGGGCCCTTCACCAAGGCAATCGGCAAGGTTCTCGAGTTTTTTGTGGTGGACGGTGTCGAGGTGCCATATGTGTTCCAGCATCGCAAGGACTACCTCATCCACACAAAGAAGTCACGCAACCCCGCTCATCGCGACGACCCCGATGCGCCGGAGTTCATCATTGCTGCCGACAAGCTACTGACCCAGGACGACTTGTGGCGTATCCTGGAGCTCGACATCAAGTTCCGATCGTTGATGGAAAAGCGTAACGCTTTGGAGAAGACGCTCGACAACCTTAAGTCTGAGATGGGTGTCAATGATGACATACTCGAGGACATGATTACGCAAGCCGCTAACATGGAAGAGCTTCAGGATCTTCAAGACTACCTCAACTTCCAGTACGCAGCACAGCTGAAGGACCTCGCTTCCATGAACGGAAATATCAAGCAAACAAAGCGACCCGGCTCCAAGGGTGTTCTATTCGACAAGGTACGCAGGAGTAGGGTTTACGATTTCGTTCGTGCGTATGGTATTGCACCGGACCGACTCGCCCGCAATGCACTCAGGGAAGGCCCCAAGGTCTGGGCCGATGACGACAACGAGCTACCCGACAACTTGGCCGATCAGTTTGTCGACGAGGACTTCCCAACAGGCGACAGCGTCTTGCAGGCCGCCCGTCAGATGTATGCCGAGGAACTGTTCGTCAGCCCTCGTATGCGCAAACACTTCCGGGCCAACTTTTACGAGATGGGCGATATCAGCTGTCGTCGAACCGAAAAGGGCTTGCGGAAGATCGATGAATCTCATCCCTTTTACGAGGTCAAATACCTCACCCACCAAAGCTTCGGCGATATGGCGCGTCAACCGCACTTGTTCCTCAAGATGATGAAGGCCGAGGAGGAGGGACTCATCGAGGTTAAGGTCAGCATGGAAAACGACGAAGGTTTCAAGCGCAACCTGCGGCAAGAGTTCGTTTCCGACAATTACAGCGAGCGAGCGGACAGGTGGAACGATGAGCGGACTAAGGTTCTTGATCTTGCTGTCCCCCGTCTCCTAAAGCACGTTGCCAAGGGTGTTAAGGAGTCAGTCCGCACTGCCTGCCAGGACGAAGTACTCACCACGTGCCGCGAGGAATACTCGAAGAAGATCGACCAGTCGCCGTACAAGCCTAAGGGCATGGTTCTGGGCACCACACCACGTGTTCTGACATTCTCAAACGGAATGGCCGATCCTGGCCGTGACGCGACGTGCTGGGCTTGGATGGACGAAGAGGGCCGCTTCGGTGACCACGGCAGGTTCGATAACTTGACACGAAACGACGCCGCTCGCGAAGAGTTTGTGGAGCTTGTCAAGCTGCGGCGGCCCGATGTTATTGGTGTCAGTGGGTGGTCGGCCGACACGCACAAGCTCGTTCGCGAGTTAGAGAACATCATCAGCGACAAAGGCTTGATGGGTCCCGAGTTCGATGACCCTGAAACCGACGAATACCGCGCCGAGCTGCTCGAGGTCATCGTAGTTAACGACGAGGTCGCTCGTCTTTACAAAGACAGCCCGCGTGCTGTTGCTGATCACCCGTTGCTTGCACCTCTGACACGGTATTGCATCGGACTCGCCAGGTACATGCAGAACCCTCTCAAGGAGTACGCTGCGCTTGGCAAGGATATTACCTCGTTGGCGTTCCACCCCTGCCAGCAGCTGCTTCCCCAAGACAAATTACTGAAGAACCTGGAGTTTGCAATGGTCGACATGGTCAACCTATGCGGTGTTGACATTAACGAGGCTGTCGGAGATTCCTACACTGCGAACCTCCTTCCCTATGTGGCTGGTCTCGGCCCTCGCAAGGCGACAAGTGTCTTGAAGGCCATCAGTGCCAACGGTGGTTACGTTGGCAGTCGAGCCGAACTCGTAGGAGACATTGACAGCGGCAAGATTCCTGTTGTCGGACCACGAGTCTGGAACAACTGCGCCAGTTTCCTATTCATCCACTTCGAGCCAACGAATCCGTCGTCCGATCCTCTCGACAACACGCGTGTGCACCCGGAAGACTACGAGCTTGGTCGCAAGATGGCAGCCGATGCACTCGAACTCGACGAAGAGGATGTTAAGGGCTTAACAGACCAGAACGGCCCTGGTGCCATCGTGCGCAAGCTCTTTAAGGATGATGCCCAGGAAAAGGTTAATGAACTCATCCTGGAGGAGTACGCACAGCAACTGGAAGACAAGTACAGTCAGAAGAAGCGTGCGACTCTGGAGACCATCCGAGCCGAGCTCCAAGCACCGTACGAGGAGCTGCGTCGCAACTTTGTCACGCTTGCTGATAGCGAGATCTTCACCATGCTCACGGGCGAAAACAAGGAGTCTCTCGCCATAGGCATGATCATCCCGGTCAACGTCAGAGTCGTGAAGGACGAGTTCGCCATTGTCAAGCTCGACTGCGGCATCGAGGGTAGAGTGGAGCCGAATGAACACGATAGAAACAGCGGCATGGGTATCAAGGGGGTCATCTCAGTCGGACAGACGGTCCAAGCCAAGGTTGTGTCGGTCGAGTACAAGAACTTCTTGGCCAAGCTTTCCATTGACGAGAGAGATATCAAGAACGGCTATCGGAAGAACATGTATCACCCCCACGGGACATGGGACGAGAGGCTGGAAGCTGATGACAAGGAGGAGCTTCGCGAAAAGGACAAGAGTACGGGGCGAACCCAGAGGGTCATCAACCACATGCTGTTCAAGCCCTTCAACGGCTTAGAGGCTGAGCAGTGGCTCGGTACGCAACCCAACGGCGAGAAGGTTATCCGCCCCTCGTCCAAGGGTAACGATCACCTTGCCATTACGTGGAAAGTGGCCGACGGTGTGTTCCAACACGTTGACGTCCTCGAGCTACAGAAGGCCAACGACTTTTCTCTCGGCCAGCTCCTGCGTGTGGGTAAGATGACATACAAAGATCTGGACGAGCTGATCCACGGCTACATCGAGGGCATGGTCAAGAAGGTCGATGAGATGATGCAACATGACAAGTTTGACAAGCGGTCCAGGGCAGACGTTGGTAAGTGCTGCAACCTCCTCGTGCTCACCATCCGTCTGGGACCTCCGTTACTGACTCCCCGCGCAGAAAAATGGCTCACCACCTACATCGACGCCAACCCCACGCGCTCGGCGTACGCCTTCTGCATCAACCCCAAGCACCCAGGCTACTTCTGGCTGTGCTTTAAGGCGAACAAGTCGTCGCGTGTGAATGCCATGCCCGTTAAGGTTCACCACGAGGGATACGAGTTGCTAAAGAACCAGTATCCAGACATGAGAGGTCTGTGCAACGGCTTCAAGATCCTATACTCAAACGAGATGCAGAGGCTCCAGAAACAGCAGCAGCGGTAGAGCGGCTCTGTTGCTGTTGGAACCGATAGTGGTGCTGGTGCTGAAGCTGGTGGCGGGGTCGGTGCTGTCTTACCTGACGTGTCGCCCCGGCCGTCGGTGAGGGCACCGCTCAAATCCCAACAAGAGGAATTCAGCAGAGGCTCGGAGACATGAGGGGGAGGGAGAGATTGCATGGGCAGATACGCTGACTGGAAGCGGAAGCTCAACCCATCCACTTGGCCACTGGGGTACTTTGGCCGGGTGGGGAAGATGGCGTTGTTGGAGAAGCTGTTGTAACACTATTGGCAAGGAAAGCAAGACCAACTACTGGCATGCCGGTTGGGCTCCTAGACAAATCGATGAACTATTCACTGAAGGCCGTACAGGTTGCTTGAGTGATCTGACCTGCTTAGCATTTTGTCCAGAGGGGCAAGTGAACTTGCAGCATGCACGAACAAGTCACTGAAGGGCATGATGCTCAAAAGTCACGATGCCGTTATTGATATTGAATATGCTATCCAAGGAATCCGCCATGAAGTCAATCCCATTACATCGTGTTATATCAGCTGGTGGGTCGCAGATGACCCAGCAACCCTGGGTGGGGACATCCTCAAATAGCGATCACCGCCACAACAACGAACAACATGACCATCGCAGTGGCCCCCGTCCGCGCAGCTCCATTGGCCTCAATGCCAGGGACGTTCTCCTCTTCGTTGGCGGCAGGATGTACGTGGTTGTCATCGTGGGAGGGAACAGTCACGTTGTGGCCCGGCTTGGAGCTGGGGACTGGAACAGGAACAAAGATAATGGTGGCGGTTGTGTAGACATGCTTCGTCGGGCCGGCCGATGAGTCCTGGGAGGTGTCCTTTTCGGGGGACTCGACATTTCCTTGAGGCTCTTCGGGTTGTGGTTCGCCCTTTGGCTGTTCGTAGTCTCCGACTGACCCGTCGCCCACAGACTTCTCTTCCTCCTTCTTTTGGTGGCCCTTGTCACCTCCAGCGCCAGAAGATATCTCGGGCCTCTTGGGCTGCTCGACGTATGCCGTGTGAGATTCGTCCAGAACACGGGTGATCATCGTCAGTACCATCTCTGTGGTCTTGCTGCCGTAGGGCAGGCGGAGGTGGGCACCTCGGGTGGGCAGGCTGTAACCTCCTGGATGCGCTTGAGTGTCTGGGTGGTGACGGCTACGGGGCAGACTGTGGTGTACAGGGCGATGATCTCGGTAGTTACGTAACCAATGCGGTTGGGGCAGTCGGGAAGATAAGGGGCGCAGGAGGTGATCGTGGTGACACGAGTTGTGAAAACAGTAGATGTTTTGAGGGTTGTCGTGGGACCACTGGAGACTGTCGGGGAGCTTGTCGGAACCAGAATGGAGGAGTTCGTGAAAATGATAGGTCGGGCGAGAGCCAGAGGGTGAGATGGAGGTATGGGACAATGAGGGGAGGTGAGAGGAGGACGGAGCATCTTCAATGGGTGCAGCGACACTAGACTCGCCGGCAACAGCGGAACTGGTGTCCGCCGAATGGATAGAAGATGCGGGCGTGCTCGTCAAGGCCGACTCAGAGGTAGACACTGTCGCAGATGAGGAGGCAGCGTAGTATGACGAGGATGTGATGACAGCACCGGGGCTTGAAGACGATTCCGATCTGGAAGCAGAGGTTGAGATAGAAAGTCAGGCACATGGGAAGAAGAAGGCGCCACAGACGACACATCAGAGGACTCTGACGCAGAGAAAGAGGCGGAGAAAGAAGGGGATGCCGAGAGAGACGAGGAGTCCACGACAGCAGAAGAAAGGGGCAATTCTGAGGCCTGCTGCGTGGTGAAGGAGGCCGAATAATCAGAGGATTGCGGAGCAGATCCCGAAGTGGAGGCAGAAGCTGGCACAGAGGCGGAGGCTTGATGAGAAGCTTCCGAAGGAGGCAAGACTGCGACGCTGGAAGAAGCAGGAATGAAGGACGATACCTGGACGGAAGAAGCTACCAGGATGGAAGACAATCCAGAATCAACTGATGAAGCAGCAACAGACGACGACTGTGGGACGTAGGAAGATGTCGAAGCGACAGATGACTCCTGAACCGAAAAGGCTAAGATGTAAGAGGACTCTGCAGCAGCCGAAGAGCTCGGACCGTAAGACGAGCTAGAGATCAGCGAGCTAGACATGACAGTGCTGCTCGACGTCACAGTCGACGAGCTCTGTACCAGAACAGGCTCGGTTTCTGTGAAGACGCGAATATCTTTGATCTGCCAGTAAACATCCTTGAACGCAGTAGGGTTCTTTGCGACGTATGGACTGCACACTTGCTCCCTCGTCTTGGCCGAGCACTCGGGGCCCCATATGTAAGGGTTACCCGCCGCATCGCCGCAAAAGTCAATGTTGAGCCGTACGTTTGCAGTAACATGAGGCCATCGCAGGATTCTGGCGAACAGAAAGACTGCGGCGCTGTCGCGCATGGCACCGTCTCCCCGAAGACCCCCATACGCGCCTCTACTGCCAAGTATCTCTTTCTCAGAGCGAAACGTGAGAGAGTCACAACAGTCTTAATATGACATGCCACTCATCGCAGCTTGTCAGGTGGCCGAGCGAAAGAGGATGAGGAGACTAGGCCCGTTGAGCATAAGGTCTCGGACCTGTACTAGCTGTTGCGAAGCACAAGGCCGTTCGATTGTGGCTTCTCCGGGGAGAACACGAATGCTGTCGAACATCACGCCCAGACGGCAAGTTGGCAGAACGCCAAGTGATCGTTGGCGCAGACCCCTGGCGCTTGCCAGAATAGGCTGGTGCGATTGAGTGATACTGTCTTGCTGAAGTCTGCGATTTAAGAGCGCATAGCTTTCCCGAAGTGTGGGTATTGGACAGCGAAGCGACAATGCTGAGAGCGGGTATTGTGTTTATTGAATTTGGTTGGAGGTGATGCCCATCCAGCTTAACAGTTTTGTGGTGCTCAAGCGTCGTTGGCCGGTCATTCGAGTGTCACAATGTTGTGAACCAGACCTAGGTGATTGACGCCCAGCGACCTTGGTAACCTGGCAGAGCTTGCGGCGTAGACGACAATTTGGCCCAGGTAGCTCCTGCTTCTATCCTTCAAGGCCAGTTACCTGCCGCGTTAGGCTATCCGCCTCTTTTCTGAGGCTTGCTTGGCTGTTTTGATCGCTCTAATGACCAGTTTGCTTTGGTGACTTGGGTGCTACCCTACGCCGGCAAATTAGGAACTGGTACGTGAGGATGTTGAGCTTCGCAATAATCTCTGGACAGATCTGGACTAACGTCAGTCATAGCTCTGCAAGTGGGTGTTCGTAGCAAATCGCTGACGATATGATTTCAGACAAGTTGAGAAGATATAAAACGCGGTGTTCGTCGGCATCACACCTCTGTTGAGCTCCAGGCCTAAGCCCGATGCTCGCGAGTTGCTTCGCTGGCCCCGCGTGCGTCATCATGGTCAGGGAAGGGGGAGAAAGAACTGTATGCATCACTGACCTTGTGTTGCGCCACGATATGCAGGCTGTTGGGTATTGCATAACAAGGGAGTGTCTCAAGTCTCGGGCCTGAAGTTGCCCCTCTTCTCCTTCATTGCGAACACCTTCTGCCTGTCCTCGTCGAACTTCTTGAGCAGCAGCGCTTGCTCGGCCTTGCGCCTCTCACGCAGCTGGAAGCGGTAGAAGTCCTTCGTCTCGTCCTTCTTCTTGGCCGCCCTGTCGACCATCTTCTGCCTCGCAACCTCGGCCTCGTTCTTGGTGGCCGGCGCCGCGCGCCCCCCGCGCGTGACGGTCACGAAGCCGTCCTCGTCGGGCTCGTTCCTCAGCCTCTTGGCCGTCTCCGCCGCCTCCTTCTCCTTGCGGTTGAACGCATTGAAGAAGGCGTGCACCGACTTCTGCGTCGCAGCCTTGTCAGCCCTCGACAGCTGCAGGTGCGTGGCGACCCACGGCGCGCCCAGCTCCGGTGTGTCGTCGGCAACCCCCTCACCCCAGACAGGAATCTTATTCTTCCTCCTGGCCTTCGCGATGGCCTTCAGCACCTGGTCGACGCTCTTCTCGTCGGCCATCAGCACGATGGCGCTGGCGCCGCTCTTGTGTATCCTGCGCGTCCACGTATCAGGTAGCAGGGCCGTCTCCTCCTCTCGCGCGTGCTCCTCGGCCTCCTGCTCATCGCGCTTCCTCTTCTTCACGAGCGCTGACATCTTGGTGACCGAAGCAGGGTCGAGCTCGAGCCGCCTCCTACGCTCGCCTTCGAAGGCGATGCTCTCGAAGCGACCGGGTCCGACAAGAGAGTTGAAGACGGCGCGGAAGTGAGCTTCCGAGCCATCGACTGGAACGTTCTTCAAAAAGAGGCTCCGGCCGTCGATGGCCGTGGGGATCTTGGGAGTGTTTCGCCGGACCCGGACTTCGTGAATGGCGGTAATGGGGCAAGAGGGCATCGCTGGCATTTGGATGGGGAGGATGGAAAAGCCATCCTCTGCCACTTCAGAAGCCATGACTTTCGTTTTCTAATCTTCAGAATTACGGATGTATTCTGGGTGAGGTTGCGGCCGGGTAACGTCATGGAAGAAGTGAAAGGTTGAAGTATGTTGGATCAGTAGCGACTGATTCAGCGAAGCAAGCACGACGCAACTCCAAAAAATTGAGGATGCAAAAGATAAACACCGAAGTGGGGTCGCGATACCCCTGCTCCAATTGTACTGGGCTGACTGGCCACTAAATCTGTCTGGATAAGCACTTGATGCCCCACTTCATGATGGCTTCAACTCCAGGATCCTGAGCTGCGATAACGCTTCTATAATTCGACCACAATCCTCCCGACGCCACGACTAATACAGCTCAACATGGAGCTTCCCTTTTCTTCAGTAGTCAGCGCCGTGCCCCTGTGATCGACTCGTCCGCCTTTAAATCCGATCTTGCAGGTCCCGCAATTGCCCACTTCGCAGCTGCTCTCCACTTGATCACTCCCAAACTCTCTTTTGAGGACCTCCAGAAGCGTCTCTTCTTCTGCAACCTGGACAACCTTACCATCTCGGTTGACCACCTCAGCCTCGAAAGGATCGCCTGTAGAGTCTGCAGCGAAAGCTTCAAAGTGGACTTCATTCTCATCCACGCCAAATTCCTGAATCGCCTTGCGACCGGCTTCCATCAATCGTGTCGGACCGCAGAAGTACAGCTGGCTGTTCCATTTAAGGGTTCGCACAATCTGGTCAATTTCCATCCGCTCGCCTTTGGATTTGTCATAGAGTTTCACGCTGGCGCCCAGCTTCTCGAGGCGGTGTCGGAACGGCACATCCTCCGCCGAGCGCACCGCGTAATGCAGCTCAATGTTGTAGTTGATGCCGTGGTATGCCTCCAACGAGGCCAGGAACGCCGTGATACCCACACCACCGGCGACGAATACATGGTTGCTTGCCGCATTGGCGTTTGGTACGTCGTTTGTGAACCTCCCCACCTGGACCACGGCGTCTTGTCCGGGAGTTACGCTGTGCAACCACTTTGAGCCGCCGCGCGAAGGGTTCTCCAGTGCAACGCCAAGCTCAAAGCCGTGGACGTTTCCCGAGACGACAGAGTAGGAACGCTGCAGGCCACTGGGTAGCAGGAGCTTCACATGGGCGCCGTTGCATACCACCAGCTCCTCCTCGCCGGGGGGCTCGCGGGGCTTCAAGAAAAAGGACGTGATTCGGGGGGTCTGCGTCGTCTTCTCGATAATGTCATACTCGCGCCAGGTCTCCCCCTTTGCATTCTCTATCTTGCGCTTCGCTTTAGCCTTGGCCTTGGCCACTCTCTTCTGGAAGACTCCACGACTCTCGTCGCCCATCGCTTCGATGGCGGCGAGCTCCTCGTTCATTGCCAAATCTTCCGGGTTCCGGTGAAGGAACTCCTGTACCCGTTCAATGGTCCACTTGGGCCACTTCCGTTCAGTCAAGATCATGCTGTCGCCCGCTTTGACACTTCCCTCCTTCAGAACGCGGTAGTACCAGCCGGTACGACTCGACCGAAATGTCTTTGGTGCAAAGTTCTTGAGCTGAAAACGATGGTTAAGCTTGAAGCACGGCTGGCGCGGCAGGCTGACTTGGAGCACGACAGAGCCGCCCACGGCCCATTTGTCGCCGATGCAGATGTTGCGCTCGTTCAGGTGGCGCGTGACGAGGTTCTCGCCGAAGCCGCCAGGGCGGAAACGGTCTGCCGCGGCGGGGTACTCCTGCTGCCAGCCCGGGTAGTGGGAGCTGCAGTCTGTAGAGCCAGGTTAGCATCTGTCCCGCTTGGTTTAAGTTGATGCTTCTAAAGCGTTCAACTCTTTGGGGGCCACTTGCAGCCGTGGACAGCTTTATCGATGCCACCGTGGAAGGTGAGGTCATGCTCATCGTCGTCCAGCCCCAGACGGGTCACACGCACAGAACCGGAGCAGGCGTTCTTGTCGATGCCACTTTCGATCTGGAGTCCAGGCATCTTTTTCATCTTGCTTGTTCTGACTTCGAGAACTGTGTCGCTTGTACATTGCGACCAGAGGTCAACATCCTTGCCGCCCTCTTGCGTCATCACCCTGGGTATCCGTAATTCACCGCGGTATGTGTTCCTCGGCTATAGCTCTTCTCTGTCCGTGATGAAAGCAACAGGCTGTTCCGAAGGATCAGCTGTGTGTTGTGTGTTTTGGTAAAGGTCGTACATGAGGATGCTCCAGTCTCGTAGACTGAGGTGGGCGGCAGTTGATGATTCACGCCCCCCCCCCCATGTCAATGATAATGTGGAGGCCGTGATTGGCCGTCAACCACTGGTGCTGGTGGGGAATTGAGCCTCCATCGTCCCTCTCAGAGGGTAGTCCGTTGAGCGTACAACTACGTTGGTCTCATAATCCTCCTTGAATGATTTGAGGATCTCGTGAGAGCTGCCTAGGGAACCATACTGGTTCCAGGAAGGTGGTCGAAGAGGGCTTGGTCAAGTCTCGACTGGCCCCCAGACAACCCCGTATCTCGTGGCTGCCGAGAGCACAACCTTGGCTGCCCAGTGCAGTGATGAATTGTTACTTGAGCCTCAGGGACTTTGAAGACAACTTACCGGTGGTTAGCCTGTGGCTTAACCATGCGGGCGTTGCCTTGCTGTGATGGCCAAGCAGACTGGTCGTTTCTTGTCCATTCCTCCATCCGTGGCCCAAAGCACAGTGCTAGGAGGGGTATCAACCGCAGAGCCTTGTCCCTGCATCGACAACAAGGGAGGGGCAGGTGATGCATTCGAGCACGAGCTAGGGTCTGAGGAATATCAAGGGGCTCCAGTTCTTCTAATCTGGCCAGCTTCCTAACGGATCGACACCCCAGATTCACTATAGTATCTCGAGGCAGTGTAAGGTAAACAGCGCAGGCCGGCCCAAACCAACCACTTCAGAAAATCCCCTCGTACCTGCATGTGTATTTGACTCCCAATTCCATCCCGAGTTCGGGCAGATAACTTTCCACCACGCTCGGTGGCCCCCGATTGGCCCTCTAAATGGAATCATTCACGTAGCAGCACCACGTCACATCGAAAGCGCCTGCCATTGCCCGTACGATCTCTTGCTTTCGATACTTAGACAGAGCCTCATCGTATACAAATGAAAAATCTTGGGCTCCTGGAACGGGTTGCAAGACACGTTCTTACAAAGCCAAGGGCAGGCCTCTCTTGCCAAGAACGTGTCACGAGAGCCCATACACTTGGTAGCTCTTCCTCTTCGCGAACTGTTCGATACGTGGACATGCATTGATCTATTTTCCACGGTTGCACGGTTACTCGCGGTTGATTTTCGAGAAGCCCATTTCTACACTAACACATCAGGGACAGGCCAGGAAGTATCCCTCACAGTATTCATCTGACGTCTCGACGGATCGAGCTTCAGCTCCTCATCATCATATCCGAGCCCCAGCCTGGCCACACCAACCACCAAAAGTTCCAATGGCTAAACTTGAAGGCTGAACTTGAACGACTTCCCTTCAAGGTCCTGGCCATGGCTGCGGCAGATCTCACACCGAAGGGCCTCCAACGGTTGAGCCTTCCACGTCATTGCCAGGACTGGGCCCTCATACATAATAACCATGTCGCCAAAATGACTCTGCAGGCAACCCGACGTGGAAACGCCGCGAGGGGGCCTCCGTCCGACCTGTGCCCTAGGCGAATGCCCTGTTCTCACTGGAGCTCAGACATGCTTCTTCCAGCAACTGACACGGCTCCTGCGCTCGTGGCCTCGGGATTTGGTGAAAGGTCGCCTTGCAATGACGACTGCCACCCCCTTTTTCGCCGGCTTTGTGGCCACGGCATGTACTTTTATCTAGGTACTGTAATGGCATGCTATGCTACCTAACATGTAACACAATTGAGGAACGACAATACCGAACGCTCTGCGAACTATCGATTTGCACAGACCGTCAACAGCCGAGGTGGTTATACGTCTGGAATTCCTTCGACTTATGCCAAAGATGTCACGCTCTTCCTCGTTTGACCTTCGAAAAGCAAGCTGATTCTGGCACATCCGCTTAGGCCCCCTGGGCTAGAAAGCTGCTGTTTCGCCCGCAATGACCGCGAGAGCAACTATGGCTCGGAGAGTGGGACAATGTTGCCGACGGCCGACGATGTCTCGTTCTACAGTGCTTCCGCATCGCTGATGGCAGATGGAACATACCGTGTAGATCGCCTGCGCTGGTAGGGTATGAGCGGGGCAAAATCGTGTGCGTGGAGATCATCGACGACTACCTGTACATCGTTACCAGTTCGACAACTTCGAATAATGGAAATTCAGGCCGGTGTAACTTGGCGTTCATGAGGACAGCCGACGGGCGATATGTTAGCAACCAAAGGTGAAACTTGGGTCATGTCACAACCTGCAGGTTCATGTGCCAACCCGAGATGCAGCCGCTTGCCGTACCACTGGCCCGGCCCACCCAGAATACACGATTCGATGCTGACACCAGATCAATCCATCTCACATAGAGATGAAGAATATGAATCGAATAAATTATATGTCGGGCAGGCGCAGACGGCCTTAACCCTCGCCATCACGCCATTGGCTCTTCCTCCTCCCGACTAAGCACCCCTCTCTTGCGATACAAGAAGATAGCGACCGAAGAAAATAAGGCCGCCTACCCGTCATAAGTATTTCGTTTTATCCCTGAATTCTTTCAAGAAGTGAAATAAGCCCGGGTTTGCGGCGCCCCGACCAGTTGATCCCGCCGCTGCCCCCTCTTTCTGCATGCACCAAGTGTCCCATATGCAATTCTTCTTCAAACTTTCTTTCGCTTTCGTACCGTACTCGTCTTCTTCGCATAGACAAGGCCCACGGAGACTGCGTTTTACGGGCTCGGGTATGTGTCTACCTTGGAATCATGTTGGTGTGGCGTCGAGGAGATGCCGTATTAGCTACTTGTTTGCACGTAGTTGCCTTTGAAGCAGCAAGTCAGTACTGAGACGGATGGCAGAAAGGGGGGAGGGAGTGTATCATTGGTGACATACCCGGAAATTGGCCTTGCTTTCCGTTCAACTTGCCCGTCCACCACTCGTTCTCGTTCTTCGTGCGGGTGATGATTTCTATGACATCGCCTGTTCGGAAGCTCAAATCGCCCTCGGCCTGCGCGTCGTAGTCGTAGAGAGCTGTCACTGTCTCGGCCACCGGGACGGCACTGAAGCGACTCGGCTTGGGTTTTGGTGGGGGAGGCTTGCCCTTGGCTGCTGCCATGGCCTGCAGGCCAGGACTCCCAGGGGAGTAGGGCGGAGGCGGCTGGGCATCGCCGTCGGTGGATGCTCGGCCGGTGGGAGTGAAGCCGATGCGCGGGGCGGGTTTCGTGGTGGTCGCGACGGAGGTGCTGGAGCTCGAGGGACCGGCGGTCAGAAGGCCCTGAGTACGGGGCCCTTCCAATGCAGGACG
The DNA here is from genome assembly GCA_002851675.1 of Verticillium nubilum. Lineage (NCBI taxonomy): Eukaryota > Fungi > Ascomycota > Sordariomycetes > Glomerellales > Plectosphaerellaceae > Verticillium > Verticillium nubilum. The sequence goes on from NMXI01000001.1 coordinate 1,142,953, forward strand.
GCCGTATTTGGGCGGCCGCTTCTGGCCAGTGGTCTTGAACTTGACAATTGAAAGGGCTTCGGCTTGCTCTTGGATGTCGCCACGCTTGGCGTGGAAAGCTTCCTCAATGTCGCGGGTGAGATCGAAGTAGCCAATGTCGCAGCTCTGCATCTTCTCGTGCAAGGTATAGAAGACGTTGAGCTGCATGTAGTAGAATGATTGAAATAGTGGCTGAATGAACTCGCGCTCGAGGGCGAAGAGTTTCGGCAGCTCCTCCTTGAGCAGGTCGTTGAAGTAATTAAACTCTTGGGTAGCCGTCTCGGTGTCGCCCTCGGCTTTCCACAAAGCCTTCTCGTCCTTGGCACTGCGCTCCTTCTTATCCTGCAGCTTCTTGAGGGTGGCTCGGTGGCGGTCGTAGTCGATCCTCTTGTGGTCGCGCTTGGTGGCGGTCTTGCGGATTGCCTTGATGACGTCGAGCAACTCGGTCGCTGGGCGAATAACCCTCGTCTCGATCATATCAAGCTCCGGCGCCAAGGTATCCTGCAAGTCCTTGACGACAATCTCGTACTCTTCACATGCGCGGATACCCTCGGGGTTGCCCTCGATCTTCATGGTTTCTGGGTCGGACATGCGACCGGAAATGGGCTTGTAGACCTCGGTCATGGCCTTGCTGAACTCGATCTGGTGGTTGAGCATGCCGTTAATGGCGTCGAAATACTTCTTTGATTCATCGTGAAGCTTCTTCGTCTCGGTCTCGAGCTCCTGAAACCTGCGCTCTGAGTCGCTGTAGACGGCGTCTTTGGTCTGCTCGCCAATGTTGAAGCGAGACTTGAACGTTTGCGGCGCCTAGAGGACAGAAAAGAAACACCTGGTTAGCTAACAAGCTCGTTTGTAGATCACCACTGCAAATCTCGTCGCGACACGACACGATGGGACCTGAGACCGGGCTGGTGCCCCTCAATTTGTGGGGGAGAGATGGTACCCTAACGACACTCTTCTGGAAGCCGCGAAAGCTCATGCTGGAAGTCGAACGGATGGGCCGGAATGCTCGGTAGGGAGGAGGGGACCGCGGCTGGTAGGACTGTTGTTCTAATGGGTGTTCAGACGGGTGTTTGGCTGGGTGTAAGGCTGTGTCGTGAGGGCATTCCAACCTTATGAGGGACCAGCACACTTGGATGGGTGCAGCGCAAGGCGGCCTCTGGTTTAGGCCTGATTTGGTGACGCTGGTGCTGTGCTGGTGACGACTGAGTCGTGGCTGTGTCCACAGTCAATCAGCTCCAATTGTCCCGCGGCCGGCTTGGCTTGTGGCGCGTGCGACTACAGACTGACGTTTTGGGGACGCGTTTGCGCTGAATGAATGGGTCAAGTGCGATCGGAGACGTGGAAGTTGCAATGCCAAAACTCGATTGCCCGGTGTCCATAGTTTTCCCAAACTGAAAGATGCGATATCACAGCATCCATGGTCTTCTGCTCTTCATGCTAAAAATTGAGGCCCTGCGGCGCATCTTCGTGAGCCACCCCGCCTCCTCACCAAAGTTCTAAGCCCCCCGCCCCGGTTGGGTCTCCAACCTACCTACCTACCTTACCTTACCTTAACCATCAACGTCATCAGCCGGGATTTGCCAAGCGGCACCAGGCAGCCAGGGTTGACAGCCAATGACCGAGCACCAGGTTTATCCCCGAGCGGGAGACCGACGCCGACGGGCAAGACTCGTGGAATTGCAAAATTATCAGAGCGATTGGATGAGAACATGGGAAGATGGGGAAAGCTAGGGTGGGTCCCCGCCTCCGATTTGCCGCATCACGACTCAGACGTGCTGACATATCTTTTTTTCTTCGGCCTCTTCATCTCCCTCCCAAAACCCTCTTGCCCTCCTCCTTCAGCCTTTCTTTCCCTCCCCCTGCCATCCTCACCACATCATCATGGCGAGCATCTCAAAATCAGCACTGAGGCAGGCAGGCCGCCTCTGCCGTACCACAGCCACAACTCCGCTGAGGAGGATACCCATCGCGCCGAGAATCGTGTCGGGGCCGGTTCAACAGCTTTCGCAGCGGCGCTACGTGTCCGAGACGAGGAAGGACCATGCCCAGGTTAATGTCGACACTGCCATCAAGCTGGACAAGAAGGATTTTATCGATCAGTCTCCCGATGGATCCAATGTCGTCGTCAGCCCTATGGCCGAAGTGCTCAAGCAGGTGACGACGATGGAGGATGGCCAGAGGCCAATCTACCTCGATATGCAGGCCACCACCCCCGTCGACCCTCGAGTACTCGACGCCATGCTCCCCTTTTACACTGGTATCTACGGCAACCCTCACTCCAAGACACACGCATACGGATGGGAGAGCGAGTCCGCCGTCGAAGAAGCCCGCGAGCACATTGCTAAGCTTATCGGTGCCGACTCAAAAGAAATTATCTTTACGAGCGGTGCCACCGAGAGTAACAACATGAGCATCAAAGGCGTCGCGCGATTCTTCGGAAGGTCTGGTAAAAAGAAGCACATCATCACCACACAGACGGAGCACAAGTGTGTGCTCGACAGCTGCCGGCATCTTCAGGATGAGGGCTTCGAGATCACCTACCTCCCCGTGAACAACGCCGGGCTGATTGACCTGGCTCAGCTCGAAGCAGCTATCAAGCCCGAGACTGCTCTGGTCAGCATCATGACCGTGAACAACGAGATCGGTGTCATTCAACCTATGGAGGAGATTGGCAAGCTCTGCCGCAAGAACAAGGTCTTTTTCCACACCGATGCCGCCCAAGCTGTCGGCAAGATGCCTCTTGACGTCAACGTCATGAACATTGATCTCATGTCGATTTCGTCACACAAGATTTATGGCCCCAAGGGAATTGGCGCCTGTTATGTCAGGAGACGCCCTCGTGTCAGACTGGACCCCATCATCACTGGTGGCGGTCAGGAGCGAGGTCTCCGCAGCGGCACACTGGCGCCCCCGCTGATTGTTGGCTTTGGCGAGGCGTGCCGCATTGCGTACGAAGAGATGGAGGTATGTGACGATCTTCTTTTTCTTATTTCTGCTTCCCTTATCATGATGATGTTGCTCTTATACATGCATGGCTTTCTGAAGTCCCGTGACAAGGATAATTGTTGTGACACAGCACTCCGTCTGAATTATGTTCTCGCGTCTACTTTACTTTGAACCAAATTTCATAGAGTTGTAGGCTAACCCTGAACAGTATGATTCGAAGCGCATCAAGGCGCTGTCCGACCGACTCCTCAACGGCCTCCTATCCATGGAGCACACGAACCAGAACGGCGACCCGAAGCATTTCTACCCTGGCTGCGTCAACGTGTCCTTTGCGTACGTTGAGGGCGAGTCGCTCCTCATGGCGTTGAAGGACATCGCTCTGTCATCCGGCAGTGCATGCACATCAGCTTCCTTGGAGCCCAGCTACGTCCTGCGAGCCCTGGGCAACAGTGATGAAAGCGCGCACAGCAGTATCCGATTCGGCATTGGCCGCTTCACAACGGAGGCCGAGATTGACTACGTGCTCAAGGCCGTTCGGGAGCGCGTTGACTTCCTCCGCGAGCTGAGCCCCCTGTGGGAGCTCGTGCAGGACGGTGTTGACCTAAGCACGATTCAATGGAGTCAGCACTGATCTGCCAGACATAGATGAAAGTCTGGGGTTGTACGAGATGAAATGGGTATTGCGAGCGGGCTCCTAGCAGAGGAGCTACCCATGTGAATTTTATTCCCTGTAATACCACCGAACTGAAATGGTTGAGCGAGGCCTTCTTGGGGGAGGCCGGCCATTCTTTATACGCAGTGATTTCGGAGTTTGGCTTTAGGGGGGAGGTGCGCAACGAACATCAAATACGTACGTGTAGGACCAAAAGCCTCTGTTGCGAGGGGCAGACATGGACCAAGGCCGCAAGCAAGGGGTCGGTTGAATTACGATGCTATGTGGGAAGTCCGGCGACGTGGGCTGAAGAAATCACGTCAAACATTGACCAAAATATTCGAGAATAACCCTCATTTATTGCGTGCTTGCGTGATATGACAAACATGCGAATTGCGTTGCCAATGTCGATCAACAGTAGGGCTAGCCCACTGGCCAAGTCATGTCTACTTCGCGCAGAAAGATGGCAGGAGCCGCTTTGGGGGGCATGCCTGCCACACGGACAGCTAGGCCATGGGCCAGCATCGACAACATGGCGCCCATTGTGCTTCGATAGGAAAGCGCAGTTACCGAAACGGGGATATGCGGGATCCCATAAGGTGCCTCCGAGTTCCTGCTCGATACAGCTCGGACAGTAGTAGGTGGCAGGTGGGATCACCACTGAAGCTGGAATCTTACTAAGGTTCGATTACGTCGTTGGTTTATCCAGACCTGTCCACGGGGTGCCCTAGATCCGGGCCGTAGACATGTGGTTCATCAATAGACCCCACGCTGGTGCTTGCCTTCGATGCGCAGAGTAGGAGAAGGGGGTCGTGTGGCCGTGGCTGGACGCGGTTGGAGTAACGTTCATGACATCATAGGAAGGCAGCCCCCCCCCCTTCACCCTCCACCCAACCCGCTCAAAGCTCCCAAGACCATCCTTGGTGCAGACAGAAAGTGCAAGGCTACTTTGAATGACATCACAGGCCGAAGCACAGGGAAAGATGGATAGAAATTGTATCGTGATGGCTTGGAAGGCGCAATTCACATGCTGGCGCGTCGTACCTTAGGGTACCCGCGAGCTTCCTACATAAGAATCTCGTCTTCCCCCTCGAGGTTCCTGCCTTCCTGTCACTATCAGCATCAACAAACATCTTCAGAACAACAGTGAACAGATCATATATCATCAAACAATCCACACTTCAATAAGCTACCTTCAGCAGCCAAACCACACCACAAAGCAACATGTCTGCCAACGATAATACTTCGACCCTCCAGTCTTACATCGACTCGGCCACTGGCGCCGCCCAGAACCTCGTCGGTAGCATCACGGGCAACACGGCCGACCAAAACAAGGGCGAGGCCAAGCAGCACAAGGGCGACGCCGAGTACAGCGCGTCCCACGCCACAGCCAAGCTGCCTGGCTTCAGCGCGTCCTCGTCCGGCGCCGTCACCAAGGATGACCCCGACCGCGCCGCCGGCTCGTGGAACCAAACCGTTGGCTCGGCCAAGGAGGCCGTTGGTGGCCTCGTCGGCGCCGAGGGCCTCAAGGAGCAGGGTCGCCAGCAGAACCTCGAGGGCCAGCAGCAGGAGGCGAAGGGCCAGGTCAACGACTTTGCATCCGGCGTCGGCAACCGCCTGCAGGGTACTGTTGGAGGAGCTATGGCTGGTCTGACGGGTGACAAGAGCGGGGAGCAGCACTACAAGGATGTTCACGACACCGGCAAGACGCAGCAGCGCGGTGCTGAGCACGACATTCAAAAGCAGGCTGAGGCCAAGCAGTGAGGGCCGTCGACGAACATACGGTATGATGGAAAGACACGAGCGGAACACCTACAGTCAGCAGACACTTGATACCCCGGGTTAAGGGATGGTGGTGTGGGCACATAGTTAATAGCACAATCACCTCAATCCTCCACTGGTCGTTTGGCTCCGTGGCATGCCCGAACCATGATGTTGGGAGTTGGTCTGGTCTGGCAGCAATGGAAATACTGGGTCAGGCCCTCACACAGGGCGGTGTCGAATTTGAGCAGGTACAAGCACTTATTAGGACGGGGCAGGAGATACTTTCTTTGTGGGTCTTGCTGCTTGCGACGGGTCTAGATCACTGACTCTGTGTACCTAGGGAAGCAAGGGCAACCAACCCACTTTCTGCTCGGGCGCATATCGGCCTGCAGGGTGAAAGAAGGACGGGTAGGGTGCAAGGCCCCCTCCATGTGGTCGACGCCGAATGGACACTTTGTTGGGAGACGCTGCTCGCCAGGCATCCCGAAACGTTGACCAGTCCCATCTGTCAGATCTGCCATCCATCACCATACTGCTGTTGACAGCAGCAGTCTGCCTTCAGATGACATTGATCGACTGACCCTCCACTCCGCGAACCTAGCGACCCCATTCCGTTCGTAATAAGGCTGCTTGGCACAACACCCAGGACATGCCACTGTCACGAACCCTCACCCTACCCTCAACCCAAAGATCTCGCGGCCCAGGCCCACTACAAACCCCGCACGCTTGCTTCCCAGCCCTCCACCCGCGCTCCCTCATCCAGTGGCCAGTGGCGCTTCTCCTGCATATACAGGGGGCACTGAGCCCATGGTTTGACCGCTGTTGCAGCGACAGGAACGAAAAAGCACTCGCTAACGCGGACCAGACAAGCCAGACAGGCATCATACGGCTGCGCGGGACCAAACGCGCCGCTGTGAATGCTGTGAGGGATGGACGGATTGGCCCTGATGGGGCGGCGGCAGGCGGTACAACCCTCAACTTCCTCCCACTCCCAGCCGAGGGTCGCACACCATCTTGAACCTCGCGGTTGCGCACTCCCTCATCATCGTTGCCGCCTCCTTCACACCACATTTCCTGCCATTCCCTCGTACTGTTATCTCTCTCCTGACTGTCCCAATTGCTTACACTGTTCTCCAACTCACCCGTATCGCTCTTGACTACCGTCTCTATGCTCTCAACATGGAAGATCTCGCGGCGGCTCCCCAGCAGTGGACCATCATCCTCTCGTTGACCGCCCTGTGTCTGTCTCTCGTCGTCCTCGGCCAGCTCCTGGCCTCCCATGCCTCCGCCTACTTAGCAGCGCCCCACGAAGCCGCCCTTCTCCTTGACGCCCTCGATGCGTCCATAGAGGAGAACGAAAGCTATGACCGCGACCTGACCAAGGTGCCCCGCCTCGAGGACAAGATCCGACTCGTCCGACTCCTGCGCGACATCCAGCGAGCCGGCGATGACTTGCGCGAGGCCTTGTGCGCCCTCTTTGTGTCGAGCAGATCTGATGGGGACGATAACGATGAACTGGCCAGCTTCAACACGACGACAACGCTGAAAGTGAGCGCGAGGGTCCTGTGGGCTGTCACGCGACGCGACCTGGAGGAGCGCAATCGCAGGCTAGACATGCTGCGCATGCGCTTCCTAGTCGTTTACTTGGGCATCGTAGCGGAGCGCGCGTCTCCGGCAGTCGAGAAGCAGACATCGCCAAAGGAGAAGGAAAAAAGACAAGAGAGGGACTCAGAGAAGCTCGGTGCCGCAGCCGTCGCAGCGTCCAAGATCCCCGCGACGCCCACAAGGGCCCCAACACCGGCGATGCTGCTTTCGCGAGCACTAAACGAGGAGATCAAGAGGAAGCCGCCGCTGCGAAGGCTCACGACGCAGGCAATCGGACATTCGTCCAACGCGAGACCCAGTCACCGCACCGGATGGGCTGGGGTTGTAGAGGAGCTGCAGAGGAGCCCGAAGCTGCAGGCGAGGCACGCCTTCATCGAAAGATCGATCGAACAGGAGCTGGCGCTGAGCAAACTGCCATGACTGGCGGTATGACCTTCGACCATACGACGAGACGACTGCACGTCTGTGCATGACGATCAACCCACATCCATCTACTCATGAGTTGCCTATCGCTGCTGACAACCAGCGGCTAGCTGGAGATTTACGGCCACACGACATAAGTATTGAGATATGAGAGTGCACAGTGCCCGACACGAAGAATGGCGAGATGCCTGACGAGTTTCCTTGACACCTTCTGACAACACTTCACTTAAATTAGATACCCCTTTCCCACAGCATTGCCCCCTTCGATTCAATCTTGTTGTCAACTGCACGGCACCTTTCTCCTTTGTATGCTTGTACTTTCCTGGGAGGCGGGTATCTTGCGTCTGATATGTCATCCAAACACCTCTCAGTGAGCGGCCAGTGTATCCGGGCCCATGGTATTTCTCTCGCCGACTGTATATCGCTGGTAGTTAGCATGATAAGCCAAACAATAGAAGCCGAGCTGCCTGTTCACATACCATCCAGCGCGACGAGGAACCTGCTCACGCAGTTGTAGCAAGCGACCTGTTAATTTTGTCAACGAAGGTTTCCCCGACGGCCGACATGACTGGTGTGGAAACCTACCGTCGCCACAAGCTCGACAACCTCCCTCTCACCGAACAGTCCCTTCACCTTTGCAAAAGTCTCGTCGGAAACCTGCACATTCCTCGTCATCTCATCGGCCAGCAGTAAGGCAGCCCACTGCCCCTCCCCAAACAGGTCCTTCCCCTCGGCCGCAACGTCCGCCTCAGCCAGGTCCCCGGCCTGCCCCTTGAGCCAGTTCATGGCAGCCTGCGGGACGCCAGCCCCGACTGCGAGGGGGGCATGGTGCATCCACTCGTACCACGCCCGGTTGACGACGGCGACGCGGGAGATGGCTAGCTCGCGCAGATCGGCGGGGACGATAGTTTGGGTGCGGACGGCGCCGAGGAAAGAGTTCCAGCCGTCGGCGACGGGAGGGCTGTGAAGAAGTGTCAGATCGAGGGGCTGAAGGGGGCGGGGGGCGCGGCGGGCGATGATGCGTGAGACGATTGCCTCCTCGGAGGGGGTCGTGGGCTGGGGCGGGTCGGAAGTGTAGGGAAGGCGCATTGCGGCGGGTCGTTTGGCGATGAAGGCGCGTTTCGTGAGGGTTAATGAGGTTATTGAGCGAGCACGACTGATGAGTTGCGTGAGATGAAATTTAGTTTTGAGAAGTGTACGGCTGATATATGAGTGGTAGAGGGCCGATACCTCGGGAGATGTCCACGGCAGTCCGACCGGTCCACTTCCCGAGAATCGGCGCCCGAAGCCGGGTAAGTGCTATTCCGGCGTTCCGATGGTGCTGTTGCCGATCTGGTCCCTGGAGGAAATTGAATCGAATGCCTTTGGGTTCTACTGGGAAGACTTGATATAACGTCCGCCAGGAGCAGTCAGATATGCCAAAGATGAAGGCCTTGATAAGGTGAGGTAAATGGAGTGGAAGGCCAAGGTTGGGGGGTCAATTGCGCCTGTGTTTAGTCCCCAGCACCAGTACTTCCTGTGTTACAGCACTCTCCAGCCCTCCAGTGCAAGTTCGAAACAGGAAGTCCATCAAGTTTGAATTCGAATTTGGTCTCCAAGGGGGGAATGAATAGAGAAAAGAAGCATCAGTACCAATCAGAGAAAGGACGTTAGCATCACACAAGTAGTGAGGAGGTACCCACCACCCTTCTAGAAGGCTTATTACCAGCATCGTAGTTGATCGCCGAAGGTCCCAAGCGCGACCCATGAGGCTGCTTCGATCAGTGTAGTCACGTGATCAGCTCATTAACGCGAGCCCATATTTTTCGCGTCACTGGGGACACGGCAAGCAGCAGCAGGCGTGCAACGGCTACCAAGCAAGCCTGGTCCTCGTCAACCTACGCCAACGCCAAAACCCGGCCTTGGCTTCGTGCGTCCTTCAACATCAACACCCCCGACTTGCTTTGCCGGCTTCTGCAATCATGGCCGACATCAAGATCGACACCAAAGTCTTCCAGGAGCGCGTCACCCACCTCGCGACTGCCTGGAAGAACGACCAGCGCGGCAGCAACGGCATCTTCAACGGCGCCACGTCCATGCTTGTTCTGATGGGCAAGGTTGAGGAGGTCCCAGAGCTTCACAAGAATAACGCCGTGCATGTGAGTCAATTCGCCACGCGACAGCATCCTCAGTGCCATTCTTTGTGACCAAGGAAACTGATGGTTGATTTAGTTTTGGCTTCTTGGCTACGAATTCCCGACGACTTTGATGCTCCTGACCGTCGACACAATTTACATCGTCACGACTGCGAAGAAGGGTGAGACCGCGCTGCTGCCTGGGATTCACAGCATGCACGTGGCTAACATCGCTCAGCAAAGCACCTTGAGCCCCTCAAGGGCGGTCGCTTCCCCCTCGAGATCCTCGTCCGAGGCAAAGACGCCGCCGAGAACCAGAAGATCTTTGTCAAGATCGCCGACACGATTAAGGCAGCGGGCGTAAGTCGCCGCAATTCCCCCCTTTGCTTGGACTCATCGCGTCCCCTTGCTAACTGCGCATGATCGTACAGAGCAAGGTCGGAATCATTGCCAAGGATACTTCGAAGGGTCCTTTCGTCGACGAATGGAAGAAGGTCTTCACGGAAAACTGCAAGGATGTCGAAGAGACCGACATTTCCCCCGCTCTCTCTCAGATCGCCTTCTCCGTCAAGGATGAGTCGGAGCTGCGCGCCATGCGCACCGCGTCCAAGGCTTGTGTCGGTCTCATGACCCCCTACTTCCTCGACGAAATTACCGACATTGTCGATGGCGACAAGAAAGTCAAGCACAGCGCCCTCACGGACCGAGTGGACAAGAAGTTGGACGACGCCAAGTTCTGGCAGAACCTTGAGCTGCCCAACTCGACCAAGCTCCCGTCAGATATGGATACGTCGCAACTCGACTGGGTTATGGGCCCCACGGTTCAGAGCGGTGGCAAATTCGACTTGCGAATGGGCGTCGAGAGCAATGACGACCCACTGCATCCAGGCATCATCATTGCCAACATGGGCCTGCGCTACAAGTCGTACTGCTCCGCCATAGCCCGAACCTACCTCATGGACCCCAACAAGGCGCAGGAGAGCACCTACAAGCTGGTTCTCAACATCCATAACATGATCATCAAAGAGATCCGTGACGGTGTTGTGGCGAAGGAGGTGTACAACAAGGCCCTAAGCATGATCAGGTCGAAGAAGCCCGAGCTCGAGAAGCACTTCCTGAAGAATGTGGGCTACGGTATCGGCCTGGAGAACAGGGACCCGACCCTCCTCCTCAGCGCCAAGAACTCGAGAGTCCTGAAGGACGGTATGACCCTCGTTGTCACTACTGGTTTCAGCGACATTGAGAACCCTCAGCCCCAAGACAAGAACAGTAAAAAGTACTCCATGATCATCACGGACACGATCCGTGTTACAGCCAGTGAGGCGGTCGTCTTTACGGGCGAGTCGCCCACCACAGCCGACGCTTGTTCGTTCTTTTTTGAGGGCGAGGAAGAGGCGGCCCCGACTCCCAAGAAGGAGAAGAAGGATGGTCGCGTCGGTGCTGTTGCTACTAAGAACATCACCTCGAGCAGACTTCGGTCGGAGCGCAACGCCCAGCCTGACGACGACGCAGACCAGAAGCGACGCGAGCATCAGAAGGACCTTGCTTCTAAAAAGCAGAAGGAAGGTCTCGCGCGTTTCTCCGAGTCGACAGCTGGCCAGAACGGCACCGAGATCAAGAAGTTCAAGCGCTTCGAGTCTTACAAGCGAGACAATCAGCTCCCTCCCAAGGTGAGGGACCTGTCGATCGTTGTCGACGCCAAGATGGGCACAGTCATCCTCCCTGTTATGGGAAGGCCTGTACCGTTCCACATAAACACGATCAAGAACGCAAGCAAGAGTGACGAGGGAGACTGGTCGTTCCTGCGTGTCAACTTCTTGTCGCCCGGCCAGGGTGTCGGTCGCAAAGACGACCAGCCCTTTGAGGATGCCACGGCTCACTTTGTCCGGAGTCTGACTTTCCGCTCCACAGATGGCGACCGCTACCAGGAGATTGCCACGCAAATCTCCAATATGAAGCGCGACACGAACAAAAAGGAGCAGGAGAAGAAGGAGCTGGAAGACGTAGTTGAGCAGGACAAGCTCGTCGAGATAAGGAGTAAGTAAACCCTTCAAACCTGTCAAGTTCCGCCAAGCTAACACTGTGCAGACCGCCGCCCGGCCGTGCTTGATAACGTCTTCCTGCGTCCGGCCATGGAGGGCAAGCGTGTTCCCGGCAAGGTGGAGATCCATCAGAACGGTATTCGCTACACCTCGCCTCTTCATGGCAGCCAGAGGGTTGATGTTCTCTTCTCCAACGTCCGACACCTCTTCTTCCAGCCTTGCCAGCACGAGCTCATTGTGATCATTCACATCCACCTCAAGGACCCTATCGTCTACAGCAACAAAAAGAAGACGAAGGATATTCAGTTCTACCGCGAAGCAACTGACATTCAATTCGATGAGACCGGTAACAGGAAACGCAAGTACAGGTACGGCGATGAGGATGAGTTTGAACAGGAGCAGGAAGAGCGCCGCAGGAGAGCCGAGCTGGATCGCCTCTTCCAAGGCTTTGCGCAAAAGATTGCCGAAGCCGGCAAGAACGAGGGCATCGAGGTCGACATGCCGCTGCGAGACCTCGGTTTCCATGGCGTGCCATTCCGAAGCAACGTTTTCATCCAGCCCACCACGGACTGCCTCATCCAGGTCGTGGAGCCTCCCTTCATGGTGCTCACCCTCGACGACATCGAAATTTGTCACTTGGAACGTGTGCAGTTCGGTCTGAAGAACTTTGATATGGTCTTTGTCTTTAAGGATTTTTCGCGTACCCCCTACCACGTCAACACCATTCCCGTCGATTTCCTCGACGCCGTCAAGGAGTTCCTAGACTCGTCGGACATTGCCTATTCTGAGGGCCCCCTCAACCTCAACTGGCCGACCATCATGAAGACGGTCACGGCTGACACGCACCAGTTCTTCATCGACGGCGGCTGGTCCTTCCTGCAGGCCGAATCAGACGACGAGGACGGCGGCGAGGAGTCAGAGGAAAGCAACTTCGAGATCGATGACGACGAACTCGATGAGGCGTCGGAGTCGAGCGAGGAGGATTCGGACTTTGGTTCCAACGCTTCGGACGAGGACGACGCAGAGATGAGTGACGAAGACGAGGGCGAAGACTGGGATGAGCTCGAGGCCAAGGCAAAGAAGCGAGATCGCGAGAGCGCCCTCGAGGAGGATGAGGGCCGCAACAAAAAGAAGCGCAAGCACTAGGGATGTGCCAGCGTTCTGCGTACGAGGTGATGGATAAAGTCAGGTCGTGATTGCTGACGGGAGGACGATGGGGACATGAGGCTGTCTCGGCTTGATAATTGACTGCGAGCTATGCGTTTTGCAAAATAGGGGGAGGATGGACGGTATGTCATGATGTGTCAAAACGTGTTACTTTGCGTACTTTTTATTTTGTATCGAAACCTTGCTGGTTTCTGGATCCGCGGAGGGGCTGCTTTGGCTCCTTTCTTTAGGCTGGCTAAGCGGAGGTTGCTTGGAGCACTGAGATGAACTGAATGGTTGAGCATCCCATGCCACATTCATGAAGTGAACGGTGAGATGGGTAGTCGGGAGAGAAACTGATTATGCGGCTCTCTGGTTCGCCCTGGTCCGGTAAAGGACCGATGAAGGTCAGTCAGCCCTACTATGGACAGCTTGTACTATGGACAGCTTGAAGGAAACCTAGCAGACGCAACAACGCCTTGCCCCGTTAACCGAAGGTCGAGTGCATGTACAGGAGTCACAATATCAGCTGGAAGTATGAAATAAAAACTTCTATTCGTCACTACGCCGCCGAACGCCAGGTCTGAGCAAGTTCGAGGGGCGAAAGGCTCCCCTCCGTAATCCATTCTACTGCCCGTGCCCCTGCCCTGCCAGACCGCCGAATGGAAACAATGAATGACGGGCAAATCTGCCAACAGCCAAGCTACGGAAAGATAAGAGGCAAGCCAAGCCGCATGAGAAAGCAGGAACATAAACCCTAAACGGACAAATCAATTGCAAGGGGGGGTAAAGTAGTAGTAGTCATACACTGTCGTTTCGTACGTCCTCTTCCCGTCAAGCACCCCGACAGCATTCACCTCCGCGGTAGGAACGACAGGGGCGAGGCGCGGTGCCGGCCTGTGGTCGCGCTGGCCAGGGAGGCAACGCTGTGTGAGGGCCCACTCGAGGCGAGGGAGACGAGTCTGCGCTGGGACTCTTCGCGCGCCTCCTAGGCCTCGCCGGGTCGAAGGTCACGGCCGGAAGCCATGGCGCCGCTGGAGCCGCCGAGGACGCCGCCGGTTGCGGAGCCCTTCTGTGAGGCGGGAGTGTTGTTCCAGGAGAGGTAGGTGTGGTCTCCGAGCTTTCTGGGAGGGGGGTCAGATCCGACTAGACGAGACACGGTCAAATAATACCGACTTACCTTGGCTTCAAGAGATGAGTGACGGTGAAGACACCACCGAGGACGATGCACAAGCCGCCGACGACTACGTACGCGATCCCGAGGAAATTGTTACGGCCGCCCATGACGGTTCTGGTCGAGATGACGATGGATTTGGAGCCCTTGTATGCCTTGGTCGGGAAGTCTGCATCTACGTATTAGCTTGCAGGTCTCGAACTTGACTCAAACGGGGTTGACTGACTGTCGGTAATGTTGACCTGGTATGTTCCAGCCCGCATAGGCTCATCATCGTTGCGTTGGTACAGTTTGCTGAACTCGGGCAGACCAGCTGTACGCATCCAGACTTGGAAAGCCTGCCACTCTCTCAGGTCAGGAGGGGGGTTATCTTCTGTGTATCCATCGGGAAAGGCCTCGCGCCAGTTGGGAGGCGGCATGATTTCTGAGGGGTCATATTTGGTTTTGCCATATAGGTCCTTGTCAGAAGCCCATGCGATCCTGCTGTTGTTCTTCATTTCGTAGACGGCGCTGTCGTCGTTGGAACCCTGGAGGTTCTGCTGCAACGGCGAGCTGAAGGTGTCGTTGAACATGGAGTTGGCTATGAGGCCACACGGATAGATCGGCAGTCCATTATCACGGTCAAAGGCGACCTCTTTAGTGCTGCCACAGTCGGAACCATTGATCGAGTTGGAGCTCTGAGCATCGCCCTTGAGCTGGTCGGCGTAGAAGGACGAGACGTATCGGCGATGATTCTGATAGAAGTTGGTGAGGTGGTAGTAGAAGAGTACAGGCGGGCCCATATCCTCTGGAATGGTGAACTCGACGGTACAGATGTTACCTTGGAAGGTTTGGCCGAAGTCCGGCTGCACGTCGACCTCCTCATACCTCCTCCACCGGGCAACCTTGGTGTCGTTGCCGCCCTTGAAGGCGTTGGAGATGTACTTTGCGGGCATCGTATCGAAGTCGCCGGTGGGCGCATCGGCGCGGCAGTCTGAGTAGTCAATCCGGATCTCCTGGACCTGCATGTCCCGTAGATCAGTATTTGCTGCGACCGGAAGCCGCGGGGTTCTTTTGGTTGGGGGGGGGGGGGGGGGGGGCTTGCGTAGAGTAGCAGACCTCCAATGGGAGCGAATATGATTCCAATAGTGAAGAACAGGGGCAGAACCGTCTTGGGCGTTAGGATGGGTCTACGGGATCGTTGATCAGCATCATCCAGAACTAAGAAGCGCATCGACATCATCGCGACACTTGGAGAGGGTAAACTCACTGCCATGCCTTCAAGCGTTGCTGCCGAAATGCAGTATCTGATCACCAAAGAGAAGCATCAGTGATCCGTCGTCCCTGTAAAGAGGTAGTCTTGCAGCCTCGTTCCACCGCAGACACATTCCCGGAGCTTCCACGTACTTGCGGGACGGCGACTCTTCTTCTTGTCGGCGTTCTTGTCGTTCGAATCGTGCGACCGGATCGAGTCGGCCTGGCCCGGCGCGGGCGGTGAGTCGGACATTTTGAAGGTTTCGTCGCGCGATGCGCAGTTGAGGTGGGAGGTAGGAAGGATCGTTTCGATTGGAAACTTTTGACGTGATCGCGAAGAAGATGCAATGTCAGGGTCCCTGCTCTCGGCCTGGAGTCTCGAAATGCCCAGGTTGGCGGAGTGGGCGGGTCCCGGAGTGCCAGGCGACGACTACAGTGGAGCGTCAGCGCGTATTCCCTTGCTACCTGAATAAAGGAGGAACAACAGCCAGACGGGAGGACGGGGCAGGCGCAGGCACAGGCGTGGATGCGGACGCGGACGCAGGCTTGGCTGATGTGGCGGAGCCAGCCAGCCCAGGACAGACAGTACAGGCATTAACGGCCCCTAGCAAGGGCCCGATGGTCCGTTGCTTCTCTGGCTGCTTGCTTGCTCTAGGCGGCCTGATGGCTGCCCTGCCAGGCAGTCACATTCCTCTCGAGGCTGTGATGAACGTTGTCCAAATAGCGAGTACCGGAATTTATTGATTATCATCATTGTATCATTTATCCGTTTTTATTGTTTGTTGGAAGGTGTGCTGAACAGATCTGACGATAACGTAGTGGCAGGCTCTGTCGCATCCCGAGTCTGCGAAGCACAAAACATCACCTCCCGCCTCAACACACAGAGTCGGAGACGAGGGAGCAAAACTGATCATCGAGCGGCGACGATCGCAGATGTTCCGAACCAGGGAATCGAACCCTGAGCCTGACGGTGAGAGCGTCAAATGTTAGCCATTACACCAGTTCGGACTGGTTGACAGGGCTAGATAAAATGCCTCATTGTCAATGCTGCGGCACACACACCAAACAGTGGGAACCTCACTTTCCAGTCGGTTGCCAGAATGTTGCTCTACCACTCAACCCCTAACACACACAGTCTCTTAACTGTAGGCGCCCAACCAAAAGTCAGAGTAACCCGAGAGTACAGCAACCGCTGCTCCATCTCTTTCACCGACTGAGCTCCCCTTTCTGTCAGCTTCCTCCATACTTCATCCATATCGACGTTGTCTGGATGGTTGTTGGCGACAGTCGCAGCGTCTGCTTTGTTCGACTGGACCCCGTTGGGCTGCGATGAAAGTGATGTATCACTGACTATGAGGAAGAGCTCTTTCCATGCCCTTAAGCTCCAAATCAGTTTGCCCTTCTCGATGCAGCCCGTTTCGTCCACCAAGGTGCCCATGATCCGAGGGTTGAACGAAAGACGTCGTGTGGAGCGACAGTTCCGGCACGTTGCCAAGGTGATATTGGCAAAAAGGGGTACCCCACAACTAGCACATATCAGCAGCCTGACAGACGTCGACATCATATGAGGAAAGAGAGAAAAATGTCTTACCAATCGGTACAGCAGAGCATCTTCCTCTGCCACAGGCTCATCAGCCCCATGTCCACGATGAGGAGGCTGAGTTTGCCCGTAAACTTCAGATAGGGATCGCTGCGGGCAAAATCATCCACCTCAGCGATGGTGAACAGGGCACGAACCGGACCGTTGACGGCGTCCTCGGCATCCCATATGTTCTCCGGGAAGGGTGTGCAGACGCCCCCCTTCTTCAGTCGGTCCTTTGCCCACTTACGAAGCCAGTCGGCATCAGGACCTCGGGGGTCAACATCGACAAGCGTGGCGTGATCGATCCCGATACCGACTCCGGCCTGAAAATTGCTGCCGCCACCGCGTTGGAGCTGCTGCTTAGGGTTCACGATGTGCAGGATCGTCTCGTTCGGTGTCCACAGTCGACTCGAGTCGATCTTGTCCTCCCACAGGGTCAAGACACAGCCTCCGGTGTTGTCACATACAATGACCTCAATAAGCTCCAGGAGCTTTTCCGTGCCGGTCTTCCGCACTTGTCTCCGCCCACCGATACTGCTGACGCAGACAAGAAGCATGACGCCGTGGACATCGTCGTGCCCAGTCTTTCCGTATACGCCCAGCGTCATCAGACCAGAAAGGGGTCTGAGAGTTTGTTCGGATTTTTCTGACCCTAGCGGCAGTCGATGAAGCATGTCTGTTTCTGGAGCGTCTTCCAGGAACTGTATAAACTGCCTCGTTCCTCGCTCGGGGTTGACACTCGTACAGCTCGTCACGAAAGGGATGGAACACGGAGTCGAAGAAGGGTCCCCGATGTACGTCGCCCAGACGACGACAAGCTTGCCGAGGACGAGCTTGGAAACGGGAACACCAATTGGTGTAAGCTTCAGCTGTACACTGGGTCAGCTACCGATATGCTCCGTGACTTCAGGCCAGTCTCGTTGTTGCCTGACTAACACCAAGAGCCCCAGTGTCATCCTTGATGACAAGAAAGTGCCAGGGCTTCGAGTACTGTACACCTTTCTGGTCCAGCTCCGAAGGCCTGTAGTTGACGATACGGCCCGTAAAGCAGGTGTTCCCAACCCCGGGCAGGATGCTGCCGATCGGGACTTCCCTGTACGGGACAGTCGGCTTCCAAACTCGTTCGAGAGGGCTGGTAGGTGCCTCAAGCTCCGCCTGCGTGAACCCATCGTGGTGTTGCACTTTGACAGGGTTTGCATAGCCCGAACCAGCAGTCTGCCTGGGGTAAAACGATTGGATTGACGGAGAAGACATTTTGGTGATCAGTGGGGAGGTTATCACAATGGTACTGTCTGACACAGTGGTTCAGACTGGCACACTGGTAGATGGAATTATCTTGGAGAAGAGCCAATATGGTGGAGGCAAAAAGATTAGGGTACCTGATGGACGGCGAGGGGATCGCACGGCAAGCCTGACTGCCAAGAAAGAAAGGTCGACCCGAACGAAAATGGCAGGACTAGCAATTCGTTTGGTTGCAGGCGCGAACGAGCCGCACCTTCTCAAGCATCCCACCTCAGCGAAGCAACTGAACAAAAGAGACCATCATATCACGAAGCGGAAGGGTAAAGCATGGGTACAGGGCATGGGTCCATTTGTCTGAGATCATTGGCCGTTTGGTTGTGTGATGATACAATGGTGAGCTGTCGTCACCTTTCGTCAAGATCGTGGAGCGCCACTGATTCCACCGCCGAGGCATGTCATAAGATGGATGTCGAGACGCCAAGTCCCCCATCGCTCAATTCCATTCCCATTCTTCAAAGAGCAAAAGTCAACCGCCGTACACCGAACCTAGAGGCCCAATCCCAAGACACCGCCATGTGCCGCTGAGATGCCTCTGTTGTCGTGAGTAAAAGATTTCGTGATAATTAGTACAACTGCCTCGCGCGCCCAGTGTTCGAGCCTGCGCCCACCGATGGATGGCGAAATCAGCTAGTGCTGGGAGGTCTTCTCGTCCTCGGAGGACCGGTCACTCTCCGAGGTCTCCGTCTTGGCAAGCTCCGCACCGACGTCGTCCTCAGTGGGGCCGTGAAGGCTCTCCTCGAAGACAGGCTCGGGTTCGTTGACATCGAACTTAGTCCGGAAGGACTGGAGCTGGTTGGCGTAGCCAGTACTGTTGGAGCGGCGACGGGGGTTGGCGAAGGAGAAGTTCTCATCAACAATCTCATCGCCGGCGTTGCCCCTGGGGTTCACGATACGTCAGCTCAGTGCAAATGGGATGGAATGTGATGGCTTAGGGAAGGAAAGGGGGGAGAAAGGCGGGAGAGGAGCCGGAGCCGGCTATGTGGGTCATTTTGGGGAACCATGGTTCCGGGTGTGTGTGACCTGTAGGTAGGGGGGGGGGGGGGGGGGGTTGTCTTACCAGTTGGCCTTTCCGCCGCCGCTCTTCTTCATCTTCTTGGGGTCGACGCCCTCATGGCCATGCTTGGCGAAGTAGCGAGGGAGGTGCTCCTGAGGAGCGGCAGTACCGTCAGCCAGACCAGCGTGGTCGCGGTCGTTGTACTTGTGGGAACGAGTCACTGGAGTAAGTGTGTTAGTAGATATACGGAGCACCGACATCCTTGACGAAGGCCAATGACGCCGAAAATGCTTCGAAGGAGGAGTGTCTGGAGTGCTATTGATGAATGACTGACGATTTCGGTGAATTGGATGATGATTGGGATGTTGGGCTGATGCAAACAGAGTGTCACACCGGGAGGGGAGGGCTCGGGGGATGCGGGGGGCTGAAGCTTTTCGAGGGACTGTGAGAGTGACTTACTCGTGAGGTTGGTTGTATTGGAGTGGGGTAGAGAGTACGGGAGAGATGAGCGTTGATGGGAATTGGATTGGAGAGATGGATGGACTGGATGATTGATAGTTGTCAGAGTTGGTTGTCGTGAGCTGATGGTGTAGCTGTTGTTCAAATGTTGGAGGAGAGAGATGTCAGTTGGAGGAAGGTAGGAAGTTCAAGGAGGGGGGAGCTTTAATAAGATGTCACGTCTGGTGGGTGATGGTTCCGGGTTACGTAGAGCAAGGGCAGCCCATGGGTACCTACCCCCCGGATGCTTTGGGAGGGCAGCGAATGAAGCCAGCTAGCAACCTATCAGATCACGCGATCATCGGGCCAGCTGCCGCCATGGTGCATTGCCAGGGGGTGGACACTGTCACTGAGGAGAGGGGTTTGGGGGGTAAGGCACCAAGCAGCGACAGTGCAAGTCTGGCGACCGTTCCGGAGGGGAAACCGATGGGGTCAGTTGGGGATCGCGTGACCTGACGCAACGTAGGTAGGTACAGGACGAGACGACGGCTGGCGTGGGCCGACTCACGCGACATGATGAGGTGGTGCCGTTCCAGACCTGCCGAGCCATTATCCGGTTCCTTTCACTGCCCACTTGCCATTGGCTTTTACGACGGCCGATGCCGGTGCACATCTCCATCCTCTACTCTTTGATCTTCAGACATGACTGCTAAACGGTCAAAACTGTCATTGACTGCAGACTCCAGCGCCGACATCAATTGGGGGGTTTCAGCTGGTTTCCCAGCGTCGCGGTACTCTCTTGCCTGGCACCCAGCCGTGTGACGCAACTGGGTCCACTGTAATCCGGGGTCCCAGGTACACAGCTGCGCCCTGAGGCGTGGCGAGAATGTGGGGTAGTGGATACGGGAGTACTCCGAGACGCTAAACCGCTACGCTACCGACCCAGCCATCTTCGGTTGGCTGCTCATGTACCGAATCACTGTTCCCTACGTACCTCTCTCGATAACAGTCCAGCCCCGCCTTCATCCCTCGGTGGGTTTTGTTTGTCGACGACGATCGCGTCCACGGCCCTCAACAATTACTTGACTACCTTACCGTGACCCCTCCCGCCGTCCGAAAGCGATGCAACGATTCCAATGCCATTGAGTCATAGACAGGCCGTGGATACATTGCGAGCTGCCTTCGATGCTGTCGTGTTCTGGCCACGTCTCAGCCTCAACTCCTACTTCTGTGCTCTTCCATGGCCCCCCACCAGCCAAGGTGGCAGGTGACCTCGCTGCCTTCCACAGTGGGCAATTGACCAGCTCCGACTACGGCCGACCCTTGCGATGACTCCATCGTGAGAACCGCCTGGACCTCAGATCGACGCCCCAGATGACGCGAGTGACTCTTTCATGACCTCGTGAGTCTGCAAAGGCCACTTCTCTCGCACCTGAATGAAGCCTGCCATGGTGATGGCCTCGTATCTCCGGGGTTGTCGGGGACGGCAGGCCCCTTGACAGTCCCCTTCCCTCGCCCGACCCGCGAGCAAACCAACCGGGTGCCCGACACAAACCCGACTCGCAAAATGTCCGGTCCACTGCCTACCTCTCTTACTGACTCTGGCGCCTTCAATCGAGAATCCACATCATCGGTCAATACCTCCCAAGACGACTGACTGCCTGCCAGGCCTACTCAGTCACCTTGACGAACAAGCTCGGCGCGGGGCTGACGGCTGATCATCGATGCGCCGATAAGAATGTGTTGGCGGGGCGCCAGATCGCCCATCTCGGCTCCGCCGTCTCTTCCGACTGCGGCTCCGATTGCGCAATCTACAACAGTTGACAGTGCTGAAGGAAAGGTCTTACAAACCCCGAAATCATCTCATATCATCAGCCTTATCGCGTATCTTGGACGCAGTATGGACACGTCAGAAAGCAGTGCGCTTTGGTGCCTCCCGTTATCTGTCAAGGCGTAATCTTCAATTTCTTGATTTCGCCGAGTTACAGGAGATTATTTCCATGTCGTGATGGTGTCCACAACAGCCCAGATAGCCAATCCCGTCCGTCTGCCCCCCCCAAGACGATGAACTCCTTTTAGTCCCAAGAAGAGAGAGGTTATCCCACATTACGGAATGAATCGTAAACAATCGTCCCAAGTGTCATTAACCAGACCCCAGAGCGCCAATACCGTGGTGAGGCAAAGTACACGGTCCGGCCTTTTACACATGTCGAGCTCGTGTCTTTGCGAGACGCCTTCACCAGCCGGCGTACCTGTGGACTCCCGACTGGATGTGTCAGACTTCGTGGCCTCATACCGCAAGCCGGGCGGAACCCTTTATTTCGGCCTGATTCCCATGACCGCTGACTCAAACTCCGATTCCGACTCCGACTCCGACTCCGACCCCAACTCCTGGGGGCTTATGAGCCCGTCCCTTGTGAATGAGGTGTCGCGAGCGAGCTGGCACTGCCTCAAACTCAATTCTTGTCCCTCGTCCCGATTCCCGCCCGTCACAGGGTGTAATCGCTCATGGTCTGGAAGACGAAGTTGCCTTCCGGTAAAAAGCTCATGCCACCTGGGGACGCCATCCCGCCCATGGCCGGCGCCCCGTACATGGGGACCTGCTGATGGGGATGGGGATGCCGGGGCCGGCTCTGCATCGCTCGCAGCTTGCTGTACTCGGCGTGTAGATTTGCGTACGCCTGGCCGAGCGAGTCGCTCTTCTCCTTTTGTTCGGAGAGCATTTGCTCAAGATCCTTGATGCGCTGGTCCTTCCGCTCGCGGTAAGCCCGCTGCGAGGCCCTATTTTGCGCCCGCCGTCGCTGTGTGGAGTCAGTCAAGGTCGGCCCTACTAACAGCACCGGAAGACGCCGCAGAGCAAGACATCTTACAGAGAGAACTGAGGGGGCCGCGTTCTTATATCTGTTTTCTCGCTTCCTTTTCGTGGCGGGTTTTGTGGTGGCTATTGACGCTGCGACAGACGATGACGAAGCATACGCCTCGTCAGTCGGCCTTTCTGGCTGCTCGGTCGACATGGGCTGCGGTGAGGCAGTCACACGCGTTGAGCTGAGGGGGCTGGGGTATAGCGTGTCGCTGGCGCCCATGTGCGACACTGTGGACACGTCAAACTGCATGAATAGTGTTAGTCGGGATTTTCACCTGGACGGCAATGCATCTCCACCGCGCATCTCCGTCTTCACCGGGTCTGGCAGTCGTGCCGGGGCGGAACTCCGCAGCCCCGCTGTGGCCCGGCTAGGGAGCCGCGGACATCGAAAACCCAAATACTAAAAGAAAAACCCAGAGCGACAAGCGGATAAACGTACAGCTGATGACATGGGATTTGCGTTTCTGCATGTTGCTGATGAGTTCAGGCACTGGTCGGTCTCGTTGTAACCGTAACGTGAATCGAAATCTAGCAGGACATCGGCGTCCACCATGTCGAGAGCCGCAGCGTTCTTCATGTTAAAGGCGTCGGGTGGTGTGGGGTCAGCCTTGGTAGGCGAGAGCGACAAGTGGCAGCGGGGGGTTGCTTGATCCAGTTCGATATAAAGAACCGTGATGACCACGATGTTGGTTGCAAAGTAGAGATCTAATTGCGCAGCTGTTGTTTGTTCTTGTACGGACTCGAAGGACGGAACGGAACTCGCGGAGGGTGGTCTGAGGACGGCTTAATATATGTAGTAGACGTCCAGACGGAACAGGCTGGGACTGAACTGGACTGGACTGGGCTGGGCTGTACGGGGGGACTTGCTGGAGAAATGTCATGTCGGCGCGGCCATGGCCGGCCTCGGGCAAGTGGCGGCCATGCTGCAGGCAGGCACACGCTGGGGTAAGGTACCATCCCTTCCTTCCATCCCATGGTTCCCTACCCGTCTGCAGTGTTGATCCAGAAGCAGTGATGCGCGTTTGATCCGAGAGATGCCCGATTAAAGCGATAGGCAAGGCTCACGCCCAGACTTATGCCCAGGTTGATGATCAGACTTGTCTTCGGCAAGCTGTCCCGCCTATACCTGATATCGCTTCTGTGGCCTTAATGGCCAGCACAGCCTGATGACCATCACCATATCATCGTGAGGACGAGCGGGGGTTCCCCCCTCTGCCGTCGCCCATGCCCCTTCCTCCACCCCATCTTCCATTCACAAAATGACACCATGCCTTCACTGCGATCTAGAGGTTGCTTCGGCGGAATGGACTTCATCGGTGTGATTGGGATGCAACCGTCAGTGACTTGGAAAAAGGCGGTCCGTGGGGACGAACGACATGTCGCGGAGCCAAATGTCGAGGGTGTCATTCAACGGCCAGGCCAGGGTGTGAGTGCATAAAGGACAAGGGTGTGATGCAATTGCAATTCCCGACTTTTTGGGGGCTTTTTTGCGGTGAATCTCCAACATCAGAGGTCAAATCTGCGGTGGTCGAGGGGGCGAGGCGGAGTTGAAGGGGGGGTGTGCGTAACCTCATGCAGGCGATGTTCCCCAAAAGCGCTTCTCGATGGACGGCGCCGCCGGTTGGCAAGCTGCCCAGCCGTTGATGATGGGAATGAGGGAAGAGGGGAGAATGAAGAGGGTAGAGAGGAGAGGGGTTACGCCATGCGATGCTATGGGGTTGGGAGGGCTGTTGGCGGCGCCATGACCTGATGCTTTGCCTGTCGCTATGCTTGTTGCTGCCATGATCCATGGTCCGCGCGGCTGCTACTATGTGCGGGAAAACAACGTGGTCAATCAGCCCCGGCAACCTACTCGGCCAGTGAGGACGCCAGTCTGCCTGTCGTGGCCAGCCTAGGTGCCTGCGGCTGGTGTCTTTTCCACACTTGTTTGCGGCTATGAAGCGAGCCATGTTTGTCCAGAGGCATGAGGATGAGGGGTCGTTCTGCATCGTGGTGTCGTTAGGGCGTGATCGGGTCGATTTGAAACAAAGCGCCATGTGTTGGCCGATTCTCTCTATCGTTGAGCGGAATTCCGCCTAAGCCCTTGGTGGCCCTCGTCGACCCTGGTCTGGATGAGAGCTACGGCTGCCGGATGAAGCTTGAGTATCCGTCCTCCAATTGCAGGCCGAACGCTATCAGCCCCGACTCCAGTGGATCTGCAGGGTCTCGCAGGGGCCTGGCGCCTGTCACCATCGTCTCTTCGATCCGGCTTGTTGTCCGTGTCCCGAGCACATGTGAAGCTTGTTTCGATTTGGCCGGACTGTTGTCTCCTTCAGTCTTGCGCGCGCAGTTCGGCATCCACGAAAGACGCATTTCCTAGTAGCCCAATCGTTTAAGCTACTGTTGTATTACAAACCCTCTTTAGCGTGAGGGCGGGGAAGGTTCATCAGGCTGGAGAAGTGCCTTGCGAGTCGATTCGCTTTATTAGTCAAAGTATGACACCCGTCATTGCCAGCCCGTCGAGCGCCGAGATACGGCGTCGTCATCTGGCTGCCGCCCTTCTCGTCCGGCATCCACGTTTGCGCTGCAGCCAGAAGCAGTGTGCCGCACTCTTCTTTGGCACAACCCTCCATCCTCGACAGCCATCCCCGGTAGCGCATGCGATTCGTTTATGCGCTACATGTGAACGCGAATGTGGGCGTAGCCCCCCGATCCGTGACTTTCGCACATCCGGGACGAGACAGCCCTCGACTCGGAAATGTATCGGATTTTGCGGCCAGCACCTTAGGCAAGCCACGGCCTCTCATCATGACGATCTGCAATGAGACGGGTTAATTCATTCGGCGATCGTCCGTTGTTCGGCGATGTCCATGTCGCAAAGGGTAGCATCTCTACAGTCAGGTTGTCGGTTTCCGGATCTTGTTGGCTGCCTTTAGCGTTTGTAAGCGAGCCTCTGCCTGAGCTACGCCTTCTTGAAACCCAATTTTCTTGCTGAAATCGATGCATTCCTGGAACCAACGAGCAGCCTCCGTGGCGTTGCCTCGCAGTGAGGCAATGTCTGCCATGTTCGACAGCGCCACGGCGCAGGCTTCATCACACTCTGGAGTCCGCTCGCTGGACTCGACATCCTTGGCATGACGCCTAGCGTTCTCGGCCCAATTCCAGGCAGCGTCAAGTAGCCCATCACGCGTGGTCGGCATGCCAGAGCTCTTGAGAGCATCCGAGGGAGCCGGCGCATCTGGGATGGCCTGCGGGACGCTCAGGACTGGGTGTTGCGCAAAAGAAACTGCGAGGTTATTCACTATGTCGCGATCAGCAAAGCTGCGCTGCGAAACATCATTCGTCGCTTGGTGGGTTACGTTGTAACTAGGTCCGACCTAGATGGGGGCAACTTACTGATTGTTGGACGATGACATGGGCTTTGGCAAAGACGCAGAGCCTGGAACAGAAGGGGCACGGCGAGATGAAACTGATCCTTCGCCTCGTAGTGTTGGGCTAGGGCTAGACTGATGTTAGCAGCTGGTTCAGAAGCTGACAATGCCATGGGCAACTTACACTCCATAACCCCACCGAACTCCTCTGGAGTCAACCATCTGCCCTCCTCAGGCTTGACACCCTCGGTTGACCGTCGCCTTGACTCCGAAAGAGCAGTCTCGACGGCCCACGTCAGACGAGTTTGGGCATTCTCCGAATCATTCACATGGTCGTCGGCGTACAGCTCTCCCAGCTTGGTGCTCGTGCCAACAGCCTTGGCAAGCAACCTGTTGCGCTTGTGCCACAGGTTCTCGGGCTTCTCCTCCTCCTCGGTCTCTTTGCCGTCTTCCTGTGTGGTCTTGCTGACTGGCACGACACCTGACTTGTCGATGGTCTCTTCTATGATGCCCTTCTCCATAGCGCCCACCCATTTTGTGCAGTCATTCATGATGCTTTCCAATACGGTGATGGCTCCTTTGTAGTTACCGATCTTCTCGAGCCAGGCCGCCGTCTGGATCCTGATACCCAACACATCGTCAGAGTACGGGTCGAGACCTAGCTCATCGCACTGCTCCAAGGCCTTCTTGTACCACTTCTTTGCTAACTGCGGGTCGGGGCTCATGTTGGTATAGTAGAGAGCGCGTCGGAGAGATTTTGCGATCGGGGCGGGGTATTTGGTGAACTGACGCGCATAGAAGTATTCGATGCACACTTTGATGATATAGGCCGAGATGCCTACCAGGCCGGCGAGACTGGCAAGCGCACTGTCAGCAAAGCAATTGAGCAGGGAGCAGGATCCGAAGTACTGACAGGGCGAGAGCTGTCATGAGCTCAATGGGGCTCTGTCGGTATAGGATTCTGAGACCATTTGGCGTGAGTGCTGAGAAGAGACCTCGAAACGTCAGGGCTCGGCGCAGAAATTGCATCAGACCAGGAGGTGGGGGTGGAGGCAACGGAGCCGTCCGTCGTATGGTGCTTTTCCTTGCATCTTCGGATCTGGCCGAATTGGTCTGGTGGCGCGTCTGTATTGTGCTGGCAACGGTCCAAACTCCTGCAAGCCGCGCAACGGGTAGCGATCGGGTGACCAGGCAAAGCGCGGGTGCCGATGCCAAAGAATGTCGGATTGATGTTCGGTTCAGAGCCTGTATGGATCTAATCGTAGTTGCCGACATGATGGCGATGCGCTTCGATGTCATGCCAGTTTGTCGTGGCAATGGGTGTTGTGTTGGGATTGGATCAACCCTTGATGATGCACCGGCGCGACGAGAGTCGAACGGGGTGCAAATGGAAAGGTCGACCTGGTGCTCGACGTCAGAGCTACAGTGGGGCGTGCGTTCCGCTTCTGGCCAATCACCGGACGGTAACTTCGCCCGAGGCTCACAAGCCAACAATGAATGCCCCGCCATCTAATGCTCTCTACCGTGGCACTGAAGTGGCGGGGAATCCAATCTGGGGACGCTTTTCACTTGTACCTACCTACCCACCTACCATATCTTACTTCTGATTGAGCCTCTTTCACTCCATATTTCAAAGTCAAGGTCGGCGCCCTCGTGCTCATCCCCAATCTATTTCTATTCCTGGTGGAAATTCCTTCTTGGGCCCTCGCCAGAAGCCCTTGCTCGAATCACTTTCATCTTCTTTCGAGCAACAACATCTGTCAACGCCAACATGGCTGGCAAATTTGAGCCCAAGGTCCCTGTTACTCTCGCCCCTCCCAAGGATGACCCTATCGCATTGGAGGAGCTTGCTGCGGCGAATGGTAAGTCTGGCAAGCCTTGGAGGACTACGATCAGTGGCGAGTCAAGGACACATTGAAGAATGGCTTTGATCCCCGGCCAAATCATGCATGTCAACGAGGACTGACGCGACGCAGGAACCGACGGCGCCAAGTGCTACGTTGCCATCAAGGTTGGCATTGCCCATGATGTATCGCGAGATGCAGTCCTTACATGATGCAGGGCAAAGTTTATGACGTGACCGGTAACAAGGCCTACCAGCAGGGCGGGTCCTACAACGGTGAGTCTCGCTCCAGCTTGCGACACTTGATCTTTCTGCCCTGATGATGCTTGATCCTGACGCATGCGAACTATAGTGTTCGCCGGAAAGGATGCCTCCCGCGCCTTGGGTAAGACGTCGACCAAGGCCGAAGACGTCAGGCCCGAGTGGCAGGACCTGGATGACAAGGAGAAATCGACGCTCGATGACTGGAATACCTACTTCTCCAAGCGATACAACGTTGTTGGATATGTTGTCGGAGCGACTAACAGGGGGTAGGAGAGAATCTTCGTCGGCCGTTTGCCAGCGAGCCAAGGTGGTGTGACGTGAGCCACAGTTCGCCGGCTTTGGATAGATGAAGATATTCTGGAGATCTTATAACCCGTCTGCCTCGCGCATGGAAGACCTATATATGATACTGGATTGTTTTCTTTGAAGGGGCCCGTTTGGATACCGCCAGCTGCATGTCTGGGCTGAAACAGCTCATCACGGCAGCATGAAGCTGGTGGCAGTCCAGTTTCACAGAGTCTGCGCTGTCAGCGTCATTGCAGCTGTATGCAATGCACACAGCCTTCCGCGTGTCGTCAGTGTCGTGAGTGTGGGTGGATCTCTCCCCTGTTCAGTTCAAGGCTCCCGAACTTTCGCGGGGCCCATCGACTGCCGATTCAGCAAGATCAATCGTTCTACAAACCGAATTTAGCTGTCACTGGGGCCACAGTCTCGCACTATGAATCATGCCGTGTCATGCCGCGCAGACTCGGTCAGTCCATCCTTTGTCATGGAGGTCATGTCGGACATGAGGTCGGAGAGGCTCCCAGTCACTGTGTTCGCCCGCCCTCCCTCCCTCTCAACAAGGTCGTGGCGCCCCGGATCCCGCGCGGCCGCGTTGCACGTATAGCCCTTGCACGGCGCTGAACCGGTGAACCAGGCACCTGTCACTGCAACGTCCGCGTCGAGGCTGGTGCATCGGCCAAGGCGCTAGGTTATCACTGTGAAAGCTCTTCTTCGTCTGGCGCCTCTCAAGGCGTATGCTGGAAGCTGTGCCATGTAGCCCACCAAGCGCCGATTCAGTCAAGTCGTAATAGGAGTTTTCATCCACGAAGATGAGAATTCATGTCATGGACCATGTCCATGTGGTGTGCTTCTGTTATGTACATGTACAGGTTGAGTCTGTTCGCTTGATTGCGGCGTGATGCGAAGTTGAAGGTGCAGAAACTCACTCAGTCAAGAACCCTTCGTATCGTAGGTACTTGAGCTAGGATCAAAGCCTGCGGGATTTCTCACTCATTAAGTCGCCCCTTTTCGTTTCCCGTCTCATTGCCACCCGCCCATCTGACGATTCAACGCTCCGATTCGAAACTTGCACTTCGCTCTCTTGAATGACTTCATCGAGTTTATACTCGAACACCGTTACGCCAGGCCGGAGGCCCAGCTGGACACAGCCGCTCCTTCCGTCCATCAGTTCTCTTAAAGATGATTGACAGCTCAACCCCAAGGTGACCTACCGAGACATTCGCATCGTCACCAACGTCGAGGTCCAGGTATAATCATCCCAAACAACTGCCTCTCAGGCTCTGTAAAGTGATCTTAGCTCACGGGTGGGCCTGTATTTACTCGTCCTTTTCCGGTATTCGAATAAGTCGATGACGGCAGTATTCGCGCCGCTCGCGGGGTGCCCACGACGAGACGCACTTCTCGCAGGGTACACCTTGCCGCCATGAATTCCGGAGCACCTTGACGCTGAAGCACTGGTGATGAGGATCGTTGCGGGCGAAATGGCAGTATGACTTCATCTTCACAATGGAGTGATTGCAGGTAAACAAGAACTCTTCCCAATCGCACATCTTGAAAGCCGTAAAGGTTATGGACTCCTATATTCATGGATAGTTAGTTCCCAAGCAGGCTCGTAAAGTAGAAGAGAAGCCAGAGGGGCCATGACATCGTCACTCACAAGTCGACCAGCCTGGAGTGATGGGTATTAGACTTGGCTAGCAGCAATGCCCTCATGCGAAGAGTATACCTCGCAAGCTTCCTTCAGGATGTAGATATGAATATGGTGAACTTTAGGACGAACTCGCGATTGTGCAAGAACCTGGTGTCCTTTTTATCACCATACATCCCACCCGGCGCGAGACCAGGGGCTTCTTCAACCCCTGTGAACTGCATCCAGCCAGAACAGGACCACCAAGCTCTCCTTTACATCTGGAGCTGCGAAGCACAGTGTCCGAGCGGCCAGCTGGTTGTAGGTGCGATAGCCTCGATGGATGATCGCCTCCGTCGGTTTGCACAGTATATACATCCTCCCAAAGCCTCCGGAAGCAGGTCCGCCAAGTTGGCTAACGCGTGGGTCCTTGAAAACTGACATATCATATATTCCCAGTCCTGATGCTTGAATCCTGGCTTGGACTTTTGGGTCTACCGGCCTCAGTGGTGTCGATCTAGCATCCGAAATGGTGATGGTCAAAATACCCGATACCCATACACGCGGAGTACGGTGGAATAGTGGCTGTAGCTTTGACGACGAGAAGTTATTGGTGACACGGATCTAAAAACATTGCATGTCATGAAATCAACTCGAGAAGCTTCGAACACTAAGAGCCTACCGTAGCTATGATGCAGAAAAAAACGGTCTGCAAACAAGACTACCCACGGTGCGTTGGCTTACATCTTCTCAACATCGCGGCGTAATCATCGAGCTTCAATCAGTATGCTCAAGGGCACAGAGAGCGAGGAACCCTCGTATGTGCTTCCGCTACTCGCACACTGACATGGCCAAGGGGCGAAGACCCATCGACGCCGGACCACTGCGGCACAACATGATTGAAAGACCTCGCCAGCCACAGTTGGATAAATAACACTGCCAATTGATCAAAAGAGAAATCGAGCGGTGATATTTCGTGCAGTCGATCTGGTCCATGATCTTTCCGTACACACAGCATGGTGTAGATCAATCGAAGGTGGCCCCATGTCGTGCGTCTGCAGCAGGACCACCTTCGGTAGCACGCAGGACACCGAGCAGGACGGAACAGGGAACAATGTAAAAGTAAAACGAAGGAAATGCATGATTTGGTACAAATGATATTTTGTCCCAGATGAAGCGGTCCAACATGTCGAACGCCATGTCAGAAGGATGGCCGGCCTATCAACGGACAGTTGGGTGAACACTGCAAATCAAGGCAAAACTTTCTACGCGCGCCTATGCTTTCAGTCATGGCAAAGACGAAATTCGGACGTGAAGCAAGAGGCAGTCAGTGGCTTAAGCAGTGCTGGCGGTCTCCAATGCGACGGTTTGGAGGGGCCAGATCGACCACAACGCGTATTGAGGAACTTAGGGTTTCCTCCCGTCATTGTGACTAGGCTGGGTGACTGTAACGTTGCACCCGTGCCCTGGAGACAGCATCTAACATGCTCGTGGATCGCTGGGGCCGAGAAGAGATAACGAACAAGACGATGCATGCAAAGTGCCGTACATACTGTCGAGTGGACTCTGTCAACTCGTAGGTCAGATGGCAGATGGCTTGGACAAGCGCTGCATTTCACTACCCGTGGCCTGGTCCTCAACGGCAAGGCCTGATTCCTGTTGCCGACCCAGAGCTCGGCGTGGCGGGTAAGAAGAGTTCTTTTTGCTCATCAACGAAATCAGACCGGAGATACAAGTCCTCAGCTTGGCTTTAGAGGGCAAAGTGCATTATACTGTGTGCCCGGTCAAGCGTAAGAAAGGCTACTTATGGACATCGAACGAAGGGAATGGCTAGACACAAGGCTTAGAGGGCGTGATGAGTCGCCTAGCGTGAGCTGTGTACCAGAATATCAGTCGGACATGGTCGCGGCCACACTTTGCTGAACGCACGGTATGGAGACTGCGGGGAAAGATGGTACATGTGTAACAAATCATGAAATGATGTGCTGGACTGACTGAGGGGAAGACGACAGTGGTTCGTAGAAATTGGCAGATGGCTACACTGGATGCGCTGTAAGCTGCATCATGGCCACGAGGCGTGGGACGGTGGTGATTCAAGCGGGTGGCGGTGACATGAACATCAGTCGATATGTCATTCTGAGACGAGCGAGTAAGGGCTCTCTCTGTGTTGACTTTGAGAGACTCGAAAGACTGACCGTGGCTTTTGCTGAATATCTGGCCAGGTGTCTGTCGCACGTCGAGACATGAGCACGGTACGTCTATCAGCAGAGCAGTTTAGTTAGGTCAGCATGAGGATGAGGAGCAAACGGAGAGGCAGAGGCATTGATCCAAGCCCTTGGACCAGCTTGCAATGTCTGGAGAAAGAAGAAAAAGTAGCAAGGAGACAGGGAACGAACATGCCAAGTCTGCTGGTTGCGATGCGCTGCATCATGGAAACATGTAAAGGTTCGGGTGGAGGGCAGACAGTCTGGCATTTGGATGGTTCGCACCACCCGGGCAGTGCCAATTTGGTTGCCTTCTTCGGACCCACAGTCGCTGCCTAAACTGTTTCGCACATTTGATTGGCTGATTGGTGACGAATGCCTCACCGAAAGTTGAGACTGCCATGAGACCTCCTCAGATATCTTCAGTGGAATTGACGTTCGAACGCCCAGGGCGGACTAGCGAGAGAAGGCAACCACTCACCCTTCTGTAAATTAGGTCTGGTAGGCTGTAATGGTTGCCTTCAACCGTGTTTGACAGCGATTTGATTGGGAGATCAGGTCGGATTGTGCGAAGTACCTGCCTTCCACATGCCTCCTCCTCCTGCCAAACATCACATTCAGGTCGCATTTGCCCGAGTCTTGCCCACCTTGTCCTCCTTTCTCCCACCTCACTCGCTTCTGCAGTTGTACTTGGAAACTCATCTTGCATGCACGCACAAACCGCAGTACTTGGTCGGGTACACTTGCTTCAAATCGACCGTTTATCGACGCCGTCGGGCGGGAACATCGCATTTCGCTCTCACTTTTCACTCATCCAGGGTGCATAACCTAAATCTTCGAGCAGCCTTTGCTCACCCTGCCCTGTTTTCCGAAATCAAGTCGAGATAGAGAGTTCTTGAACACACCCAAACAACCAAC